>JANAVB010034417.1:14552472-15053586 GCA_029216955.1 Iris pallida
GTATATACTGATGGAAATCGGGATTCCCAGGACCCTTCCTTTGGTGTGCGTATTGATCGATAGAAAGTTAAACGATCTAATACGTGTTCTAACCCTTCATAGGCGGAAACTAGGGTTCACGAATTATACCTGCGGCGGAAAGGAGACAAGTAATTCCTGGCAATCTTCTGCACGTATTCCTTCCTCGAGTTGGACGTCGTGTGGGCGACGATCTCCCAACCTTTTCTTCTCCTTGGAAGCACTCTCTTTCTCTCCTTACGTGAATCACGAATTTAGAGAAAATTTCAGATTTCTGATCAGTAATCTGGCGGCCAGAGAATAGAGGATATATAGGGCTACGGCAGGGACCATGAGGAGAAATTAGGGTTAGGCCTCCTAACAGATCTGGATATCCCGTGTTCAGCCCGAACACACAATACAGGCCCATTAACAATAGCTCGGTCCACTAATGAGCTATTGTTACACTACCTCTCTAATCCAAAATTATGTTTGTGGGCTCCTTTTATTATATGCTCGTTTGGCTCCCCATATTAAGATATCGCATGTCCGTCGATCAAATTAAGTTACTGACAACTATATTGATTCGACGTCTTTTATCCTTAAGTAGTACCGCTCA
Source organism: Iris pallida (assembly GCA_029216955.1). Lineage (NCBI taxonomy): Eukaryota > Viridiplantae > Streptophyta > Magnoliopsida > Asparagales > Iridaceae > Iris > Iris pallida. Next base: position 14,553,089 of record JANAVB010034417.1, read on the forward strand.
ACTTTATTGTCATGTCGGATATAATCCACCTGCAGGGTTTACATGATAATCCTTATGAGCTCCTTAAGAGGACATCATCAACCGATGTATCGGGACATGGATTCCATTTATAATCAACAACCCGTCATACATACATTGTATTACCCAATTCATAGAGGTTGTTGATCCATAATGAATCTCACTCTTTTATGAGTCAAAGTAATGCACACTGTATAACATGTCCGTTATTATATCCGGATTAAGAGTACAAGCATCGATAATAACAGAGGTGTTTGTTCTCTATGTAGTCAGTACAAAGAGAACAACCTCAGCGGTCCTGTTCAATACACACAAAGTGTACTAGTGTAAACCTATAGTCAAGATAGACAAATACCAGATTACACTATAACCTTTTCAATAGATTGTCCAAGTCCATCTAGGTTGTGAACTATTTATATACTCCATAGGAAACTGATAATATGATATTCTGTGTGACACCACACACCATATTATCTACAATATAGAATATCAGACATTTGTATTAACACTTGCAACAAATACAATATGCAAACATTTGCCCATATGATTCTCATTCAAAATTTAAGGAAATAAGGTTACTACAAAAGTGATGCTTTTAGTATATAACCCTAACAATCTCCCACTTATACTCAAAGCATTGTTTTTCAGTATACTGTTACAAATCTCCCATTTATACTTAAAGCCATGCTGCTACACATCTGACTCCCATTCCCTCAACATGACTGTCAAAAGACTTAGCTGGTAAGTTCTTTGTAAAGGGATCAGCTAGGTTGTCGGCTGATGCTATCTTGATCACAACAACTTTTTATTTCTTTACGAAATCTCGTATCAGGTGGCACTTGCGCTCAATATGTTTGCCTGTCTTATGGGCTCGTGGTTCCTTCGAGTTTGCAACTGTACCACTATTATCACAATAAAGTGTAATAGACTTAGACAAACTAGGTACCACATCCAAGTCCAATAGAAAGTTTCTGACCCAAACCGCTTCTTTGGCTGCCTCAGAGGCTGCCACATACTCGGCTTCCATGGTGGAATCAGCAATACGTTTTTGCTTGATACTCCTCCACACAATGGCTCCACCTCCAAAAGTAAACACATAACCTGAAGTAGATTTCCTGGAATCCCTATCTGACTGAAAATCTGAGTCTGTATACCCTAAGGGAAGTAAACTATCTACCTGGTAAACTAGCATATACTCTTTAGTCCTTTTCAGGTACTTCAAAATATGCTTTACGGCAGTCCAGTGCTCTTGTCCTGGGTTAGACTGATATCTGCTGACCATGCCTACGGTAAAGCAGATGTCTGGTCTCGTACATAGCATTACATACATTAAGCTTCCTACTGCTGAAGCGTAAGGAACTGCCTTCATGTTCTCTATCTCATTAGGCGTCCTCGGACACTGCTCCTTTGATAGAGCAATTCCATGTCTAAAAGGTAAGAAACCTTTCTTAGAATTTTGCGTACTAAAACGAGTTAGTATAGTATCGATATAGGAAGCTTGGGATAAGCCCAACATCCTTTTCTTGCGATCTCGTAGAACTTTGATCCTAAGGATGTGACCTACTTCTCCCAAGTCCTCTATATCAAACTGCTTGGATAACCATACCCTTACATCAGATAATACCTTCACATTGTTTCCAATGAGCAAAATGTCATCCACATAAAGTACTAGGAACACCACCACGTTTCCGTCACACTTTCTGTATACACATGATTCATCCTGACATTGATCAAATCCATAGGATTTTATCACCTAATCAAAACATATGTTCCAAGATCTGGAAGCTTGCTTAAGTCCATAAATGGACTTTTTGAGCTTACAAACAAGATGCTCCTGGCCCTTTTCAATGAATCCGTCTGGTTGCTTCATGTAGATGTCTTCCTCAAGACTTCCATTAAGGAAAGCTGTCTTGATATCCATTTGCCAAATCTCATAATCGAGATGAGCTACAATAGATAAAAGAATCCGAATAGACTTAAGCATGGCTACAGGAGAAAAGGTTTCCTCATAATCGATACCCTCTCTTTGAGTAAAACCTTTTGCTACAAGCCGAGCTTTAAAGGTTTCAACCTTATCATTTGATCCTCTTTTTCTCTTGTAGACCCACTTGCATCCAATGGCTTTTACACCAACGGGTAGTTCTACAAGCTCCCAGACTTGATTAGAATCCATAGATTCTATTTCAGATATCATTACTTTTTACCAAGACTCTGCATCATTATCTTGGAGTGCTTCATTGTAGGTACAGGGATCATAATCTTGTTCCTCAGGGACGAAGTCTGACGACTCTCCCAAGAACATATATCTATCAGGTTGTATCACAACCCTCCCACTACGACGAGGCACTATCGGTTGTGGTGTAACATTTGTGACACGTTGTACAGTTATTTGTGGTTCATCCTCTTGTACTGTTGGTACTGAAGTACTTGGTGTCTTACGTCTCAGTTCTTCTAGAACAACTCTACTTGTGGGTTTATGGTTCATCACATAGTCTTCCTCTAAGAATCGGGCATTGCTGCCAACAATGACCTTCTGATCCTTAGGACTATAAAATAAACCTCCTTTCATTCCTTTTGGATAGCCTACAAACAAGCGTACTTCTATACGAGATTCCAACTTATCTGCTTTCCCATTCAGCACATGTGCTGGACAATCCCAAATGCGAACATGTTTCAGACTAGGCTTACGCCCAATCCACAGCTCTGTGGGAGTAAGAGGTACTGACTTAGAAGGAACCAAGTTCAGAATATAAGCTGCAGTCTCTAAGGCATATCCCCAAAATGAATCTGGCAAATCCGAATAACTCATCATTGATCTAACCATCTCCATAAGAGTTCTATTCCTTCTTTCGGCTACACCATTCTGTTGGGGCGTTCCAGGTGCAGTCAATTGGGATGCAATTCCAGCCTCTGATAAATAATCCCTAAACTCTACAAAGAGGTACTCACTACCACGATCTGATCGTAATGACTTGATATATTTTCCATGACATTTCTCCGTTTCAGCCTTGTACTCTTTGAATTTTTCAAAGCACTCAGACTTACGGCGCATCAAATAAATGTATCCATACCTTGAATAATCGTCAATAAATATGACAAAATATTCAAAGCCACCTCTAGCTTGGATAGTCATGGGTCCACAGAAATCAGAATGAACCAATTCCAACACATCTTTGGCCCTATACCCCTTTGCCGTAAAAGGCCTTTTGGTCATTTTACCTTCTAAGCAGGATTCACAAACTGATAGTGCCTCCACTTCCAATGAACTCAAAGGTCCATCTTCAACCAGTCTTTGAATCCTTCTTAGGTTAATATGCCCCAATCGTAAGTGCCAAAGATATGTTTGGTTCATACAAGAAGGTTCTTTTCTCTTATTTAAGTTAGATGACATATTATTCATTTCTATAAGTTGTATTGTGGGCGAAATAGGATTAATGACATACAAATTATCAACCAATGCACCAGAACAGATAAAATATTTATTCTTTCTAATAACAATATTGTCATTAAAATAAACTGAATATCCATCCTTAACTAACATAGAAACAGAAACTAAATTCCTTCTAAGTGAAGGTGCATAAAGACAATCTCTCAATGTCAAAGACTTATTTCTACCAAAAGATAAAGTAACATCTCCTAATGCAACGACCGATACTTTTGTAGCATCACCCATGAACAAGCATATCTCTCCATCACTGAGCCGTCTGGTTTCCTGGAACCCCTGCAATGTATTGCAGACATGATTAGTGGCTCCTATATCTACACACCAGGTGCTGGTAGATAACAACGCTAAACATGTTTCAACTACTAGTAAATGAGGTATACCTTCTTTGTTCCCTTGTTTGAGAAGTGGACAATCAGTCTTCCAATGTCCTGACCCTTTGCACTTGAAACATTTGCCTTTCGGTTTTTTTTACCGTGCCTTTAGGTCCCATGCCCTTCTTTGTTGAGTTTGCCTGTTTCTGAATGTTATTCTTCTTCTTACCGCCTTTTGGTTTAGAAGTAGAAGCCTTTTCAGAAACAAAAATATGACCACTCTGCCTAAAGAGAGATTCAGCATCCTGTAGCTCTTTTGCAAGTTCTGCCAAACTATACAACCTTTTGTTTATGTTGTAATTAAGGCAGAAATTGTCAAAACTTTTAGGCAGAGTCCCGAGAATGATAGAACTGGGTTTCTCCATCGATTTCAGCTCCAAGGATCTCCATCTCATTCAGATGACCCATCATCTTGAGAACATGATCCTTTACTGGTGTACCCTCAGCCATTTTTGTATTCATCAAATATTTTATAGCAAACTGCCTAGCTGCTCTACTCTGATGTCCGAAGAGTTCCTTGAGGTTATACATCATATCATAAGCTGTGGCCATGGCCTGATGCTGATGTTGCAGTACATTTGACATAGATGTTAGAATGTAATACCGCGCCATCTCATCTGCCTTTTTCCACTTCTTATAAGCCTCTTTGACCTCTTCATCAGAGTTAGCATCAGGCTTAGGTGGGTATTCCTCAACAAGTACATATTTATACTCCACAGCAGTCAGAACAATATCCAAATTACATTTCCAGTTAATATAATTAGGTCCAGTAAGTTTGTTTTCTTTAAGAATCACCATAAGTGGACTGAAAGAACCCATTTTTGAAATCCTGAGAATCACATAAATAAAATTATGTAGGGCAAAAAAAAACTTTTTGAATTAACTAAATATTGATTCCCTCAAAACAATAATAAAAAATTCACCAACACCTTGAACACCATGAATTTAGCATGCCACGATAGTGTGGACCTATACAAATTCAACTTTGTTCAAGTAGATTTTTCTTTCTAATTTTACTATCATGTCAATATAACTTTATGACAAATAAAATTAATATTCTGGTCTTGCTCTGGTCATACAAATAATAGCAGTGACTCTGATAGGGAGGATACCATTATTTGTATCTAAGTGTATACCATTACTTAATACAAAGTCCATTACCTTGTAATGAGTTACTTCAGATGGAGAAGTGAACACATACTAGGTAACTTTCTACAATTATCCCTAAGAAAGTTTGTACTGGTGATCCATAATTATACTCATCCGATATGGAGGAAAGCACTAAAGCCAACACGCAAGTATAATTACATCACCTACAAACCAGTAATGGAGACCATAGGATTTATACTAAATAAAAATCCTCTCCCACTTAGTTATTTAACAATGAGGGTTTTTCTACTAGTTGATATTATGTCCATGTTGTCCATTATTAATGTAGGCTTGGTTTTTAAAAAAAACAACCATACAATAATAAACATGCATAATCAGAAAAAGCAAAATGACAAAAATAAGAGAAAATATCCAACTATTATGGTCATCTTTGCTGCTCCGTCCTCAACTATCTGAATCCAAAATATAGGCTTAGTTTTTTTAGATTTTGGCTGTCGATTCCTTCATTGAAAATCATCTATCTGCCTCTAGATTGCTTAAAACTAGCATCTCGTCCGGCGTTAGAAACAGCCACCACCGCCATCACGATTGATCAAAAATAATTAAAATTACATCAATCCTATGCCTCCCGAAGGAGTTCACACATAATCTAGATTGAAAAATTAAATTAATAAGCACCATCAACCCTGATGATTTTAATTACATCCACAGCAACAACAACATCTACGATATGTCCGTGGTTTAAACGACACAATCAAAAAAACATACATTTGACCATAATAGTTGGATCTAAGATGTCTGTAAAACCGAGTTAGAACAGATCTACATCTACCGACTATTACATAGCGCAAGTTTTATTGGACAACATGGACGTATCAATCAATACGTAGATCCAAAGTGGCTCTGATACCAATTGATGGAACTGGAGATTCCCCGGACCCTTCCTTTGGTGTGCGTATTGATCGATAGAAAGTTAAACATATCTAATACGTATTCTAACCCTTCATAGGCGAAAACTAGGGTTCACGAATTATACCTGCGATGGAAAGGAGTCAAGTAATTCCTAGCAATCTCGAGCAGACGACCCCAAGATCTTCTACATGTATTCCTTCCTCGAGTTGGACGTCGTGTGGGCGACGATCTTCCAACCTTTTCTTCTCCTTGGCAGCACTCTCTTTCTCTCCTTACGTGAATCACGAATTTAGAAAAAATTTTAGATTTCTGATCAGTAATCTGGCGGCCAGAGAATAGAGGATATATATAGGCTACGGCAGGGACCATGAGAAGAAATTAGGGTTAGGTCTCCTAACGGATTTAGATATCCCGTGTTCAGCCCGAACACACAATCCCGACCCATTAACAATAGCTCGGTCCACTAATGAGCTATTGTTGCACTACCTCCCTAATCCCAAATTATGTTTGTGGGCTCCTTTTGTAATGCCTGTGGTTCGTATTACGTATTTCTGGAATACGTGTACGTATTTATTCTTGTATTGCATGATTTCCTTGTTTAATTCCTTCTTGGCTTGGCTTGGTTATTTCCTTGGGTTGGTTCGGCCTGGCTTGGTTTTGCTTGGGTTCATGATGAACCCTTGGATGAACCCCTTACCTACCACCACCATTTGTATTTATTAGCCCTCTTCATTCTCTCTCTCTCCCTCTCTTCATTTATCATCTTCTCCACCATTACTTCCTTACCTACCAGAGAGAGGGGAGAGAGGTCTAGGCAAGTGCAACTTGCTTCATGGAGGAACTCCGATTTTATTGCTTTATTTTCTTCCTTACAATATTTTAACATACTTTAGAACTTGGCATTTTCACTTTCCATGGCTTGATTCTTGTAGATCTATATTTACATTATTTTTAGATTTCTTGGGTTTTGATCTACTTAATCTTGTTATTTCCTAGTTTTGATGGTTCCATGTTGTAGAGCATCTCGTTCTACCCCATTTTGACCTATGGAAGTTCGGATTTGGGTTCCGGATGATGGAGTTATGGAGCTTGAGGACTTGGCTCTCATGGCGTTCTTCTTCTCAGAAATTGGAGAAGAAGAACAGTACTTGACTTGACCGCATGAACATTTCATGCGGCAAGTGTTCTCTGAGCCGCATGGACTTTTCCCCACTTGGCCGTATATGTGCCCTTGTACTCTTCTGAGCCGCATAAATTATCTTAGCCGCATGAGCCGCCCCCACTTGGATCGCAGCCGCATAGGCGCGTGACCCCGCTTTCGCATAAGCTCCGCTCCTACCTGCGCCGCATGGACTCGATTGATTGAGCCGCATGGACTCGATTGATTGAGCCGTATGGACTCGATTGACCTGGGCCGCATGGACTCAATTAATCGGGCCGCATGGATTCAATTGATTCCAGCCGCATGGGTTTTTGAACCCTGCACTGTATGGATTCGATTGATCTCAGCCGCATGGGGCCATATACATCCTCTGCCGCATGCGCCCTTGTTCCCCTTGCCGCATGCGCCCTTGCTCCCTTCCAGCCGCATGCGCCCCCTTATCTTGGCCGCATGGGATCCAGTGACCCTGGCCGCATGCGCTCTTCTAATTGGGCCGCATGAGTCTTACCCTTTCGTGACCGTATATGCTTTAGCCGCATGGCTCTTCTATAGCCCTGAGTATTGATATTTTATTAGATATTTTACGTCCATTTTATATCCTTACGCCTTTTGTCATGAACTTGATTTTACCTAATATGTTTGGAATGACTATTGTACATGATATTGTATGACAAGGAACTAGCCTAACACGACAGTGACCCGTAGTGGTGCACTCCTGACATGACTAACCTGACATGACCTGATAGTGGCCCGTTGTGGCGCACTCCTGAAAAGTACACCTGACATGATTATCTTGAGAAGCTGTTACGACGGCTACCTGACATGACATGACCTGTATAATTAATCCTGGACACCGTGGGCGATTGTGCTTGTACAAATAAACCAGTCCTGTCTTGCATCATGTCTAGGACATGGATCCTGAGTACCACGGTCAGGAGTACCTACTAAAATGGACTAAGGCTAATAACTAGATTAATACATTAGTCATGACGAGATTTTCCAGCTACAGGCAATCCCGTTACCGGGGCACGCCTAGGGATCTGTAGCCTGTCGTCGAGTAGGGCACATTTTCAGCACACTGTCATGTGTTGCACCCTTCAAGCTACCTAAGGGTACATTTGTTTCCTGGACGATGTACCTACCTGAATTCAACTCTAATTCTTTTAACCCGGGTAACCTGGATGGTCTGCAGGGCTTGTGGCTGTGGAGTAATCTCACTGCATCATGCTAGTAATTAGGCCTGTGATAACCCTAGTTAGTTAAAGTATCAAGCCATAATTCTTGCTTGGCCGTAAAGTGATTGGATGGAGTCTAACCAGTCTAGTCTTGCCCTGATCCTGTTCCAGATTATTGAAAGACCAGAATGCTTGTATTTACTTTACCGATAAATGATGAGAATTCCAAGTTCTGTTCAGACGAAGGGTTACAACCCCGGTCCTTGTTTGGTTTACGGGTTGTAACCTGGTTATCTGAATAGTTCCATGGTTATCTCGTCGTATATCATCCTGTTGTATTTTTTTATTTTCAGTACTTACCTTTATTTGTAACTGTGCTGATTGCTGGTTTTAGTTCCTAAGTGAAGCTTCCTTTGTGGCACTTGCTCTTTCTGGGGTCTGACCCAGCTGGTTTTGTATGGCCAGATTTCGGAGCAGCTCCACAGGATCTACCAACCTTCCAGCCAGATGGTGGCCACTAGACCGAACCCTGGCAACGAGTGGGTTTATTTTTGATCTCACACTTTATTGTAAAAATATTCTTTTGAGGCGTTTAGCCGACGAGCACCTGTTTAGCTCGATTGTATTTACTTACTGTCTGCCTACGAGCTGTAACATGATTGACAGATCCTAGGGTTGATCATGTATGACTAAACTCTTGCTAGTCCTAACATTTTGTAACGACTAGCTTCATGATCAGCTGAATATGTAATGTTTGGGACGCCTTACTATTGTATATTTAATGATCATACTTCTTGTAACCTTTTACTTACTTGCTTGTGATTGAAACACTAGGCTTGTTCACGACCTTAAGAGACTATTGGCTTGTAGTAAACCCTCATGTATCTAGACAGCCGTGACCGTATAGCGAGATGGAATCCATTTCATTATACGTAGCTGGCTATGTCTGCCCCCGCTCTCCAGTATTCTGGTTCTGGGGCGTGACACATTTTATTATATGCTCGTTTGTCTCCCCATGTTAAGATATCGTATGTCCGTCGATCAAATTAAGTTACTGACAACTATATTGATTCGATATCTTTTATCCTTAAGTAGTGCTGCTCAACTTTATTTGTTATGTCGGATATAATCCACCAGCAGGGTTTACATGACAATCCTTATGAGCTCCTTAAGAGGACATCATCAACCCGATGTATCGGGATATGGATTCCATTTATAATCAACAGCCCATCATACATACAATGTTATTACCCAATTCATAGAGGTTGTTGATCCATAATGAATCTCACTCTTTTATGAGTCAAAGTAATGCACTCTGCATATACATGTCCGTTATTATATCTGGATTAAGAGTACAAGCATCCATAATAACATAGGTGTTTGTTCTCTTATGTAGTCAGTACAAAGAGAACAACCTCAAGTGGTCCTGTTCAATACACACAAAGTGTACTAGTGTAAACCTATAGTCAAGATAGACTAATACCAGATTACACTACAACCTTTCCAATAGATTGTCCAAGTCCATCTAGGTTGTGAACTATTTATATACTCTATAGGAAACTGATAATATGATCTTCTGTGTGACACCACACACCATATTATCTACAATATAGAATATCAGACATTTGCATTAACACTTGCAACAAATACAATATGCAAACATTTGTCCATATGATTCTCATTCAAAATTTAAGGAAATAAGGTTACTACAAAAGTGATGCTTTTACTATATAACCCTAACATATACCTAGAGTGGTAGGTAAAGGGAAACATGTATTTGTGTTCATGTGTGTGTGTACATGTGAGCAAGTGTCATGAGAGTGTGTATGTGTGAGTGTCAAATAGAGTTGTGTAACAAAGTGTCATGAGAGCATGTGATAAAAGGAAAATAAAGTGTGGTGTTCATGACAAGGTGGCATGTGTGTGTATTGGGAGGAATAGGAAAACAGTTGGTCTAACAAGGCTTTGGGTGAGTGAATATGGGTATTAACTACATATGTTCCAGGTTGCAAACAGTGTGTGTGGGTGAGGCTAATCATGTGTGTTCACGACACAGTTTCAGAAAACTGAATTACTAGTAAAGCTCTAAACCAACTGTGAACAACCACTACCCTTCATTCTCAGGTTTGTGATATTAAGGGAAAATCTCAGTTTTTACATGTGTGTCAAAAAAGGAAAATAGTGTGAATAATGTGGGAAAAATAGTATATAGATATCAGTCTAAAACTCAGTCTTCCATTTCCAGATTTCAGCACAGTTGTATGGGTGTGTGTTTCATGGGTTAACAGGAATGCAATGTGTCAACTTCTCAGAAAAATGTGAATTCAGTTTTGTGTGTCAAAACCAGGAAACAGGGTTGTGTGAGCAGGAATTATAGGAATTTAAATGTGTGTGTAGAGTATGTGACAGGAATTCAGCTAACAGTGAGTGAGTGAGGGTGTATAAACTCAGGAAATTCAGCTAGTGTAATAGGATCAAACTCAGTTTTGTTTAGGAATTCATCATATGTGTCCTGATACTAAAGGCAGTGGTGTATTCTGGGTGTAGGATTCCTGTGTGTGTGTGTGTCTTGAATTCCAATGTGGTTCTCAGGTTTTTGGTGAACACAAGTCAATATGTATGCATACAAATCAGGATTTAGTGTAATCATTCCCAGGTTTCAGTCAATAGGTTTAGGCTCATACATTTTATTTAAACCTAAACTTAAACTAACATGTAGAACCCAGCATCTCATCATTAATATACATAATAATCTGGATTGAAACCATATTGAAACAGGGAAGTAAATGAACTTAATATTTCGAAGTCTTAGCAACTGGGAACATGGGATGGATTGCTCGAAAACAACACAAATCAAGGAATCAAACCCTAGACTACATCTAACATGCAAACAACAACTAACTAACATGTTAGCATCTAATTTAACTTAGCAAGATGAATTTAAACTTATATTGTACAGAGTAAACTCTGATACAACTCTCGGTATCAGAAAATTTATGGAAAATTCCCAATTCGAAAACCAATACCCAATGAACTTGTACTATCAGACATATAGAAATATTCCCCATGTGTACTCGTGTCTAGGGGGTCCATTCGTGTCCAGGAAACTGGACACGAAGTATCCAAACAATGAAAATAAAGAATCAGTGAATCAGTGACTCAACGTGGCCTCGTGAAGCCGTGTCGTGCACGATTGCGCACAACATAGGGCACGAATACCCATGGGCTCGTGCACCCACTAAGAGGGGGTATAGGGCTAGGGTTTAAAGTTCCTGACATGAGTCCAAGTCGTGTCTGCACGCGAGACAAAAGCCGTGTCAGTGGCCTCTTCCCGCGTGGAACAGTGCAGCGCATTAACGGTGCACTCGTATTTTCGTGACCGACACGACACGACGTGTCCTGAAACTCGAAGGGGGTCTGTCAGTGATGGCCCCCACCTCTGTGTCAAGTGGCACGAGTCCACGTGTCCAATTCGTGGAGAAAATAGTGTGTGTCATCAGGGCACCTGTGCGCTGTGTCGTACAGCACGTCCACGGCCGTTTTCGACACAAAAACGACACGAATTCGTGTTCAGTCAGTAGGGTTTTGAAAACACACATCAAGGGCTTTCTAAATATGTAATTTGTTTTAGAAACTACAAGGATTTAATCCATTCGAGCATTTCATCAAACACCTACATAGATACATTGATACGTGTCTGATACGGACACCAAACGGACACAAAACCTACCCAAACTCTAGGGACAGCTAGGGGACACTTAGGGCTAGCCTAATATGCAAGGAAAACAGATTAAATCAATTTAAGAGATTTTACCTATAGGTGAAACTTGTAAGAAAAAGCCTCAAATGGGGGGGTGTTCTCATTGATGGCCAAAAGTTCCAAATTGTTCCTCCACTGAAAATATTCACCATGGACAGAAATTATTCGTGGATTAGATCTTAATGCAAGAAGTTTGGTTGAAAAGGATACGAAATGGAGAAGTTATGAATGAATGAAGTTGGAGCTCACCTTGTTCTTGAGAATGAGAAAATGAATAAAAAAGGCAAGGGTTTTTGGGAGGGATTAAATAGGGGGAATCCCAAGGATGGCTGCCCTAAAATCTAGGGCTTGGGTTGATCCAAGGGTTCTCCTTCAATCCAAGCAAATCAATGGCTAGATGAAACCTAGGTAGCCTATCACTAGTCTCAACTAAACAATATGACTAATGACTAGCCAAATCACAAATCATGACTAGCCATGACGAACCATGACCAATCCCAAAACTAACTTAGTCTAACCATGACTAACTAGGACTAATCTTGGTTAAGTCAAATCTAGGTTAGGCTAAACACAACACAAGGCAATCAATTAAATGTTATTAAAATCACACCATCCCATTAATTATATTAAATTCCAAAGAAATATATATTAAATTCAATTAATTCAAAATGACCAAAATACCCTCAAGCTAAAATAACGAAGTATCCTAATCACATTACGGTTTTACTAGCAAAACACCAAAATCACAAGTCATGATTTTAAATAGTTTTAAAATAATTAAAAATGACTAAAAATTATATTATTATTTAAATATCATAATTAAATAAATTAAAATATAAACTTTCAAAATTACCCTCATCTAGAAAACTGGGTGTTACAGATCTAGAGAAGACGAAGGCAATAATGGAGATGGGTCCCCCGAGAAATCTCCGTGAACTCCGAGGCCTACAAGGAAGGCTAGCTTACATCAGGAGGTTCATTTCCAACCTCTCTGGACGATGTTAGCCATTCACTCACCTCATGAAGAAGGGCGTCTCATTCATATGGGATGAATAATGCTAACGTGCCTTCGACAGCATCAAAGAATATTTGTCGAACCCTCCAGTCCTGGTGGCCCCGGTTGCTGGAAAACTATTCCTGCTCTATGTACGAGCGATGGAGCATTGTCTTGGCGTTCTGCTAGCACAAAACAACGATGCAGGTCACGAGCAGGCTATATATTACCTCAGTCGAATGATGATGGGGCCGAAACACCGATATACCGCCGTGGAGAAGGAATGCCTCGCCCTGGTGTACGACATTCAGAAGACGCGACACTATGTCACAGGACAAACCATATATGTGATCTCATGAGTCAACCCCCTCAGGGTCCTCATGACCAAGCCAGGGGCATTCAGCTCTCGCCTCGCAACATGGGCGATATTGTTGTCTCCCTATAACATGATCTTCGTCCCCCAAAAGGCTATTAAAGGTCAAGCTCTGGCAGACTTTTTAGCAGCCCATCCAGGTTCGGAGTCAACCAGGGTATACGAAGAGATTCCAGATGAGGTTGTCGACTCACATGTGGCCTCTCATGATACCATATGGCGAATGTTCTTCGACGGCGCTTCCAAAACTGGGCCCAAGGGCAACATCGTCGTTGGAGTCGGAGTGGTGCTGATTTCTTCCTCCGGGTTGGTGATCAATCGGGCTTATTCCCTCATGGAGCCCTGTTCAAACAATATGGCCGAGTACAATGCTTTGGTCATTGGCCTCCGACTTGTAAAAGAACTGGGTATAGAATACCTTGAAGCATACGACGACTCGCAGTTAATCGTCAATCAGATCCAGGGTTCATATGAAGTCTGCCATGAAGACATGATCCCCTATCACCAAATGGCGATCAGCATCATTTCGTCGTTCGAAGGGTTCTTCATAGAACACGTTCCCAGACTCCAAAATATCGAAGCCGATACCTTAGCTGGCCTTGCCGCTTCCCTAGCAGTTTCGAGCTATGCTCATCACTCGGTGGATGTGATAAGCCACGAACTGGTCTGTCCTAAGAATAACATTCAGTTTGTGGCGAGTTATTCTGCTCAGACGGTTGACAAAACACCAGACTGGAGACAGCCATTCATAGACTTTGTAGTCTATGGCATCTTGCCCGAAAACCCAAAGGAGGCCACCTCTATCAGAAAGCGTTCCCTCAAATTCTTCTACGATACAGAGACAAAAATGCTGTATCGACGATCCTACGATGGATTACTGCTTCGGTGTCTATCAAATATAGAAGCCAAAGAAGCCGTACGCGAAGCTCATGACGGTGTCTGCGGGGCCCATCAGCCTGGTCAAAAATAACAAGACTATCTTCGCCGGATGGGCTATTACTGGCCCACAATGATAGCAGATGCGATAGACTGTGCAAGAAAGTGCAAAGCCTGTCAAGTCTACACAAATTTCATCCATCAGCCATCCGAGTTTCTACATTCGACAGTAGCGTTCTGGCCATTCGAAGCATGAGGAATGGACATCATCGGTCCAATCACTCCACCTTTATTCCGAGGACATCGCTTCATACTCGCAATCATAGATTACTTCTCCAAATGGGAGGAAGCTGTTCCACTTGCAGAAGTAAAGACTTCAAACGTGATCAGCTTCCTCAAGTATCACGTCATCTATCGCTTTGGACTGCCCCGAAGGATCATCCACGATAATGGTCTGCAGTTCGCGAGCCACGCCTTCTATCGGTTCTACGATAAACACCGAATCCAGAATGTTTCTTCAACGCCATACAATCCAGCAGCAAATGGGTTGACAGAAGCATTCAACAAAACCATCATCAAGTTGCTCAAGAAGTTCGTGTCTTCCAACAAATACGACTGGAATGAGAAGCTTGGTGAGTACTTATGGGCATACCGTACTACAGTCCGAACGACCACCGGGAACACACCATTCTTCCTGGTATACGGGAATGAGGCAGTTCTCCCATTGGAGACTCAAATCCCCTCGCTCCGTGTTGCCATTGCCTATCCATTGACGACGGATGATAAATACCGTCGTCGGCTACAATAATTGGAGGCCTTAGATGAAAAGTGCCTACTAGCTCAACAACGAATCGAGATATATCAAGCACGCATCTCGGGAACCTTCAACAAGAAAGTTATGATCAGAACATTCCAAGTGGGCGATCTCGTTCTGGCAGTTCGGAGGCCGATGGTTATGACTCACAAAACTGCCGGTAAATTCCAGCCAAAGTGGGAAGGTCCATTTTTTATTGAGGCTGTCTTCTCTAACGGCGATTACCGCCTCGCGAAACAAAATTGAGACTTGCTCATGTTGCCCATCAACGGCAAGTTCCTGAAGAAGTATTATGTCTGAAACAACATCCTCCAAATCCCAGATTGTTAAGTTATGTTCCCGCTGGTACCGCTGAACTTACATTCTGACTCCATATTCCCTAGATTATCGAGTTATATACCCGCAGGTACCGCTGAACTTACACTCCGGTCACTCTAGATAAATCTATATCGCATCTTTTAGTAGTAAGTCATGTATGATCATACCTCTGAATGTTTTTCCTAAAAGAGCTCCCTCCTCATGATCCACTACCCGTACTTTCTGTGCACAAAAAAGGGTAACAGATCAACAAATTTTCCAAAACAACCATGTCGATGTTACCTCTGAGTTGTTTTACTTCCGCCAAAAATAAATCACCCCCTTACATAGAACTTTCATGTCCTCATTACCTCTGAGTCATTCTATGTACCCCTTCATGGAGCCCACTCCTGCCACGTTCTCATTACCTCTGAGTAGGAAGGCTCCATCGAAGAAACCCCCATGCTTGCCACGTCCTTATTACCTTCGAGTAAGTATGTTGGTTCCCTTTCGACTTATTATTTTTACCCAAAATCGGAGTAAGCCAAGGATAATAGGCCCACAAATGTCCACTGTTGACCACAAATATCCTCCGCTGAGTCCACTCCTGCCATGTCCTCATAACCTCTGAGTAGGAAGACCCCGCGGTAAAACCCCCATACTTGCTACGTCCTCATTACCTCTGAGTAAGTATTTTGGTTTTCTCTCGTCTTATTATCCATATTCTGAACCGGAGTACGCCAAGGATAATAGGCCCACAAATGTCCTCTGCTGACCACAAATGCTGTACCAAATGTTTTGGTACATGCCCCTCATTTCTTATCATGTCTTGGGAGCCCATCTGCTCCATGGCATTCTTTCTCCCGATACCAGGAACGTCCATGACCACCTCACTGTGGAATCGTTCTAGGTATCCCCATCAAATTTGTTATCCATACCTAAAACCCAAGTATGCCAAGGGTAACAGGTCCACAAACAGTCCCCCTGCGGGGCAAACACCACCCTAACACCATAAACGCAATAAGCAACACAAATGAAGGGTAAAATAAAACATACTCTTTTATTTGAAAGCCAAAAGTACTATAGGTTCTAGGATGGGGGAAAAGAACATGAACACAAAAAACCAAAAGAGCCAACTATTGCTCGACGGTACATAATTCCAGGAGACGGCTCCTCAGCAAGGCAGTCCCTCCGTTCGAACCACTGCTTGGCTAGGCGCTCGACCTCCTGAGACAACCGCTCTGCATCATCCAAGTGCACGTGAGCCCGTCATCCATCCTCAAGCTTCTTCAGAGCGAGCTCCAGGCCAGCAGAAGCTCGAGTAACTTTGTCGGCCTCCTGGATAATCATTCCCTTTTCTGTACGGACAGCTTCGAGTTCAGTCTCCAAGAAAGCCAGCTTCCTCTAAAGCTCGAGGATCTGCTCCCGGGTGTCAATTACCCCACGGGAGGCAGTAGATTCCCGATCCATGCAATCTTCACTCTTACGGCTCAACTGATCATATAGTTGAGACATATCGCGGAGATCCTTCAGTATGATCGGCTTGACCATATCCCGAACGACCCTTACCTTGTTCACGGCAGTTATAAGGAAACTGCGCTCTTGATCTATCGCAACAAACAGATCAGCATGCCACAGCATCTGAAACTGGGCCACCAGCTGATCAGCCTCTAGTAATTTCGGCTCCAGAAGCGCGACTATCCCCGCTCTATCGGGAAGGGTTTTGAGAATGTTAATTTGGCCTTGGGCGTATTGTCGGGCCAAGGCGAAAGGGATCCTCCATTCCACAGCAGCCTCGAACCCTCTCTTCAAGTGGCGGTAGAAACTGTCAACCACGTCCTGTGACGCTTCATCCAGAACTTCTGTAGAAGTCGACGTCAAAGGAAGTGTGGCTGGCATTGTCGAAGGAGGTGCGCTAGAACTCGCCACCCCTTCCACCAAGGAAACAAATTTCGAGCGAAAATATGCATGGATAGTGACTAACTCCTCCTCCGCGGCCTGCAGAACCTGGATACTCGACAAGGCAGAAAGGTCGACCCTCGGAGCAACTTGAGTAGAGGAGAACGCAGGAACCATCGCTCCCTGTCCCGGCTGTGCCGCCACCTGACCTCCTGAACTCAATTCAGCGGAAGGCCCTTCAATATAAGTCGAAAGAGGAGGGGGCACGTTCCCCTCCACCAGATCTCCTCTGGCAGAGCCTACCTTAATAATGTCCATCATCGACACTGAAGGGGCAGGACCTGTATGTCCAGAGCAACCATCAATCAGTCTAACCCGAAGGATTGCTGATAGAGCAGATAGGCTTTCTCACTAGTTAAGATTTGGCTTATCTTACCAGGGGAGGAGTTTGGCGGCTGCAGTTCGCTCACAACCGCCGTAGTCCCCTCACCAGTAACTTTCAAATCGAAATCAGCTGGTTCTTCTGGCCCAGCCACACCGGAAAGGGATACGACTGGTTCAGCATCACCCTGCTAAAATTCAACAGTCTCAGGGACAGGTTCAGTATAGCCCCCGTCACCCTGGATTGAGTCCTCAGTAACGTGGGAGTCCTCGGCCGCCTCCGGAAGACCCCCAGCAGAAATAATCGTGGTACACATATCACTGACCAAAGTGGTCAGGGCCGGATCGACTTCAGCGGTCGGTTCTCGAGAATTCGACTCCTCTGACTCCTATAAGAGCAAAAGAAAATAATTAGGCCATATTGCAGGGAAAAAGAAGGAGAATATAGTTATAATTCAAGTCACCTCAGAAACAGCATCAACATCCTTGATAAGTATCCCACCGGACCTAACAGCAGCCCGTTTTATAGAATAAGTCATGCCGCCAGCAGCAGACACACTTCTGCTTCGCTTGTGCGAAGGACCAGGCACATCAAGCGGCTGATCCGCCACCATTTCATCAGACACAATGAGCGGCTGATCTGCCGCCACCTCGTCTAGAGGAGGGAGAGAGTCATCGGCACCCTGCTCGCCATCTTCTTCATCTGCAGTTGTGGACTCCGAGTCCTGTACAGGAACCATGTTCGCCCTTTACTTCCTCGTCTTTGACCCCTGGGGCTTCTCCGCCAAGCGGTACCAACAATAAAACTGGTACCAGGGTCAAAGTTAACAGGAAACCTGTTCGCAGTGACGTGGTATAGAGCCGCTAAATACAAAATCTTCCCTTGCGTCTCAACTTTAGTGACCGAGAAACTAGCACAGGTATGAGCAATGTCATAGTAATGCCAGGCCCTGATGCCATCCAGAACGCTGCCTTCAAAACCCAGGCAAGAGCTGGGACACTCTAGGAATAGCTGGTTGTACCCAAACTAGCGGGAGAACCGCCTGGGCAAGTAAGGTTCCAGGTAGACGGTATTGCGGTTGTGATATACTAAGTGGGAGGGACGAATGTTACACAACCAAAGAAGCATCCTTCCGGGTAAGAGGAGAGGAGGTCCGGTACCGTCAACATGTACACTCCTCACCTCCTCAGCAGAAAAATGTGGAACAGATACGAAGAAGTTATATCCATCCACCCTCGCCAGCGCCTCCGACAGGCGGGCATAGTGTTGTACTTCCAGGACATCTGGTGGTACTGGAAGATAAAAGGAACATCGTCAGTTACACCATCTTCTGGGCCATGTCTCATCAAAGACCGGCAGTGCATCAATAGCCACCCCATCAAATAGTGGTAGGGCAACTCGATTCGTTCAAAGTTCATCGTCGTGTCACGGGCAATAACCTTGGACGAAAATGTATGGAGGCCACAGTGTATACTGTACACCGTGGCCGAAAGAAGAGCCAGTCTGACCCCGAAGGCCAGTTTCACGGCAGGAAAGATAAAATTTCGGCTGATCCTCTCAATAGAACCAACTCCTCCGGAGACTACGCAATTTCGTAGCCATACCATCAGGAACCCTGCCAGGATTGCCTTTTCTGACAGCGACTAGGTATCCTGATAAAAATAACTGAAGGAATCAGTTTGACTCCCAAATGTGTCACTTAAGTCCCTCGATCTCTTGGAGGTTAACACTAGATCCTGTACTCGCTCTCGGGTGAGAGGATTTCGGGGAGTAATCCGGCCTGAAGCACCTTGCTGAAAAAGGTGGGAGAGCCAAGCCCTAGTATGCGGAAGGTTTCCTTCCGAGCTACCATCCTTCTTGGTCGTCTGCTGACAGTAACTGTGGTGACACAGTAACTCCTGGTAGAAAGCAACAAAACCCGGATATCGTTGCTCCAAATCTTCGAACTCTTCGTTCGTTGGAGTATATACTTCAAACACTTCATTGCCCCAGGGCAGCCTAGAAACTGCGTGCATCTCATGAAGAGCGAGACCAATCTTCCCTCCAGACGCGAAGAAGGTCCCCTTCCGTCGGTTGTACATCTCTAAGAGAGCCATGAACAACTCCTTGTTGATGGACAGTCCTTGACATGTACCCCGAAAGGCGTGGTAGAGACCAACCTCTCGCAGGAAAGTCCCATATTCTCGTAAAATCCACCCGGTCAAATTGGCCCACGAAAGGATGGGGTGTATCCAGTTCAAAAGCGAGAGCCGGCCAACGGGATAAGACCCTTTTCGAACAAGTTGATTCAGAAAGGTGTCGGCTTGAGAGAATAAGAAATTGGGGCCTTGTGCATTTAAAAAGGTACCCGGGGCCAGCCCCATCACGTAGCAGCTGACCGGTTCCCTGCCAGTGTACGCTGATCCAATGTGCTTATTGTAGTAGATGTTACCCACAATCATTCTCGACCGGCTCGGGGTCAAGGATTTCGACATCTTCCTGTCCACCGACAACATATTGAACCACGCCAATGGGAAATGACGCTCCATCTGGGAATGTGGATCGCCCTCCCAGCAGAAATAAAATTCCATTTCTTAGATATATCCAATACCTGAGAGTTCTTCACAGTCAGGACATCCCCGAAGAAGAACGCCGGCTTCAGGTACTTTCCCTCCAATCGCCCTGAGTTTAACATGGCACAGAGAAAGCGAAAGGGCTGGTTCTTGATAAGATTCAACCTCTCCTCAAGCTCGTTCTGAGGTAGTTGCTCCACCACCTGCTGGACTAGATGGTCAAACCAAACTCCTATGGCAAATTGGGCCTGACCCACCAGGGGTTCTCCTACAGCATTGACTGGTAGATTTACTGAAAAAGATAAAAGAAACAAAGTCAGGAGACGGCCAGAAAATATTTAGAGTTCATGTGGCTCTGATTAAACGAGTTCTTATGCGGCTTGGTTTTTACAGAGTACATGCAGCTCGGTTTAGATGAGTCTTTATGCGGCTCGGTTTAAACGAGTCCTCGTGCGGCTCTGGTTAGGTGGGTTCATATGCGATTTTGATTCGTGGAATGCTATGCGGCTCAGTACATTAGGAGCTCATGCGATTCTGTTCAGAGGGGCTTCATGCGGTTCAGTTTTAAAGGCGTTTATGCGGCTCAGACGTTCTCATGCGGCTCAAGCATAGGGCATACCCCATGCGGCTCGGATGTGAGAAGTTCATGCGGCCCATACAACATATACGGCTTCATAAAGACGAAGAACACATTTAATGCTGAGGGAAAGAAGGCTTGTGCATAAAAAATATGCAACAGAGCCATTGTTTCAGGGTTTGAAGTGTTCGATATTTTATATAGTCCTTACCCTTGATGGCAGGGTGGACGTCAGGTTGGACTGGGGGCGCTACAGTCGACGATGAGGCCGCCGCCTTCTTGCTTTTTGCCGCAGCAGAGGCCTTGGGAGCTTTGGAAGATTTGGAAGCTTTGGGGGCCATTATCGATGATGATTGGAGAAGGAAAAACAGCAGCTTAGGGCAAGAGAAAAACAAAAAAAATAAAAAATCTCCATAACCTAAACACACCCCTATTTATAGGAAAATATGGGGGGGACGTGGACCGATAACCGCTTCGGGTCGTGTGCTGCAGGCAAAATCGACTCTTCGGATTTCGTCCCCTCTCATAAAGGAGATTCACCCAGGGCCTAAAATATAAATATTTAATGAACCAACTCTTGGGATTCCCCCAAAAGACGGCTCTAAAATGAATTAAGGGCAATTAATAAGACGCACGCGTGGTAGGGAGCCCATACGGCTAGGGAGTCTATGCGGCCAAACATGCCATGCGGCCAAGAAGTCCATGTGGCCAGAACATCCTACGCGGTCAGCGGTGCTCATATAACCATGCTTATTATTTAAAGTATTTCAATTTTTCAAATTGAATACTTTGAAGGGGGTCTTGTAGAAGCATGGAAAAGAACAAGAAGAAGCCCATGCGGCCCAAAACAGAAGAAGCCCATGCTGCTCAAAACAGAAGGAGCTTCATGCGGCTCAGGAATCTATCGGAGCCTCATGCGGCTCAAACTCTCGAATAGCCTCATGTGACTCAGAAGAGAATCACGTTGCCCTATGCAACTTGCTTTTACAGCTGGCCATAAAGTGACTGCTCCCATTAAATGCTCTGACATAAAGTGATAACTCTGACATTAAAGTTGAAATAATAAACTCTGACATGACAGCGTGTTCCTCGGAAAACGAAGAAAATCTCCTATACAGCTGGCACGATCCACCAACTCCAAAGATTCCTATGTGGCTGCCACCCCCCATGCGGCTGATGCTCTCATGCTGCTTGGATCGTGGAGACCATCGTCATGCGGCTCAAATCCCAATAAGCCACCCCATACGGCCGTTGTTAACATGCGGCTCGGATCAAGGGGATTATCTCCATGTGGCTCAAATACTGAGAGGCCATGCCCATGTAGCCTTGACACGTGGCTAGTCTTATGCGGCTCAATCGAAAACCACCCCCATACGGCTCAGATTTCGGAGGCTATACCTATGCGGCTGCCACCTTCAAGCGGTTCAAAACCTAAGAAGCAACCCTCATGCGGCTGTGGCTCGCGGTTATGATATGTGGTAGAAGACCAGTTCCCCCGTAATGATGGTTAGACATGCGGCATTAAATCAATCAAGTTTTATCAACAAATCCCAACAACCAGATTTAGTACAATCATCATAATTACCCGAATCAAAGCAGATTTATTACAATCACGCGGATTAAACACGTGGCAGGAGATCCGAGCTTCCAAAGATTGATGATAATCAATATTAATTGCCCATATGGATTTTACACAATTAGTATTAATTGTCAAGATTCATTGCAATCAAGATTAGTGGTCCGGATTAATTGCCAATAAAATAGGATCAAGAAAAATGGCAATTAAATCCCCAAGCCGCCGACTCTTTTAGGACAATCATTGCAAACCCTAATAATCACACCCCCCTCCTATAAATAGCAAGGTGCCATTCCTTTACAAAAGAGGGGACCCCCGGCTGGATACACAGAGAGAAAAAGGCACGCACAGAAGAGTCTCCCCACATATTTCGAGAGCATTTCTTCATCAGAGCCAAGGCTACGTCCGATCGTCCAAGGCGTAAGGCAGAGCTGCCGTCACTTTCCCAAGCCTCTACCGTCACCCCCAGAATCAAAACTAAATAATTGTACTTAGATTGCTATACCTAGGTTTTCATTCCTAGGCTTTCTTTGTATGAGCGAGTTTGTATTATGAAGTAAAAGTCCAGTCCTTCCATAAAACTGTTCTGTTCTTTTATAATCAATGGAAAACAACGCCGACAGAGGGTATTAGTGCTTCATCGATGGCAATCCTATTCTTTGGTCATTTAACTTAACTACCAGAGGGTCCTCTAGACATATCGTCTCATCGTTCTCAAATCCTACACTATCACCGAATATGAAGTACAACTTCTTCAAATGGCATGTCCTTCCGAGCAAGAGTTCCTCATCATTAATCATCTGCTTCAAAAAGGTTTTGTCCTGTTCAATTATAGCGATCGTCCGTCCTGTAGGTTGGTCATGACTGATCATGGCCTGAATATTGCTGACCATGTTGGTTATGAGGCTTGTGCAAAGGACGTGGCAAGCAGAGCTGAAAAGGATACCGCCAAGTTCTGGGACAAATATGTTAACTTTAAGGACAGATGAGAAAGTTAGATTCAAAATCCGCAGGAAAAACTAAGTGCTGGTGAAGTCTTATGCGCCCAAAACAGTATGTGGGCGTATAACGTACAGTAGCACGTAGGCACATAACATGCATCAGCATGTGGGCGCATAATATATAACAACATGTGGGTGCATAGCACACCATAGTGTTGGTGCATACTTCTGTGGGTGTATAAGAATGCTCACAGAAGCATGTTGCCTTAGGTGTATGCGCCCAAGCAGAAGAAAAGCCTGAGCGTCACAAATTAACGCTCAAGACTTTATTTTTGAGGCGTAGCATCACCAAGAATCTGGTCATAGACTGGTGAAGACGCGATCGTAGGAGGAGAGCCACTCGGTGTAGCCCCTTGCCCTTCGCAGATCTCTTGGCGACCTTGGGAGACATGGTTCGTAAAGAGAGGAGATGAAGAGACTTTTAAAAGTTCTAAGAGAAATGAGTATAATAAATTTTCTTTCTCTTTCAAAGCCTATTTATAGGCATGGGCCATGTCCTATGCGCCCACAATTCCTATGCGCCACTGCGCATTATGCGCCCACTATGGCTTATGCGCCCACGTGAAGAACCAGCCTCTTGTACACTATGCGACTGCCATTTGCTGACATGGACAACGTATAAAGAATGGACCTCTTCAAATTTCACTCTGATGAATCTGTCAGTTCAGATTTTTGAGAAAGATCTCAACAGCCACCTCTCTGACAGGCTGGCCAAACTGCATCGCGAGAAGACGGTCCATGCTTCTTTCAAAGTATTTTGAACTCGTTCAAAGTATCGAAAACCTTGAAGGGGATCTTGTAGAACCATAAAAATTTTAGCAGACTGGACATATGCGCCTAAGTCACCAATGATGCCTTATGCGCCCAAGTCACCAATGAAGCCTTATGCACCCAAGCCATAGTGAAGACATATGCGCCCAAAGCTTCCTGTGAGGTCATATACGCCCAAGCTTCCAGTGAGGTCATATGCGCCCAAGCTTCCAGTGAGGTCATATGCCCATGCACCCATTCTAAGCTACTCTAGAAGGGGCACATAGCCCTATTTCAGGCTGTGTGCCCAAGCCAGAACATCTCCTGACTCGGTCAATGCCACGATCAAAACTTGTACCGAAGCATACGACTACGTCAGTCTCCACAAGCAATCGTGCACCGAAGCATGCAACTACGTCAACACCATGACCAACCCATGATCTCGCATCCTGCAAGCACCTAAACCCTATGTGCCCAAAGCAGGGCCATACGCCTACATGAAAACCAATGTGTTTTCTTATCTGGGTGCATAACATCATTCCATCTCAAGAACGACTATAAAAAGGTGTCTCATCCCTCTTAAAATCGAGGACCGAGAGCATTTTCAAGAGCCAAATTATTGCACTTCTTGCCAGTGAGCCGAGAGTTAGCAATTTTCTTAGGTTTTCTTCCATTTTTGTAATCAGAGTGTCAACGGAGTAAAGGAGCAACTGTCGTTCGATCTCCATCGTCCATTCTCCAGAATTCTTTTTGTACTCGAGCATCCTTAGCGCAGGATCTCTCAGGCATACTCGATTTGTGGTGCCTTGCACAAATAAAGGAAATATAGTATTTTTTTTCTTCTTTTTGTGTGTGTCCACAGAAATTAGACTATGGTAGGGGTCGAATGCAATGTTATGCAATGCAAGAAGCTATAAAGACTATCATGTGCAAGACATACCTTGGTTGTCAAACAAATACAGGTAACAATTTTGAACGTCGTCCTCACGCTCCCAAGTAGACTCTACTGGCGAGTGATGCTTCCAAGCCACGTGAACCAATGTAATTGATTGATTCCGTAACACATTCATTCGACGATCAAGAAGGCCTACCGATTGCTCTTCGTACGACTAGCTCGGTCCAACTGTGATCTCGGAGTGATCAAGCACATGGTTATCATCTGCCACGTACCTCATCAGCTGAGATATACGGAATATGTCATGCACTCCCTCTAGCGATATTGGCAAGACCAATCTATAGGTAACCTCTCCAACACGTTCTAAGACATCGAAAGGCCCGATGTAAGTTGGACTCAATTTGCCACGTCCTCCGAATCGAATCGTACCTCTAGTGGGGGACATCTTCAAGAACAGATGGTCGCCCTCTTTGAACTCTAAGGGTCAGCGACGATTATCTGCCCACTGCTTCTGACGATCCTGTGCTGCCGTAAGTGGCCCTGAATTTTCTTCACTATCTCTACTGTGCTCAAGACTAACTCCGGACCCAATAGTTGTCGCTCTCCTATGTCGCTCCAACAAACAGGAGACCGACAATTCCTACCAAATAATGCTTCAAACGAATCCATCAGAAAGCTCGGTTGATAGCTATTATAGTAGGAAAAACTCAATAAGATGAAGATGGTCCTCCCATAATCCACCAAAGTCAAGCATGTACGCTCTCAATATATCCTCTAGCATCTGAATGGTACGCTTCGATTGGCCGTCTGTTTGCGGATGGTACGTCGTGATAAACTTCAACCGTGTGCCCAAACTCTCCTGCATGCTCCTCCAAAAGTGCAAGGTGAATTTCGAGTCGTGGTCCGACTCAATACTAATAGACACGTCATGTAATCTCATAATCTGCTCCATATACATCTCTTTTAATACCTCTGTCGACTAGCCCACTCTAAAAGATAAGAAATGGGCTGACTTTGTTAAGTCGATCAACAATCACCCACACTTTATCTCGTCCACTAGGACTCCGAGGAAACCCTGTGGCGAAGTCCATCGTAATATGCTCCTACTTTCACTCGGGAATGGGTAGCGGCTGCAATAATCCGGCCGTCCTCTGGTGTAACCCCCCAGTCCGAAAATACATAGGACTAAGAACGTAGACATGCCAACCGTATAATAAATATACGTAAGCTGTAAAATGTAGTAGAACCATAACTAATCTCATCCACACAAAATAAATAAATAAAAGATATCATATAATGATAATAAATTGTCTTGATACAATATGTTGGGCGGAGACAAATCCACTACCAACAATTAAAGGAAAAATACGTGAGAAAAGAAATAAATTTGGTGAGCGAAGCGAAGACGACCAAGTGCAATCATCCTCGAAAAATAGAGAGGATCACGGCTAGAGCTAGAGCACCTGTAAAAGATAAGAGCACACACCTAGCGAGATAACCAGGTCCTCAGAGGGACGTAACAAGACACATAATATCATGCCATATAAATTGAATAAATATTGCTCAAATAAATAAGTCAATTGAATTATAACATGGTCCAATACACACCTATTGAACTAGCTTACCATCCCCCCAACCAAACAAGGACATGAGATGGTAAACTAATTCACGGTGACGTATCTTTCCATGCTATAAATCCAATATGGTATCCGGACCCCAACAAGGATCAATACCTTCTCATCAAAGTAGTAAGTCACACCTACAACCAAACAAGGACAAGATATGAGGAACTAATTCGCAACAAGTTATTATTCTAAGCCACGGTCAGATACAAGTACCCAAGCCAAAAGTACTCATACATAACGGATAAGGTAACCTAACCGTTCTAAGTGAAATATAGTTAAGAACAATCCTTCTTACGCATGGGCCCTGGCTAAATGTGATCGGCATAGTCCCTCCGTGGGCACCAGAGACCCCATCAGTAAGAGCATAACATTCCACAGAATGTCAGTGGCCGTCAGTAATCATGAGTATGCTGACCCGCGTCTCCGACGGAGCTCACAGGTTACAAAAGGGAAAGTGCATCGAAGCCCATATGCTAAGGAATTGTCCTTCCCGCCCAATGCCTACTCTGTTATATCCATAATAGTAAACCTCTATAACCGCTAAGTCAAACTAAGCATGTAACCGCTATTAGCGGTTATTCCTATCGCACGGCTTGTACGTACTGGTGGCCAGCCAATCATGTACATCCGTGTTCTACATGCGACACACAACTTCGTGGTACAACGTGTCAAGGCCATGAATGCAACACACAAAGGTGGTCCCTTAAATCTAGGGTGAATGTGTAAGAAAACTAATACATAGCAGGAAATATAAATGAACAGTAAGTTCTAACAGGTTATGCCATGTATCACAGTTTATTTTTCATAAAGAAAATAAATAATGCATGAAATACGAGCTAAAATAAATAAACGGCAAATGACAAGGTGTCTTGCCTGGTAGGACGCCTGGTGTGGTGCTACAATAATCAAGGTGGCACGAACAGCGACTTCGGTGCAACAACTATGCAAAGTGACCTCTGGTGGTGGCACGGACAGTTCCATTAGGTCCGGGGCGGTCGGGATAGTTTAGGTCGACATAGGATAGTCTAGAAATGGTGAGGGAATAGGAGTAACGGCTTGGTCATGGACAATGATTCATAATAGAAATAATTGCGTAAACAATACTTATACTATTTTAAAAAAATATGATATATTTTATTAGTTAAAATATCTTTTCATAAATACTTTAAAATAATTTTTATATAACAATTTGAAAACTACATTTTAGTCCAAATATTATTTTTGGCTCAAAACATACATTTTTATTAAGAACTATATAATAATATATATTTAAGGCAAAATTATGTTTGAAAGAAAATAGCTAGAATACTTTAGTAAAATCGTATTTGAAATAATGCAAGAATCTAATTTAGGAATATAACAATATATATATAAATATATATATATATATATTTTTTTTTTTTTTTTATATATATAACAATATATATATAAATATATATATATATATATATATATATATATATATATATATATATATATATATATATTAGTAAAACCAATAGATATATAGCCATATTAGTATTATAAAACTATATTTTATATAAAAATATATCTGTAAACCACTGTTTTGCACAAAATCTTAACAATTAAAAATTGTTGAAAGAATAGAGTAACATATATACTCACATTAAATCAGTAAATTAAATTAGTAATAATAATAATAATAATAATATAATCATAATAATAATGATAATAATATGAATAATAAGAATCAATAAATCAGTATAACTGAAGTTGAACAAACCTTATAATAATACTAATAGTTAACGAAATAAAATAAAATAAAAATAAAATAAAAATAAAAAATCAATGCACTGGTTCTCCTCTTTTGAGGAGACCAGCTAAAGCCTAAAAGCCAAGAAAGGATTTTTAGAGGGGGAGAGAGAGAAAAAGGAGAGAGGGAGATGGAGAGCGGGAAGAAGGAGAGAGGGAGATGGAGAGCAGGAGATCGGTAAGAGAGTGGTGATATGGAGAGGGACTCACCGGAGCGGGGGCACGGCTGGCGGAGCGCATGCCCGTTAGTGGTTCTCGGCCTGGCTATCGTGGATATAGGCAGCGAAGCTGACGTGGCTTCGACGGGGGTCCGATGGAGTAACCGGTAGTCGGGCGGCTTCATCGACAATGGGGACTTGCGCCGACGGCCAAGATCAAGCTCGCCGATACGGTACTGTGTTGGCGTTGGCTGCTGGGCCGGAAAGACACGACGATGATCTCCGATGCTGGATCGTAGACGTGGCAGCATTCTGGTCGGAGGAGATGGATCGGGGAGGATGCCGGTGGACGTGCTGGAGGGTCTTGGGCATGCAGCGGAGGTCAGGTGACGAAGAGCTCACCACGGCCGCGGTCGTCGTCCGCTTCGACGAGGTGAGTGGAAGTATTGATGACGATATTAGTGTTGGTGATGCGCGATCGTCGTCCGCTTCGACGAGGTGAGTGGAAGTGTTGATAACGATATTAGTGTTGGTGATGTTTGGCTGGGGTGGTGACCGGTGATGGGGGTTGTAGGCGACTGGTCGCCTAGGCTTACTGAGACGCTTGCCATGGCCGACGTTGGCGACCAGACGACAGGGGTAATGGTGGAACAGGTGGTGGTCGGACGAGTATGAGGAGATGGTGGCGGCCTGGAGTATGGTAGGTTGTGGACGGGAGGAGCGATGGACATGGGGTTGTGCTGTCGGAAGTTGGCGGCGGAGATGTTGTCATGGTGGTGGTTGTGATAACGGTGACGGTGATAGTGCTAGTTAAGATGGAGGTGAACAGAGACGAGGGGGTTTGGAGGGCCGAGGACATGGCTAGAATGGTAGCAGTGGAGGGGCCGTATGAGTCGGATGGAAGCGTCGTGGTTGTGGCAATGGTGGAGACGGGAGAAGCGACGGTGGCGTTGCCGTCGGTTCGGCGGTGGCGACGGATGGTCCAAGGGAATGGTAGGGGAGGAGACAGGGGTGCCATGAGAGGGGGTTAGGCTGAAGCGGTGGTCGGGATAGATCGGGGCTAGGGATAGGGTTAGGATTCATTTGTGTCCGAGTTATCTACACAGAGGAGGATTAAAATTGTATATGTAAAATATGAAATAAGAATTTGAATGGACACAGACACGATGCACGTATATTTGTGGAAACATTTGTGGATGTAAGAAATTTATGGAGGAGTACCTGCCTATTTATAGGATGTGGGAATTCCCAGTTGGATAATGATTAGGAGTAGTTTAAACCCAAAAAAAGATAATTCACAACTTAATTTAAAAATCAACCAAATCCAAATCCAAATCCAAATACAAATCCAATTTAAATCTAATTAAATTTTTAGTTTAAAATCAAATGGGATAAATCAAATTTCAAATATTTTACTATTTAAATAAATCCATAAATTCAAATCAAGATTAAATTGCCACAATAATTTTGAAATATATTTTCTAAAAATACTATAATAATAATTTCAAAAATACATTATTATTTAAAAATAAACTTAATAAAATATATATGAAATATATATATAAGCACAAATAATGTATACATGATTTATGCTTTTTCTAGTATACAATAAAATATTTTTTATGATTAATAACTGCTAAAAAGAAAAGGCTTTTTATAGCAAGAATAATAATTATATATAATATTTTGAAAGTATTTAATAAAATAGAAAAAATGTTTTTCTAAAATATGTACGCTCACACATATTCGCACTCGACGAGCAAGGAAAACAAAATCTTACACGCGACGTACAATACGTTATTGAGACGTATAGATACAAGAAAAAAAGTCAGCACCAATTTGTAAATAAAAAATATTTTGTATAAATTTAGGGGTTTTACATCTGGTGTTTGGCCTTCACTTGTTGGCATACCAGATACTTGGCCACGAAATGAGCTATCTCTCGCTTCATTCCGTGCCACCAATAATACTGCCGTAACTCTCGGTACATCTTGGTTCCTTGGGATGAATAGAATAAGTCGAATTATGTGCTTCTGCCATCAACTCCTTCTGTAACTCTCCATTAGGAACATAAATACGATCACCACATCGTAATATCCCATCGGAATGAATCCTCAATCCTGTCTGCTCTCCTGCTACGGTCCTCTCTCGAAGTCGTCGGAATCTTGCATCTGTAGGTAATATCGCCTTGATCCGCTCTACTAATGACGATTGCACTTGGAGATTGGCTAATACGCCTTCTGCTCCAGGCAATACTACCTCAATACCAAGCTGCTGTAAGTCTCGGATCAACTCCTTCTACGTAGTCAAGAAGTGTGCCATGGGCTTACGGCTTAATGCATCTGCCACAACATTAGCCTTGCCCGGATGATAATGTAGCTCGATCTCGTAATCCTTCATCAACTCCAACCAATGTCGTTGTCGCATATTCAACTCTTTTTGTGTGGACACTTACTTGTGGCTCTTATGATCAGTGTAGATATCAATCTTCCCGCCATACAAGTAGTGTCTCTATAGCTTTAAAGCAAAGATAACCGCTGCGAGCTCTAGATCGTGGGTTGGATAGTTCTTCTCGTACACTCTCAACTGTCTCAATGCATATGCTACTACACGACCGTGTCGTATCAATACGCATCCTAATCCCTTCCCGGATGCATCACTGTAGATTACAAATCCTCTTGGGCCTGATGGTAGTGTCAAGTTTGGTGTCGTGGTTAAGCGCTTCTTTAACTCGTCAAAAGTGGCTTGACACTCCTTTATCCATATAAACTCTTGATCCTTGCAAGTGAGTCGAGTCATAGGCCCCGCTATACGAAAGAAATTGTCTATGAACCTTTGGTAATAACCCGTAAGTCCAAGAAAACTTCTCACCTCAGAAGCTGATGTGGGAGCGGGCCATGCCTTAACTGCTGTGATCTTTTCTGGATCTACTGATATGCCGTCTCCAGTAACAATGTGTCCAAGAAATGATACCTCCTTTAGGAAGAACTCACACTTGCTAAGCTTCGCAAAGAGTCGTTCATTTCTCAACATCCCCAAAACAATCCGTAGATGCTACTCATGCTCCTCTTGACTCTTAGAGTAAATCAAAATATTATTTATCACAAATTTGTCCAAGTACTGGTGAAAGATCTTGTTCATTAAATTTATGAAGACGGCGGGAGCATTAGTCAAAAGGCATGACCAAGAACTCGTAGTGTCCATACCTCGATCGAAAAGCCGTCTTTGTAATGTCTTCATTCTGAACCTTCAATTGGTGATAGCCTAATCGAAAGTCAATCTTGGAGAATACTTTTGTTTCACTCAGTTGATCAAATAGATTGTCTATACGCGGCAATGGATACTTGTTCTTTACCGTCACTGCATTCAAAGCTCTATAATCGATGTACATGAGCATTGTCTCGTCCTTTTTAGGTACAAAAAGAATGGGTGCTCCCCATGGTGATGCATTGGCACGAATTAAGCCTTTCTCCAATAAGTCATCAATCTGCGTCTTTATCTCTACCAACTTTTTGGGTGCCAGACGATATACTCGAGATGAAATAGGCTCGGCTCCGAAAATAAGCTCAATAGAAAACTTAATATCTCGGTCGGGTGGCAGTCCTGACAAATCCTCGAGGAATACATCCTCGAACTTGGTGATGAAAGGGTGCTGAAGGGTGTCCTACATCATCATGTGAGTCCCTAATGTGGGTGCATCACAACTCTCTCCTTCTTCTTTGGTGAACTCAAACTCAAACTCCGTCATATTCGACGGTCTAAAGACGATAATGCCCCTATGGCAGTCTATGACGGCAAAATGCTGGCTCAACCAGTCCATTTTGAGAACCACGTCAAATGTTGGCATAGGGAATACAAGAAGTCGTACCTTCATCTCTCTTCCACGTATCACTACAGGACAAAGTCTACAAACTCCACTAATAGGTACAACTTCTCCTCCAGTGAGGACTCTAACATTCTTAGACAAGGGTGTGATAGGAATGCTATGTCTAATGGCAAAACTAGTGGCTATGAATGAATGAGTGGATCCAGTATCAAACAATGTAATGGCAGAAAATGAAGCAACTAAAACCATACCTGCTATGACCTCTGCCTCTGTCGCTATATCCTCCACAGCAAGCGAGAATGCCTGTCCAAAATTTTGTCCTGCACTTTGAGCTCTAGCCTTGTTGTACTGTACGCCTTGGAAAGGCAACGGTAGACGAGGTGCTCCTACAGCCGATCGGGGAGCTGGGGGTGCTGAAGCTGTAGGCCTCAATGCCTGATGTGCATGTACTAGTGCTCGCTTCTTGAGGCAATATCTGGCCAAGTATTGACCCGATCTACATCTCATACATAATCCCAAATGAAGTCGACAGTCATCTCTAATATGGCCTTGCTTTCCACAAAAGTGGCAAGGGGCTTCTGGTAGGGTGTGGTCCTCTGCTGGTACTGTCCTGTGGTTCTCCTGATAAGTCTTACCTGAGTAGCTCGGGCTGATGTAACTGGTGGTGTATAGCGTCTTGATGTCTGTTGTTGCTTCTTGCGAAGAATCTTCTGAGCACGAGCTTCTTCTATGACAGCTGAATGGGAGATTCGAGACTGTGTAGTCGTATACGACTTGAGCTCTGGTACAATCCCCTAGTAAAATCTCTTTGCCTTCTCTAACTCTGTCGGAATCAATCCCGTGCCAAATCTACTCAGGCGATTGAACTCTGAGTCATACTCATCAACTGTCATATTTCCTTGCTTCAGATGAAGGAACTGGTCGTAGAGACCATCTAGAAGATGAATAGGGAAGAATCTCTCATAAAATATATCATAGAACTGCTTCTAAGTGATCCCAATGCCTAATCTTCTCTCATCCGCCTTTTCTCTGTGGTGAGCATTATCTTCTAACAGTAGGTCCACTGCTGTCATCCAATCTCGAGATGCCAACTTGGATGCCTTCAGTAGCTTCTCTGTACTAATAAGCCATTGTGACACTTCTAATGGATTCTCTGTTCCTCTAAAGGACTTAGGGTTCATATCTGTAAAATTCTTGATAGAGCCTTCATAAGGATACAGAGCCGGTGCTGGTGCTGGTACTGGAGGTGGACGTGGAGGTCTAGCCAATATTGTCATTATATTGCGTCTCATTAGCTCAGTTTGCTGCCATTGAGCCTGCATCATGGCGTACATAAACTGGGATATAGGGCTTCCATCAGTCAGTGGTGGAGGCATCTGAGGTCCCGACTGTGGTGAAAACTGTTGAAGAAATGGTGGTGGTAGAGGCAGTGGTATATCTCCTTCAGATGGCATGGTAGTAGTCTGTCCAGCCTAGCTGACTGGGGTGCTGCGATCTCTGGGTGTACCGTCGTCGGTGTCATAGTAGGCTGCAACTGTCCTGGCAGGTACGGTGTCTCCGGAGTCATTGGAGGATTCTGTCCCTCCGGGGTAGCCTCTTCAGCAGATCCGAGGGCCAAGGCAGACGTGCGTCCGCTTCTTAGATTCATACTATTGGCACGATGAAGAATATGACGATATTATAAGAGGTTAGATGTGAGGTAATTCAAGTAATCAAAGGAATTCAAAAAAAAGTTTGGCAGCCAAGGGGAGTAGTAGTTCTGGATGAGATACGATTCCTATTCCTATATGCAGGCTTGTTGGACACAGTCATGTAACCCAACAATATTTTTTAGACCTACATGGGCCACCATAAAAACATGTAACGCCCCAGTCCCAAAATACATAGGACCAAGTACGTGAACATGTCAGCTGCACATGTACGAAGAATACTCGAATATATGGAATCCTCATATATGCACATAAGCTGTAAAAATAATCAGAGGCCAGAATAATATAATCTAATCTCATCACAGCTCAACACAGAAGATAATAGAGCATAAATGATAAATATGTTTATCAAAAGATAGCCGGGTGAACAAACTCACTCCAAACAACTATAAAATAGTATCATAAGATCGGAGCCCAACCTCCGCAAATAGAAAGTAAAGAGATGTAAAATGTCTGCAAAATGACTCAGTAAGTAATAGACTAAAAGTCAACAGAAGATGCCTCATCATTGATGTAAGATAGCTCCAACGCCGCTCTATACTCCTGTGGAAAATTGTCTAACCCTGGAGCGATAACCAGGTCCTCAGAGAGACGTAGCAAGATACAAGAAAACACCATGCCGTATAAACTGTGATAATATAATAAAAAGAAATGATGCATGCAATTGGTTTTCTGACCAATATACTATGAATATGTAGTTTTGAGAAACAATCCTTCGACATATGAGCCCTGGCTGAATATAGGATCGGGTATAGTCCCCTCTTGGGCACCAGTAACCAAGCACATAGCGTTCAAAAATGTCAGTGGCCAACCTGAGAGGATAATCATACCCGTATCTCTAGCGGAGCTTCCGGGTTACAAAGGAAGTGTAATCGAAGCCCATACATCTGGTATTGTTCTATCCATCCATTGCCTAGTATCATCATCTCTATGACTGACATGTACCTCTAGTAACCACCAAGTATTCTAATATGCAATTCTATTGGCGATTACTCCTATCCGTCGTACGTTCCGTACGCATTGGTGGCTAGCCGACTACGTGGATACGTGTCCTACATGTGAGTCACGAATCATGATAATCAAATGTCAAGGCCTTATGAGATATACCAATTCCCATGAACAATGGGTGGTATCTAGGCTAGGTCCATGTAAGAGGAATAAATAAACAAGAAAAGACGACCGATAGAGTTGCTCACACCCAAGTGTGACTTGGACGCACATTAATATACTAACCAAGACAGATAAGAAATACTGAATATAAATAACTGAAAATAAGAAATAAGTAATCATAGAAGAGGTGGCAAGGTATCTTGCCTGATGGTGCAAAGTGGCAAGTCCAAGAAATCATAATATTTGCCAAGAAACGTCACAATCTCCAAACAACTCCGGATGCTGAAACAAACATCAAAAATGTACTCGGTGTAAAAGATATACTTAGGAAATGCCTGTCCAGAAGTTTAATTCTCGAATAAGGACAAAATTATAATTTTGGGTCAAAATGATGTCCGTCGTTGGACCCGCTTTGCACCAAAATACGTGCCAAAGTTTATGATCTCTAAAGTAATTAATCTACATGTCTATGGATTCAGTTTGAGGAGAGGAATTCAATGGTATGTCCAATTTTAGATTCCGATGAGCCGCATACAAAATCGCCCATTTGAGTGGGTCGCGGGCCCGCTAAAAAGGAGTTTCGGTCGACCATCTCAGAATCGAACCAAACTTGGCACACAGGACCAAAATTTTGATTCAGGCCTATTGGCGCAAGTTTCGTCTTGATCCGTTGACTGTACACAAAGTTAGGGTGAAGTTTGCAAATTGGCGATACGGGGGTATCTTGACGGATACGGACTGACTTCGTCGCGCACACGCGACGAAACTGAGTTCCGTCAGTTCCCACACGTTGGCAACATCCGTACGCGCCTTTTGGTGCATATAGCGGGCGACCATGTCGTCCAGTTTGTCGGGACGCATGCCGTATCGAGAAAAATTTCAGAATTTTATATATATTTAACACAATTTTTTCTCCAACTTCAACATTAATTTACTTTTTACACATCAATCAAAACGACATTCCAGAAGATGCGTTGTGATCTCGGTTATGTTGTCTTTTACTGTTTTTAATTAGTTTCTATAAATTTTTAATATACAGCAAGAAAATTGGTCGACAAGTTGTCGTTTAGAATTGGTTTTAACAGTCCAGAAAATCTAATTTTTTTGCTAACTTTGGTTTGATTTTTTGAACCAATTAGATGGTCATGTCAAAATTCATCTGGAGGATCTCGAAGAGGGTCAAGTCTACTTTCCAGAAAATCTTACGGATCAAAAATCGGAGTTACGAGTAAAAAAGTTACATTGTCGGGAAGTTGGGTATCTTAAGTGGAAAAACTGCTCCGTGGATGACGAGGGGCTGACTTTCGATGCTCCGTTCGTTATGCACACAACTCCATTTCTAGTGAAACAAAATTGTAGTCGAAGAGGGGATGTTCTGCCACAATTTTTGTTTTAGGAGTATAGGGTTTTGAGGTCTGTGGAGGAAGTTATATATATCACAAGTTTTGGGCGAAACCTAATACTACTAGGATTTCTAGTAAAGCTAACTATGGGTTGGGTGCTCACGGGTGTGTGCTCTCGGATTTGAGGTGCTGGTACAGCAGCTTATGATAGGGAGAGGGGCCCGCCCACTTAAAGTGGGTGGAAAAATGTTTTCTTATTTTTTTCTATTTATATTCTATTTTCTATTTTTCTATTATTACTTTATTTAAATTTCTAAATTCCATTTTTATTTATATTTTTCTAATTTAAAACTCTTTTCAATAATTCAATATTTTAAATATATTTATATACACATATATTCCCACATACATGTATATATAAATATATACACCTTAATAAATAAACACATACATACATACATATATACATCTATATATATATATATCATATAAACTTACACCCATACTGTGCATTAACTTAAGTATTTGCTATTACTATTATTTCACACTCCTAATGTTATGCATACATGTATTTTAGCTCAAATTTCTACACAAAACTAAATTTAAATATTTTAATGAATTAGAGAGTTTTACACGTGCCCAGCGTGCATGCATCCGTGTTCTGTTGTTCGTGCGACCCGAGTCCGATGCCTCCCTTCAGTACTCCTTCTCCAACCTTTCGGTAAACTTTCTACCAAGGTTTCGTTCTATTTTCAGAATAGAGATTGTGAGAGAATCCCTACTTTTTGCCTGACCGGAATTGATAGAATGAAGCTCTGTTAATTATGGGATAATTAGTTTCCTAATTTCAGTTAGTGATGATTGTTAGGATTAATTAAATTGATTAAAGCATAATGGTAGATTATTATTGTTAAATATTTATATAAGTATTCAGAAATAAATATTAGTTTTATTTATAAAAGACAATCTTTTTGTTAACAAATTTTAGACAAAAGAAATTAGATTCATAGAAATATAGTTGATAATTAGGAAATAAATGATTGTTAGCAATTATTATTATTAGTGTCTTATTAAGTGAGTTTTAAGACGGTATTTAATTACTATTATATATATTTCTAAAATCATAGGTATTACTAAATAAATGATTTTATTAGTTTTATAACAATTAAAATGTTATTTTTATATTAAAAGTACTATAGTTAGTTTTTGTAAATAAAATACTACTTAATTTCAAAAGTATTTTTTCGATTATTTTATATAATTAATTTTAGTTAGACTATTACTTTTTGAAAACCGTTTATTATTTACTAATAAATAAAATATATTATTTCTCGCATTATTTATATAAAATAATAATTTTATTAGAAAATCATTTTTACCAATTATTATACGTGGTTAAAGTATTAAAAATAATTATAGTTTATTCTTCTATAAAATATAAGTCTTGCGATTAATAATAAAAGTGGTCGTTAAGTAATAGTTGGCATATTTAAAACCCTTAGACTGGTTTCTAAACTAGGTTATTAAATTAATGTAGGTTCCAGGGCCTAAGTCTGTGGCCGTATTTCCTGTCTCCCTCACGAGCATCGAAAAACCAAGGCAAGTTCATATTTATTCAAACTTGTATTTTATTTAATAATTAAACTCATTGCATCGTAGAACTATTGTATCGACACTTGATCCAAAGGATCCGTCTCGGACCCAATTGATTGCTTGATTGACTCATTGACTCGGGATTGGGGATTATTGTTAACACCGATGGTCAAAGCTCCCTATTGCCTCATTGTGGATAGCGGAAGCCCAACCCGCTTGGACTAAAGTCGGACCGTGTTTACTAGAACACATATTGCCTCCATCCCCAACCGGCCACAGGATGTTGCATACTCAAAACACTATTGCTAGATATAGATTGGATCATTTTTATTTCCAGAGATTTATTTCTTTACTACTTCTTTATTATTTAGAAAATAAATTATGTTACACAATTGCTTCTTGTCCCATTTTAATTATTTATTAAAATGATGAAATAGATATGTATGTTCTTGTTCTCCTTCTGACTGGAGACCAATATTTTAAGTGATTGCGATGACGAGGAGCTGGCTTTTAGTTCTTACTACAGATCCGACTTCGATTTCGAGGAGATAACTGAACCCGGACATGGTACCCAGGAGTTCTAGATGCACCTAGTTGTCTAGTTTATTTCTTTATTTGGAAGTTGTAAAAAAAGAACAGAGTGCAATAACTTATTACTTTTCCTGCTTGTATTCTTCAGTTTGACACTTGTTTCCATTTTAAATGTTTTGAATAAATTTTTATTTCCGCAATCTAGAATGTTGTGCTGGTGTACTACTGATTGATATAGCTTACTGATGCCGTCTCACAACGGTGCAGGCTTGTCACCTTCGTTTTCTGCTATACCTATTTCCAGTATACGTGTACGGGATCCTGACCCGTACCATGACTTGTCATTTGCTAGCTAATTTTGTTTTAATCTTGTTTAGATTCATCATGGCATGTATTAACTTTGTTTGGTTTATTTTGGTTTAACTTGGTTATACCCTCCTTGGTTCATCATGATAAACCATCCTTTATAACTCACCAACCCTTTCTCTCTCTTCATTATTTCTTCTTCTTCATTTACTCCTCTCCACCTACACCCAAGAGCCCTAGGCAAGTACAACTTGCTTCGTGATGGATCTTAAGTTTTATTGTTCCATTATCTTCTTTACATGATTATAAGCCTCTTTAGAACTTGGAGTTTTTGATTTTTATGGATAGATTATTCTATATCTACATTGTAACTTTGGGGTTTCATGAGTTTATGGAGTTTTCTTGGTTTTGATCTACTAAAACTTGTTATTTTCGAAAACTAATAGTTCCATGAGCAAAAGCACGGAATTTCGTATGAATTTATTTTTTGATTCACCTCATTTCGAGTTAAAATAAAGTTTTTATGGTCAAAACAAGTTTTCTGAACGTTTCATGTCGGCTGAATGTAAATTTTACGCAGGGAACCCTGTTTATGCGTATTTTACGCAGGATTGTATCCTGAATGTAAATTTTACGCAGGGAACCCTGTTTATGCATATTTTACGTAGGATTGTATCCTGAATGTAAATTTTACGTAGGAAACCCTGCTTATGCGTATTTTACGCAGGATTGTATCCTGAATGTGAAATTTTACGCAGGAAATCCTGTTTATGCGTATTTTATGCAGGTTAGTATCCTGAATGTGAATTTTTACGCTGGAACCCTTCTCTTTTGCGTATTTTACGCAGAATTAAATTTTTGGCGTAAAAAGTGCACAGAATGACTGTTTTTGCCAAGTTTAGCTATTTTTTAGTCAGAATTTCGAAAAACTTAAAACATGAAAGTTTTAGATCTTTGTCTTACCTTTCCGAATATATTTGGAGCACCTCATTTAGAGTTCATATGTGGAAGTTATGCCCCGTCTCCCTGAGCCGCATGTGTCCCTCACCCTGAGCCGCATGCGCCCCTCACCCTGAGCCGCATGAGCCCTGAATACTTTTGCCGCATGCCCCTGTCTCCTGAGCCGCATGATTTCTCCACAGCTCTTGCACCCTGTTTATATTTAGTTATTGCATATATGCTTATACCAGGTTAAATATTAATTTTAAATATGTTCCATGACACGATGGTGACCCGTTGTGGTACACTTTTGACAAATGACATGACATGATAGTGGCCCGTCGTGGCGCACTCTTGACAGTAAATTTGATATGATATATATATCTCCAATGCTGTTGCGATGGCTAGCATGTCATGACAAGATTAAATGGCCTGGACACCGTGGGTGATTGTGTTTGTACAAAATGAACATGTAATATTTTGCATCATATCTAGGACAGGGATCCCTGAGTACCACGGTCAGGGGTACCTACTGTAAATGGCTAAGGCTAATAACTAGAATAATTCAGTAGTCATGAGCGATTTCTCCAGTTATAGGCGATCCCTTTATCCCGGCCACCATTGTTAGACTTGTAGCCTGCCGACGAGTAGGGCACATGTAAATTCACTAATACATGGAAAAGAACAAGGCATTGCTTAATGAATCCAAGTCGCCAGGATAACCTGGATTAGCTGCAGGGCTTGTGGCTGGAGGAACATCTCACTGCACATTGCTAGTAACTAGGCTTGTGATAACCTTAGTTAGTTAATGTAGAAAGCCGCGTAGTCACTGATTGGCCGTGAGCGATTGTATGGCGTAGATTTCGTGCTCGAATATTGCAAGCATGATCGCATGATTGTCACTTTTAACAATAAAAATCAGAGGCTATGTTCTGTTCAGGCGAAGGGTTACAACCCTGGTCCTTATTTGGTTTAAGGGTTGTAACCTGGCTCCCGGAGCAGTTCCGTGTCCTCTCTTCATTTTTTGTCTTATTGCACCCCACGTCATGCTCGTCATGTTTTACTTTACCAATAAGATTTAGAGACGGAGTTTTATTCAGGTGAAGGGTTACACCCCCGGTCCTTGTTTGGTTTAAGGGTTGTGACCTGGCTACTTGAATGGTTCTCTCGTACTCTAATGTGACTGTTGTTATTTTTTTATTTTATCAGGCTCTTTCATAATTACTTTTAATATTTGTTTCTGATATGCTGGTTTTAGTTCTTAAGTGAAGCCTCCTTTGTGGCACTTGCCCTTTCTGGGATCTGACCCAGCTGGTTTTGTATGGCCAAATTTTGGAGCAGCTCCAGAGGATCTACTGACTTTCCAGCCTGATGGTGACCACCAGACGTAACCAGGGCAACGAGTGGGTTTATTTTTGGCTCTCCCACTCTACTATAAAATTGTTATTTTGAGGTGTTTAGCCGACGAGCACCTGTTAGCTCGTATTGTATAGCTTATTTACTGTCTACCTACGGGTTGTAACATGATTGGCAGATCCTAGGGTTGATCATGTATGACTAAATCTCTTGCTAGTCCTCATATTTTGTAACGACTAGCTTCATGATCAGCTGAATATGTAATATTTGGGATGCCTTATTATTGTATATTTGGTGATCTTACATCTTGTAACTTTACTTGCTTGCTTGAGATTGAGACATTTAGGCTTGTTATTGACCATAAGAGACTGATGGATTGTAATTAAACCCTCATGTATCTAAATAGTCGTGATCGAAGAGCGAGGTGGATTGTACTTCGTTATACGTAGCTGGCTATGTTCGCCCCCGCTCTTCGGTATTCTGGTTCAGGGGCGTTACATGGTTTAAGTGGTGGCCCATGCAGGTCTTGTAAATCAAGATATGTGAGGGTTTACTGAATAGATGTCTCAATCAGCACTCACCCTTGATCTCTGCTCGTATCCTATGAGTCCCTGGAATCTTGATCTGATCACATGCTTGTATCTTTGATCTATCTTGGTCCTTCCTTATTATTCCCTATATCGTCTTCTTCAGCGGCATTATTCCTGGTCCTACCTATCGACAAGGCGGAGCATCTCTCGTGGACCAGCAGCAACAAGAGGATGAAGGCCAGCACTCAGGAGCAGCTTCCCGGGTCATGCCTCCCGGAGATCCAGAACCCCCGGTACAGTCTGTCCAGCCTGCAAGGCATGATGATGGAGCCTTGGTTGGACTTATCAGGGAGTTGCTTGCATCGCAGGATCGTCGAGGAGATGCCTTGCATCAGGCAGTGGCAGATGCTCTAGGCAGAGGTGGACATCAAGGGAACAGTACAGCGAACAGTTTCAAGCGCCCGAAGCCTCAATTCTTCGATGGCAGTAAAGATTCTATCGCTGCTAATGCGTGGCTTCAGGATACAGAGGTGATATTGGAGGCAGCGAAGACCCTAGAAGATGAGAAGGTGGCCGTAGTGCGCTTGTAGTTATTGGATTTGGCCCGCAGCTGGTGGGCGGCTCAGGCCGTTGGATTTATGGCACTTATTGCCTGGACAGTATTCCGTGAGAGATTTCGGACCAAGAACTTCGATGCTGTAGCTCGGTACGATCTACAGACCAGGTTTACCAATTTGAAGTAGATGGACAGGACGGTCGATGGATATGCGGCCGATTTCTCCAGGATTAGTCGGTTTGCTCCCACCTCGGTGGCGACCGAGTTCGATAGAGCCCAGCAATTTCAGCAGGGACTTCAACTGGAGATTTTATTGGCAGTGGAGAAGTTTGAGCCTCAGACCTTCGATGCGGTATTGAGAGCAGCCATGAAGCACGAGTATACCTCCCAGAGGATTGTGGGCAGGACCGGGGGTCGAAAGCGATCTCACGGCCAGATGAATCAGTCATCAGCACCAGCCCCGACAGCTAGGGCTTTGGCTATTGGAGCTTCGAGAAGGACAACTTCAGTTACGTCAGTTCAACGTTCAACCCCGACGTATCCTCAACAGCAGAAAGCAGTCTTCCCCCATGGGCTGCTCTTATTGTGGGAAGCCTGGACATGTTATTTCAGAATGTCGCAAGGCTCGAAGATTTTGTTTGCTTTGTGGAGCGCCGGACCATAAGGTAGGGTCCTGCCCATTCAGGACTGACTCCATACCACCTTTGACCAGTTCATCGGTTAGGTCACCAGCCCCAGTGCCAGTCCAG
This sequence comes from Iris pallida, assembly GCA_029216955.1. NCBI lineage: Eukaryota > Viridiplantae > Streptophyta > Magnoliopsida > Asparagales > Iridaceae > Iris > Iris pallida. The sequence continues at coordinate 14,596,132 of JANAVB010034417.1, forward strand.
CAGCAGTTTCTATTGTCGAGGCCATTGCCGATGTAGATCCAAGCTTTTCAACAGGAAAGGCCTCAGCAATATGCCCAGACACAAGTTCAGAATAGGCAGAGAGGGTTCCAGTAGAGAGGGCCGACACCCAGAGGACAAGGACAAGTGTTGGCTTTAACCATAGGAGAAGAAGGAGTGTCTCCAGGTGAGGTAGTGGCAGGCACTATTATCGTCAACACCTTTTCGGCTTCAGTGTTACTTGACTCTGGTGCATCACATTCATTTATGTCTGCACGATTCGTGATACGCATGGGACTGGAGTTCGAGTCATTATCAGTAAGGCTCAATATACTTACTGGTAACGGTCTTGTGGGAGTAGATAGAGTATTTTCCTCGTGCCGGATCGTAGTTAGCGGTAGAGAGTTTCCCGATTGATTGAAAGAATTTCCGATGGCCGATTATGATGTGGTCTTAGGAATGGATTGGTTGAGGGACCAGCATGCTAGGATAGACTGCCATATTGGCAGGGTTGTTTTTAGCATTCCAGGTGAGCCAAAATTTTCTTTTTCCCGAGGCAAAGTTGAACCTTCTCCTCCAGTATTGCGGATGGCAGTGGTAGCAGTACAGTTACCCCGGATCATCGAGGAGTTTCCAGATGTTTTCCCCGAAGAGCTTCCAGGGATGTCGCCAGAGCGAGAGATCGAGTTCACCATAGACGTGATCCCCGAGACCGCACCAGTGTGAGAGAGAGTCTACAGGATGGCGCAACAGAATTGGAGATATTGTATAAAATGATTGAAGAACTCAGGACCAAGGGATTCATTCGTGCTAGTAGATCGCCTTGGAGAGCCCCGATGCTTCTTGTGAAAAAAAAGGATGGTACGTCCAGATTATGTGTCGACTATCGTACCTTGAACTCAGTGACAATCAAGAACATATATTCTCTCCCGAGGATAGATGACTTGTTTGATAAACTCAAAAGAGCGGCAGTATTCTCGAAGATTGATTTACAGTCAAGATACCACCAGATCAGGGTCAGAGAGCAGGACATCCCGAAGACGGCATTCAGATCTAGATATGGGCATTGGGAGTTTCTTGTTATGCCATTTGGAGCAACCAATGCCCCGGCTGTATTCATGGACCTCATGAATCATATATTTATGCGTTATTTGGATCAGTTCGTGATCGTGTTCATAGACGACATCTTGGTTTACAGCAAGAGCAAAGCGGAGCATGAGCAGAATTTCAGAGTTGTCCTCCAGATTCTCCGAGAGCACCAGTTGTATGCTAAGTTCAGTAAATATGAGTTCTGGCTCGATCGTATTTCGTATTTGGGTCATATCATCACCAGAGGAGGAGTAGAAGTGGATCTCCATAAGATCGTGGCTATCGAAATGTGGCCAGTGCCCAGCATAGTTGCAGAAGTTCACAGTTTTCTTGGATTGGCCGGCTACTATCGGTGGTTTGTTTCGAACTTTGCTCGGATTTTAGCACCACTAACGCAGTTAACCCGCAAGGGTGTGCAGTTTGCTTGGACCACAGAATGTCAGGATTCTTTTGAGAAGTTGAAGCGAGGCTTGATGACAGCACCCATTCTCACCCTTCCAGATGGGATGGAGGATTCTCAGTGTATTGTGATGCGTCAGGCCGAGGTTTATGATGTGTTTTGATGCAGCATGGGAAGGTAATAGCTTATGCGTCATGACAACTTCGTGATCATAGAAGGAATTACACAACCCACGACTTGGAGCTGGCAGCTGTAGTGTTTGCACTTAAGCTTTGGAGGTACTACTTGTATGGAGATTGGGTGGAGATTTTCACCGATCACAAGAGCCTGAAGTATGTATTCACTAAGAAGGATCTCAACATGCATCAAAGGAGATGGCTAGAGATGTTTGTGGATTATGATATCAACCTGTACTATCATCCTGGGAAGGCCAACGTTGTTGTAGATGCATTGAGCAGGAGAGCCGGATTTTATTTTCTAATAGTGCAACCAGAGTTGTTAGCAGATCTGCAGAAGATGGGTATAGAAGTTGTCCTTTCTACCAGTGTAGCATTGATGGCCAGCATGCAAGTTCAGTCCAGTATAGTTGAGAGGATCAAGATGGCTCAGTCATCAGCTTCTAAGCTTCAGCGGCTTAGGTCAGAATATGTAGAAGGACGAAGACCGGAGTTATGCATCCATGAAGACGTTATGCTTCGACATGGTAAGCGTCTTTGTGTACCTAGTGGTGATATCAGACAGGAGATCTTGGCAGAAGCTCACAGTTCTCAGTATTCGATCCATCTCGGTGGTACGAAAATGTATCGTGATATCCGTCAGCACTTTTGGTGGAATGGCATGAAGAGGGTGGTATCCCAGTTTGTCTCTCGGTATTTGGTTTGCCAACAAGTTAAGTCTGAACATCTGAGGCCAATTGGACTTTTTCTGCCCTTGACAATTCCAGAATAGAAGTGGAAGCATGTAACCATGGATTTCGTGACTAGTCTACTTAGGTCCCCGGCCGGTAGAGATGATATATGGGTTATAGTCGACAGGCTCACGAAGGTGGCTCTCTTTCTCCCATTCAGAGTTGGTCAGTCGACGGCTTAGCTAGCAGAGATGTACCTCAGGAAGATCGTCAGATTGTATGGAGTACCAGTCAGTATCACCTCGGACAGAGATTCGAGATTTACGTTACACTTTTGGCATAGTCTGCAAGAGAGTTTGGGAACTCACCTCCAGTTCAGCTCAGCTTATCATTCACAGACAGACAGCCAGTCAGAACACACGATCCAAACTCTTGAGGATTTGTTGAGATCTAGTACACCCGACTTCGGTGGTTCGTGGGAAGATCACCTATACCTGGTGGAGTTCTCGTACAACAATAGTTTCCAAGCCAGTATCTAGATGGCACCGTTCGAGGCACTGTATGGTAGAAAGTGCAAATCCCCGCTAGCATGGGATGATGTTGGAGAAAGGCAGATGCTTGGTCCAGAGATGATCGCTCAGACAGTTGAGGTGGTCAGGAGAGTTAGAGATCATCATTGCGTTGCACAAGATCGTCAGCGCCATTAGGCCGATTCTCATCGACGTCCCCTTGAATTTTCTATCGGCGACCATGTATTCCTTAGGATCTCGCCTAACCGTAGCGTCATTCATTTCGGCGTACGGAGAAAGCTTATAAGTTCTAGGTATATAGGGCCGTTTGATATCCTAGAGCGAGTAGGAGATGTGTCCTATCGTCTCACTCTTCCGCCGTCGCTGAGTGAGGTGCATGACGTGTTCCATGTATCCCAATTAAGTCGGTACATCCCGGATCCGAGCTATGTCCTTGATCATTCAAAATTGGTTGTTGGTACCAATCTTTCGTATAACGAAAGGCCCGTATCCATATTGGACCGAAGAGAGAAGGTACTCAAGAACAAGACTATTAGTTTAGTCCGTGTCGCTTGGGGTCACCACTCTTTAGGTGAGTTAACGTAGGAGCGTGAGGATGATATCCGATCGCGATATCCACACCTGTTTAACTCATAAGGTATAATGTCTATCTTATGCCTTATGCTTTTACTTTCCTGCTTGCATGAATGATTGCTTGATTGACTGCTAGTCGTAGATTGCCCGTGTTAGATTAGCTTGCTCTGATAGCTCTAGCCTCTTGATTAAATTCTGAGGATGGAATTCTTTTAAGGTGGGTAGAGTTGTCACCTTCGTTTTTCGTTATACGTATTTCCAATATACGTGTACGGGATTCTGACCCATACCATGACTTGTCATTTGCTAGCTAATCTTGGTTTAATCTTGTTTAGATTCATCATGGCATGTGTTGGCTTGGTTTGGTTTATTTTGGTTTAACTTGGTTATACCCTCCTTGGTTCATCACGATAAACCATCCTTTTATAACTTACCAACCCTTTCTCTCTCTTCATTATTTCTTCTTCTTGATTTACTTCTCTCCACCTACACCCAAGAGTCCTAGGCAAGTGCAACTTGCTTCATTATTGGTCTCAAGTTTTATTGTTCTATTATCTTTTTTACATGATTATAAGCCTCTTTAGAACTTGGAGTTTTTGATTTTCATGGATAGATTCTTCTAGATCTACATTATAACTTTGGGGTTTCATGAGTTCATGGAATTTTCTTGGTTTTGATCTACTAAGACTTGTTATTTTCAAAAACTAATAAATCCATGAGCAAGAGCACGGAATTTCGTATGAATTTGGTTTTTGATTCACCTCATTTCGAGTTAAAATGAAGTTTTTATGGCCAAAACAAGATTTCTGAATGTTTCATGTCGGCTGAATGTAAATTTTATGTAGGGACCCCTGTTTATGCGTATTTTACGCATGATTGTATCCTGAATGTAAATTTTACACAGGAAACCCTGTTTATGTGTATTTTACGCAGGATTGTATCCTGAATGTAAATTTTACGCATGGAACCCTGTTTATGCGTATTTTACGCAGGATTGTATCCTGAATGTGAATTTTTACGCTGGAACCCTTCTCTTTTGCGTATTTTGTGCAGAATTGAATTTTTGGCGTAAAAAGTGCACAGAATGACAGTTTTTTGCCAAGTTTAGCATTTTCTAAAAATAACCAGAATTTCGAAAAACTTAAAACATGAAAGTTTTAGATCTTTGTCTTGCCTTTCCGAATATCTTTGGAGCACCTCATTTAGAGTTCGTATGTGGAAGTTATGCCCCGTCTCTCCTGAGCCGCATGCGCCCCTCATCCTGAGCCGCATGCGCCCTGAACACTTTTGCCGCATGCCCTTGTCTCCTAAGCCGAATGATTCCTCCACAGCTCTTGCACCCTGTTTATATTTAGTTATTGCATATATGCTTATACCAGGTTAAATGTTAATTTTAAATATGTTCCATGACACGATGGTGACCCGTTGTGGTACACTTTTGACAAATGACATGACATGATAGTGGCCAGTCATGGCACACTCTTGACAGTAAATTTGACATGATATATATATCTCCAATGCTGTTGCGACGGCAAGCATGTCATGACAAGATTAAATGGCCTGGACACCGTGGGTGATTGTGTTTGTACAAAATGAACATGTAATATTTTACATCATATCTAGGACAGGGATCCCTAAGTACCATGGTCAGGGGTACCTACTGTAAATGGCTAAGGCTAATAACTAGAATAATTCAGTAGTCATGAGCGATTTCTCCAGTTATAGGCGATCCCTTTATCCCGGCCACCATTGTTAGACTTGTAGCCTGCCGACGAGTAGGGCACATGTAAATTCACTATTACATAGAAAAGAACGAGGCTTTGCTTAATGAATCCAAGTCGCCAGGATAAACTGGATTAGCTGCAAGGCTTGTGGCTGGAGGAACATCTCACTGCACATTGCTAGTAACTAGGCTTGTGATAACCTTAGTTAGTTAATGTAGAAAGTCGCGTAGTCACTGATTGGCCTTGAGCGATTGTATGGCACAGATTCAGTGCTCGAATATTGCAAGCATGATCGCATGATTGTCACTTTTAACAATAAAGATCAGAGGCTAGGTTCTTTTCAGTCGAAGGGTTACAACTCCGGTCCTTGTTTGGTTTAAGGGTTGTAACCTGGCTCCCGGAGCAGTTTCGTGTCCTCTCTTCGTTTATTATCTTATTGCACCGCACATCATGCTTGTCATGTTTTACTTTACCAACAAGATTTAGAGACGGAGTTCTATTCAAGTGAAGGGTTACAACCCCGGTCCTTATTTGGTTTAGGGGTTGTGACTTGGCTACTTGAATGGTTCCCTCGTACTCGAATATGACTGTTGTTATTTTTTTTATTTTATCAGGCGCTTTCATAATTACTTTTAATATTTGTTTTTGATATGCTGGTTTTAATTCTTAAGTGAAGCCTCCTTTGTGGCACTTGCTCTTTCTGGGATCTGACACAGCTGGTTTTGTATGGCCAGATTACGGAGCAGCTCCAGAGGATCTGCCGACTTTCTAGCCCGATGGTGACCACCAGGCGTAACCAGGGCAATGAGTGGGTTTATTTTTAGCTCTCCCACTCCATTATAAAAAATTTATTTTGAGGCGTTTAGCCGACGAGCACTTGTTAGCTCGTATTGCATACCTTATTTACTGTCTGCCTACGGGCTGTAACATGATTGACAGATCCTAGGTTTGATCATGTATGACTAAAACTCTTGCTAGTCCTCACATTTTGTAATGACTAGCATCATGATCAGCTGAATATATAATGTTTGGGATACCTTATTATTGTATATTTGGTGATCTTACATCTTGTAACTTTACTTGCCTGCTTGAGATTGAGACATTTAAGCTTGTTATTGACCATAAGAGACTGTTGGATTGTAGTTAAACCCTCATGTATCTAGACAGCCGTCACCGTATAGCGAGGTGGGTTGAACTTCGTTATACGTAGCTGGCTATGTTCGTCCCCGCTCTCCGGTATTCTGGTTCAGGGGCGTTACAAGGCTGGGCATGATCCGAATGGACCCAGTATATTGGGATCAGGTGGTAACATGCTTGAATAAGGGAGATGAGAAAAACATTTATACTGTCTGTCCAGTAATCGCCCAGTATACGAAACGTTCGGGACGTGTTAAAAACCATTTTCGTACTTTACGTAACTATTCAGATCAAGAACAGACATGACTACGCTAATTGGCGCACAGCGCATGCCATCTGCGGTAACTGCACAAATTACCCTCGTGCGCTTTTGGGCACCCGCGTGCTAAATGCCAAATGTGTACAACACATAGCGCAGAGGCTCGCACAACAATACGACGATGCTAAGTGCAAAGTGCACCAATAAAATGCCACATTATGGCTCATGAGCCAATGAGTCCCAGTCCGAGTCGCTAAGACCCTATGGGGCTTACAAAGGAATAAATTCCAAGAGCATGACAAAAAGCATTAAAACTTTATTTGTTGGGTTAGCCTTCTTTCCACTAGAAAAATACCCGCATATGGCACCCATGTACTCCTCCACACCACATGTGAATCTTTAAACACAAGAAAAGCTTATATATAGAGATACACTCCATTTGGCCTGGCCAATGTGGGACTATCTATCTAGTCTTTAAAGGCCAAACATCAACACTATAAACATATGGTAGTTCCGAATCTTACGAAGAAGTTGGCCCTTAACAAAGCCGAACAATAGAAAAGGATATTGATGCAGCTGGAGGAAAAAGGATATAAGGCTTTATAGTTGTTGGAAAAATCTTGATATGTTAAGAGGTTAGTTTTTAGATTATTTACTTAGATGATTGGTGAGAGATTTAGCAAGAAGAATAGGCTTGCCGATACGTTTTTTTACTTATTAAAGGTAGATGATTATGACATATCATTGCCGATTAATTCCAAGTAGTGATATTATGTGTTAGTCCCGGGGCATAATTTTTTGATGGAAAACTCATATTAGTGCAGCACTTCGAGGAAAGTGCACAACTGAGATCCCGAAGGATTCTGATAGACGAAATCAAATGTGCCACTTTGAAGAAGGAACAAAAGAATTCGTAACAACAGCAGCAAAATCCACTCAGAAACTTTCTAATTAGATCAGAAATGGACTCGTTCAGAATGAGTTCTAAGTAGATGGGCAGAGAATGTAATGGATAGAATGATGAAATGGCCTTTTGGGGTGAATGATCACTAGCGCTTAAAGCTTGATTCGCCCCACACGAACCGCTTCCAGGAACCAGCAAGTTCGAAGATGAACTTATGGAACACTCTACTCTTCTGACTCCTCGGACAACGCTGAACTGTCTGTCTATATTCCTCTCTTCTCTGCTCTCTGGATTTTAGAAATGACTTTTAGAATGAATAATATTCAAATGAGAGATAACAGATGAACATATATACTGCCTATCCAGAAACCGCCCATTCCATGAAACGTACGGGACGTGCCCTGGAAATGAGGAACCTTTTCGTAACTGCTTATTTCGTGGATAGACACGTCGGCACTAATTGGCGCACAGCACACGCCATCTGCGCGACCAGCGGCAAGTGCCAACTATGCCCGAGTGCACTTGTGAACTGCACGCACCATGCGCAAACTGTTGTGCCAACTACAGCGCCTACTGTCGTGCCATATGGCAGCACCACCAGGCCATGCCAACTGTCGCACCATCTGGAAGTGCCATCAGGCCACGCTAGCTGGCAACCCCAACTGGCGCACCATCTGGTTACGTGATCGGACAGTACAAACAGGCACACGAACGGCTGCGCAATAGGCTTGCGCAACAAGTGCAACTTAAGTGCATTGTGTGCCTAGCAATGATACCGATGTGCTAAGTACAAAGTGTGCCAAAAAAATGCCTCATTATGCCTCATTAGCCTATCAGCCCGAGTCCGAGTCACTAAGCCCCTATGGGGCTTAGCTCCAATGAAATAAATTTCAAGAGCAAAAAGCATTAATGCTTTAACGTGGAGTCTTAGCCTTACGTCCTAGTAAAATTACTCACATAGTTCCTTCATTAGGGTTACCACCCCATGTGCATATATCACAAACACACACAAAGTATATATTAAGATACACTTTATGGTGCTTTTCCAATATAGGACTAAATACTAGGCATGTGTTGAGAGAAAGCTCTCTCTACATGTTCAAGAAAAAGCTCCAACAATGTCACGACCCGTACCCGCTTTTTGGATACGAGACGTGTCCAAGCCAGCCTACGCCGCAGAGTCGGCGGTAGAACGCTGTCAAGCCCGCAAAAAATAATTGCTCAAAATACAACGTTTGTTGCTCATTCACAATTCTAAATTTATTACAATATTTACAATTAAAGAAAATACAAGATTTTACATTTAATGAAATTGATACAATTGCTTTCTATTTCTAGGTTGTCTTCAGCATACCCAAGTCTTTCCCAGTACTAAGAGTGATCGCAGCTAAACCTAAAAAATGTTAGTTTCCAGTCAAGAATGGAACAAGTACACAAACCGACGGTAATGCAAAACACAATAGAATTAACAAGATATGAAAATAGCATATGAAATATGAAAGCTAGTAAGAAAACTGATGACATGGCACGGTGGAAAAGTAAAAGGAAAAATGAAAGACATCTACCTATGTGGTGTGAAATACCTTTTAATACGTGAACGGCTGGGCTAATACGGCACATCATACGATGGCTATCATGCAGTAATGGTACGGCTAACTCATACGTGAATGTGTATGACTTAGCTATCGTTCAGTAATGGTAATTGGGTTTGTTCACGTATTTACTGAGTATTTCCCCTCTCGACTACTCCGTGTGACGAGCGTGTCAACAAATAGCAAGATATATGTATAGACATGAATTAAAAAGACTACTATGAATCGGAAAGCAATCAGAAAGTGCACTTGCCTGAGGTCCTTAGTTGGAGAAACCAATAATAATATACCACTCATCGAGCCACAATCAATCAACACATGCAAAAGTCTCCGGATGCTAAAATAAACAGTAACACCGTTCTCAGAATAGTCAAATTAGCTAGGATTTCCTGTCCTTAAGTTCAATTCTGGACAAAGGGGCAAAACGGTAATTTCGGGCAAAAACGATGTCCGTCGTTAGATTTGCTTTGCACCGAAATACGTGCCAGAGTCAATGGTCTCTAAAGTCGTCAAACTACAAGTCTACGGATCCAGTTTTCCGATACGAACCCAACCGTATGTCAAAAGTTGGATTCCGGCGGGCCGTGCACAAAATCGCCCGTTGAGTGGGACCGTGGGGCCCGTAAAACGGTGTTTCGATTCTACTGTCTCAGAATCGGACCAAACTTGGCATGCAGGACCAGAAAAATGATACGGTCATGTTGGCGCAAGTTTCGTCTCGATCTGACGAACGTGCACAAAGTAATTAGAAAATTTGCAAAGTGCACGATACGGTGAATTTCGACAGATACGCATCAAATTCGTCGCGCACACGCGACCAATTTGAATTCCGTCAAAGCCCACACGACCACGAAGCCGTTACGCAGCTTTTGATGCTTACGGTGTGCGACCACGTCGCCCGGTTTGGCAGGACGCACGTCGTGTGGATGGTTTCTATGTTTTTGGAAAATAGTTTTAAACCTATTTTTCTTAAACTTTGAAAACTGATTTCTTTGCATATGTTTGATAAAATTCAAAACTACAAATTAGGTTATGAATCCCTATATGTTGTCTTCAAGTGTGTCTAATTAGAATTTTGACACTGTCGATGAATCGACCAGAATCGATCTCCTAACTGAGGTACTTGAACTGTCTGAAACTGTTTTCGAAACAGTTTTTCCCTCGATGTTTGCATCGATCTTCTGGGTCGATGGCTCGTCCCCGTCGAATTCGATTTATGGGGACTTCTAGAGGGTCAACTGGACTTCGCTCCGACACTTTCAGATCGCGAAACGATCGATCATACAGGAAGAAATAAGATGGAGAAGGGGGGGTACCTGTTGTGCTCGAAACAGGGTATCCCCTGTTGCGTCGCTCCGCGAGGCTGCTGTTGCCCGCCTCCGACCTGCGGCCGGCCGTCACGGCGGCGGCGCAGAGGCCGCACGTGCACACGCGGGGGATGGTGGCGCGCCTGGGTTCGGCGGTCGTTAATCTATGGGAAATTTAGGGTTTGCTCGCCGAGCTCCTCTCTTTCTATATACACAGTTATATATACGTTCTTGCTGAGGTGAAACAGAGCCGAGGGCTCTTGGCTCTCGGTTGAGTTGGCCGCCCCAGGCTCGGGCTTGGGCTGTTATGGGATTGGGTGTTGGAATGCTAAGGTGGGGGCTTGGGCCTGCGCGGGGATTACATGGGCTCGGCCGTGTTACTCTTTTTATTTCTTTTGTTTTTTATTTCTTTTTTCTTTATCGTCACATATATATTTATCTATATGTATATAACTATCTATGTACCTATATACATATATATTTATTTATAAATGCACGTATATTTGTATATATATATTTATATTTATGTATATAACTATCTATGTACCTATATACATATATATTTCTTTATCGTCACAAATACATTTATCTATAATATATATATCTATATATATATATATATATATATATATATATATATATATATATATATATATATTTATATATATATATATATATATATATATATATATATATATATATATATATATATATATGTACACATATTCTCACGTATATATTCTTATATATATATTTATATATATATATATATACCATATACATTTATAAATTTATACACATACAAAAGTACATATATATTTATATATATATCCACATATAATATTTATTTCATAAATAATTTAGAATACTAAATAATATATTTTAATTATAATAAATCTAATAACAATAATAATGATACTAATAAGAAAATCTATACTAAGTGTACAGACAAAATATGTAGTCTAAATATTCCAACAATACACCAGGATAAATAAGAAAATCATTTAAAATACTTTTAGATACCTTATGAACATTAAATACTTATATATGTATAAAATAATCGTAATAATATTTACACTAATTACTTACAAAATATAGGTAATCGAGCATTAAGAAAATACGTACACACAAAATATATCGACACTAACATCTTGGTCACACTTCCTGCCTACACGGGCTTGGATTTGACTTGGGCCCAATCTGGACAAGTTTGGTACAACCGGTTCCCGAAAACTCAATAATATAATTAAATAATAATTAAAATCTTCGGTAATGGTTAAGCCGCAACTTAGTCTGGTTTTCCTAGTTAGGACGTCGCTATGGCTCGATCTTCCTTGGCATGGCTAATACACTAGTCAAGGCATGCCACTACACTATCCGTGCCATGATTCCTAGGCGCCTGGTACTCTAATTCCTAACCCTGGCTAAAGTCATCTATCGTAATAATTAATTAAAATAATTATTTATAAATCACCATTAAAATCAATTAAATAAATAAAAAAATTCAAAAAAAATTCGGGAAGGGAAGCTACTAATCTACCCACCTTAAAAATAATTTTGTCCTCGAAATTCTAATTCATGACTATCCCGTAAAATTCAAAGTCTACTATCACCTTAATCTTCTCAAATTTAATTCCTCGAAAATAGTTTATATCCTCCTCCTTATCATTTTGTAGCTACGAAGTCTCGATGGCTTCTACCCACCTTTGGTCACACTACTCCCTTGAAACACAGGTCACCAAAATCATTTAATCTTCTACTAGTGACCAATAATTCTACCAACGGATATCTAGGCATATGGCATCTAGGATCCTCTCCTATCTATCAATTACGAGTTTTCGTCTTTCCAATTAGTGAAAGGCAAAAACAATAAAGAGCTCAAGAGAGATGTAAATGAATACAATTTACGTGATTCAAAGGCGAATGTATAATTCAAACGGAATTGTCAAAGCAGTCGTGGATGAGATCCTAGAGACATATACATCTCAATCCATATAGGGTAAATAGATGAAGAGCGAACCAATTGTATCATGGTTGATCAGACCGTGATACAATGATTCTGATTTGACAATATGTTAGCGGGCGTCCCCAATAAGCATATGTCTTGAATCAAGCTCGATAAAAGAGTAAGCTTGCAAAAACTAGACTGTAATAGTAGCGTTGGTCAAGATAGTCAGAATACAAGTACGCGAGATTTTTGGAATGAGGAGTAAGTAATTCGAGTTTTGAGAGAGTCAAATCCTTACCTGGTATTCTTGCTTATACAGTCTTCCTACAATCTTACTATCCCTAAAGTCTTGGTCAACTACCACATAGTTTTAGCAATGTTCTATAATCTATGATCCTCAAAATGGTTTCATTTCTATGGGTTGTACCTCGCCAGTGCGCTGCTGGCTTCAGTGAACCCACATTCTCCACTCTCAAATAATTGACGATAGTGCGCTGCTGTCTAAACTTTGTGGATTAGCTAATATTTCTCTAACTATAATCGTAAAATTTATGAGCTTCTAGAGATTCAAACAAGTTGACTAAAAAATAGAGCGTAGGTATTTGTCCTATCAGTCACTACATTTAAAATAACAGACTTAACATGGAGGAAATAATTAAAGATGAAAGAAATACAAACATTCTAGCATCTATTTCACGTGCATTTCAATGGTTGAGAAAAAATCTCAAATCACTCTACCTCGAGATTCGCACATGAATTGTAGAATCAGAAATTTTAAACTAAATCCTTACAGCAAAAGGGAATTTAAATAGGCAATTCTAATTTACGATATAAGGTTTATATCTAATAAAGCAAAAGAAAATTTAAACAGTTCATCAAGATCAAGGCCTTAATTATAGGTAAGCCTAACTTACCAGCGAATAGTGGATCCACATTGGATCATAATGTCGTATCAAAAGTATCAGTGTATCTTATAGAGACCTGGCAAACATTCTAAATAGCATGACCTATCTAACAACCTTAACTACCCAATCGGTCAATTTGAACAAGGGACTCCTAGTCCTAGTCATTATCTTAAATTATTTTAATCTTAATTGTGAATAAGCATTTCCTGGGCGCAGGCTCGCAATAGTACGATTAACGTACCATCACGAGTTTGCAAAATTTTACAAAAACCGACCTGCATGGGCCACCACAAAAACTTGTCACGACCTGCACCCGCTTTTCGGATACGAGACGTGTCCAAGGCCGCCTACGCCGCAGAGTCGGCGGTAGAACGCGGTCAAGCCCGCAAGAAATAATTGCTCAAAATATAACGTTTCTTGCTTATTCACAATTCTAAATTTATTACAATATTTACAATTAAAAAAAATACAAGAATTTACAATTAATGAAATTGATACAATTGCTTTCTATTTCTAGGTTATCTTCAGCATACCCAAGTCTTCCACAGTGCTAAGAGTGATCGCGGCTAAACCTGAAAAATGTTGGTTTCCATTCAGGAATGGAACAAGTACACAAACCGACGGCAATGCAAAACACAATAGAATTAACAAGACATAAAAATAGCATATGAAATATGAAAGCTAGTAAGAAAACTGATGACATGGCACGGTGGAAAAGTAAAAAGAAAAATGAAAGACATCTACCTATGTGGTGTGAAATACCTTTTAATACGTGAACGACTGGGCTAATACGGCACATCATACGATGGCTATCGTGCAGTAATGGTACGGCTAACTCATACGTGAATGTGTATGACTTAGCTATCGTTCAGTAGATTTGTTCACGTATTTACTGAGTATTTCCCCTCCCGACTACTCCGTGTAACGAGCGTGTCAACAAACAGAAGATATGTATAGACATAAAATGAAAAGACTACTATGAATCGGAAAGCAATCAGAAAGTGCACTTGCCTGAGGTCCTTAGCTGGAGAAACCAATAATAATATACCACTCAACGAGCCACAATCAATCAACACATACAAAAGTCTCCGAATGCTGAAATAAACAGTACCATCATTCTCAGAATAGTCAAATTAGCTATTATTGCCTGTCCTTAAGTCCAATTCTGGACACAGGGGTAAAACGGTAATTTTGGGCAAAAACGATGTCCGTCGTTAGATCCGCTTTGTACCGAAATGTGTGCCAAAGTCAATGGTCTCTAAAGTCATCAAACTACATGTCTATGGATTCAGTTTTCTGATACGAACCCAACCGTATGTCAAAAGTTGGATTTCGGCGGGCCGTGCACAAAATCGCCCGTTGAGTGGGACCGTGGGGCCCGCAAAACAGCGTTCCGATTCCACTGTCTCAGAATCGGACCAAACTTGGCATGCAGGACCAAAAAAATGATACGGTCCTATTGGCACAAGTTTCGTCTCGATCTGACGAACGTGCACAAAGTAATTGGGAAATTTACAAAGTGCACGATACGGTGAATTTTGACGGATACGCATCAAATTCGTCGCGCACACGCGACCAATTTGAATTCCGTCAAAGCCCACATGACCACGAAGCCGTTACGCAGCTTTCGATGCTTACGATGCGCGACCACGTCGCTCGGTTTGGCGGGACGCACGTCGTGTGGATGGTTTCTATGTTTTTGGAAAACAGTTTTAAACCTATTTTTCTTAAACTTTGAAAACTGATTTCTTTGCATATGTTTGATAAAATTCAAAACTACAAATTAGGTTATGAATCCCTATATGTTGTCTTCAAGTGTGTCTAATTAGAATTTTGACACTGTCGATGAATCGACCAGAATCGATCTCCCAACTGAGGTACTTGAACTGTCTGAAACTGTTTTCGAAACAGTTTTCCCTCGATGTTTGCATCGATCTTCTGGGTCGATGGCTCGTCCCCGTCAAATTCGATTTATAGGGACTTCTTGAGGGTCAACTGGACTTCGCTCCGACGCTTTTGGATTGCGAAACGATCGATCACACAAGAAGAAATAAGATGGAGAAAGGGGGGTACCTGCTGTGCTCAAAACAGGGTATCCCCTGTTGCGTCGCTGCGCGAGGCTGCTGTTGCCCGCCTAAAGGCCAGCGGCCGGCCGTCACGGCGGCGGTGCGGAGGTCGCACGTGCACGCGCGGGGGATGGGGGCGCGCCTGGGTTCGGCGGTCGTTGATCCAGGGGAAATTTAGGGTTTGCTCGCCGAGCTCCTCTCTCTCTATATATACAGTTATATATATATGTTCTTGCTGAGGTAAAACAGAGCCGAGGGCTCTTGGCTCTCGGTTGAGTTGGCCGCCCCAGGCTCGAGCTTTGGCTGTTATAGGATTGAGTGTTGGAATGCTAAGGTGGGGGCTTGGGCCTGCGCGGGGATTACATGGGCTCGGCCGTGTTAGTCTTTTTATTTTTTTTTGTTTTTTATTTCTTTTTTGTTTATCATCACATATATATTTATCTATATGTATATAACTATCTATGTACCTATATACATATATATTTATTTATAAATGCACGTATATATGTATATATATACACACTCATACGCACACATATAATTATTATATTTATATATACCACAAAACATTTATCTATAATATATATATCTATATATATATATATATATATATAACAAAAAAATATATATATATATATATATACACATATTCTCACGTATATATTATTATATATATATATATATATATATATATATATATATATATATATATATATATATATATATATATATACCATATATATTTAAAAAAAAATATATATATATATATGTACCATATATATTTATATATTTATACACATGGACAAGTACATATATATTTATATATATATATATATATCCACATATAATATTTATTTCACAAATAATTTAGAATACTAAATATTATATTTTTATTATAATAAATCTAATAACAATAATAATGATACTAATAAGAAAATCTATACTAAGTGTACAGACAAAATATGTAGTCTAAATATTCCAACAATACACCAGGATAAACAAGAAAATCATTTAAAATACTTTTAGATACCTTATGAACATTAAATACTTATATATGTATAAAATAATCGTAATAATATTTATACTAATTACTTACAAAATATAGGTAATAGAGCATTAAGAAAATACGTACACACAAAATATATCGACACTAACATCTTGGTCACACTTCTTGCCTACACGGGCTTGGATTTGACTTGGGCCCAATCTGGACAAGTTTGGTACAACCGGATTCCCGAAAACTCAATAATATAATTAAATAATAATTAAAATCTTCGGTAATGGTTAAGCCGCAACTTAATCTGGTTTTTCTAGTTAGGACGTCGCTATGGCTCGGTCTTCCCTGGCGTGGCTAATACGCTAGTCAAGGCACGCCACTGCACTATCCGTGCCATAATTCTAAGACGTCTGGTACTCTAATTCCTAACCATGGCTAAAGTCATCTATCATAATAATTAATTAAAATAATTATTTATAAATCACCATTCAAATCAATTAAATAAATAAAAAAATTCAAAAAAAAAAACAAATCCGGGAAGGGAAGCTACAAACAATCCACCACATATGTCGAAATATGGATTTTAGTGTTCCCCACAGTATTTGTCCATCATGCGTTAGGATAGATGTCGCTGACGACTTGAATCTTTTTGCATTGGTCCAATAACAGACTATAATACAAGAATGGACTTGCCTTGAATTCTGTAACCTAGCTATAATTCTTTCCACTCACATAATGTAGTCACATATGCTTCTGGATGCACATTAAAGGTCCTATCCCAGCCTTATTTAAGTGTATTATTTTGGGTATTTAGAAGTTTCCCTACAAGAGATATCCTGCTATCTCTGTCCATACACTATAGGTGAGTTTTTTATTAAGGAGATATGGCATGAAGCCTTGTGCTTCCCTTGCGGTGTTACGTGGCTATAACATGGCTTAAAGCCGAGGCATTACCCCGACCCAGGAACCTCATCGTGGTGTCATAATATTGTAGCATAAGGTCATAAGCCTTTTTTTAGTGCCATACTACCCAGCATTAAGCCTTTCGCTTCATTGCGGTGTTACTCCACAACAACATGGCTTACGAGGCCGAGACTTTACCCCTATCTGGGTACTTCATCGTGGTGTCGTGCTATTATAACATAAGGACATCCTCTCCTTTGTAGTGCTGTGTACAACTCTTTAATTTTATTATACAACATTAGGCTACTTGTCTATTTACGGTGCTACGCTACTGTGACTTGGCTCGCAAAGTCGAGACCCTACCCCTACTTGGGAACCTCATGGTGGAGTCACCCCACGGTAGCAGGGAGTTACACTCCTTGTAGTGCTGTGCTACCCTGCTTCTTGTAAAGCACACCAAGCATTCTCTGCTTGAGAACTCATTAAGGCGTTTAAGCCATCCTCATCACATGATTCGTTTTCTGAAGAAAATATATAGTAGACAACAGTGGTTGTAGGTCCATAACCTTTCCATGCCACCGAGGATATGTACCCACTATTTTTGATATTTTCCACTTAGTGGTCCTTCTTTGAACCAAAAGCTTGATGCCTAGCAGATTTCTCTTTGAACTAATAGCATAAAACTTTATGGTAGGATTACAATAACATAATATCAGAATGTCTTCAAGCCCATTTTACAAGACGTGTCATTGACCAGCTGGCGCTTGAGGTCCTTTGTGAATGGATCCGCCAGGTTCTCCTGACTCCGAACATCAATCACTGTAATAACACCTCTCTTGATGAGATCGTGTACTGCCTTGTGCTTTAGCCGTACAATTCTTTTTTTTTTCCGTTGAAGAGATCATTGATGCCACCATCGCAGTCGCCTGGTTGTCACAATATATTGAAATCGTCGGTATCTGTGCCCCAACCACTAGAAGATCATACATGAGCTCCCGAAGCCATTCTGCTTCTTCCAATGCGATATCAAGTGCAAAGAACTCAGATTCCATGAAGGAATGAGAGAGCATAGTCTGCTTCTTCGACTTCTACGATATAACAGCTCCACCCATTGTGAAAATGAATCCACCTGTAGACCTCTCGCTCTCCAACTCTGAGCACTAGCTGGCATCACTAAAGCCTTCTACTACTGGCGGGCCACTGCTGTAGTACAGTACATATGTCTGAGTCTTCTTGAGATATCGCATTACCTGTTTCACAGCTTTCCAATGCTCAACGCCTGGGTTGCTCGTGAATCGACTCAGCATTCCCATGTCAAAAGCTATGTCAGGCCTAGTGGCAGTAGTAGCATACATCAAACTCTCGATGACGCTTGCATACTCCAGATGCCTGATGCTTTCCTTCGAATTAGGCTTCAGCTTCAGATCACACCTGTAAGGCATATCGATCACTGGAAGATCCTGATACTTGTCAATCCTGTTTTTTGTTGTACATATTTTCAATATAGTATACATAATTCAGATATTTGTCTGGTAACCCGTATCTTGACTTGTCTTGTTTAGCCTAGTCTTGATTTAATTTGTCTTTGTTCGGTTCGGCTTGGCTTGGTTTGTTTTGGTTTGGGTTGAGATGGATAGGTTGGTTTATATACCAACTCCTCTCTCTCCTTATTTATTTTTTATTTAATCCCCCACCTTCATATTCTTCCTCATTTACTCCTCCACCAACCCTAGGCAAGTGCAACTTGCTTCATGATGGATCTCATGTTTTATTATTCCATTCTCTTCCTTGCATGATTCTAAGCTTTTTTAGGACTTAGCATTTTTGGTTTTGATGGATAGATTTTTGTAGATCTATGTAGAGGCTAAAAATTAAGATGTACCACCTATTAAAGAGTTCGATCATCAGATGGCGCCAAAACATTAATATTATGCCAAAACAATCAAGTTGTACAGCATCAGGTTTGTTGGCCCATTGGTCATATGGTTAAACTGATTTTAATAATTGATCAAACTCTGTCTCGATATATGGAGCTAGTCAGGATATCTCGGACTCTTGGACATGATCAAGAATGGCTATCTACTCAGTTCAAGATCGAAGCGTTTTTTGCCTGTTCAAGTCTGTATTTCTTTGAGCAATATATTTTTTATTTTATTTGAGTCTAGGAATACTTTGTACACTGAGTCATACTGGCAAATAGGCTATTCCAAAATGATTTCAAAATGTTTTTAAAATGTCCTTAGTTTTGAAAAATATTTATATTTACAAAAGCTCCAAAAAGTTTTTCAAAATTCCCTAAAAACTAATTTTAAAAACCTTAACCTAACCCTGACAGAACTCGGCCAGAGTTCGGCCAGAGTTCGGTTTGTGGCCGTTTTGTTTTTGAATTCCTTGGAACTTGGTCCTCCTGCAGTTGCGGATTTGACCGAGATTTGCTCATCGAGTTCTGCCCGAATTCTGCCAGAATTCTGTCTTTGGAACTCCTATAAATAGAGAAAGATTTCGATCATTTTAACTCACTCATTCACTTTCAATCTTCTCTCTATTCAAAGCCTATTGTCTTCCAAAGAGTTTTTCTAGAGCTTTAATTTTCAGATCCCAAGCCAGTTACAATCCTCTAGTCGATTTGTCAGTGCGGTGCGGTCTAAAAGTTTCAGAGTGATTGTAATCAGAATGCTTGATAGAAGAATACCTCTTCACAATTGAAGTTGGACGAGTTCTTCGTATCAAAGCTCGTGTTGTAGAAGTTGCAAGGACTTCGTAAGAAAACTTGCGGTTTTTCCAATAGTGGATTCAACTGGTAGCAAGAGTTCTACCGACTGGACTAGTCCTCAACAGAGGGAAACCAGTATATATCGCTGTCTTTGCGTTTGCTTTCTTATCTCTGCCTTTACATTATTTAGTTGTGATTATTATTCTGTGATCTTGCTGCTAAAATTTTTAATTAGCATTATTCCGCTGCCTACTCTATTCACCCCTCCTCTAGAGTATTCTGTTTTACGATTTCGTTCCTACAATTGGTATCAGAACGGGTGTTACATGTAAAGCAAGGTAACATTGCAATTATTTATTCATTTGACTAATTGTTATATAGATCATAGCACAACACATGGCAACTGTGAAATTCACAAGTGAAGGCCAGGCCACAAACCGACCTCCACTGTTTGATGGTACGAATTATACCTATTGGAAAATACGGATGAGTTTCTTCTTGAAATCACTTGACTTTGATTTATGGTGTACTGTCATTGATGGCTATCAAAAGCCACCTCGTATAAATGTTGATGGAGTTTTAATTGAAAAATCCCATAACAGATATACAGAAGAAGAAAAGAAAAAGGCGATTCTTGACGCACGTGCTATTAACGCTTTATTTTGTACTTTAGACAGAACTGAATTTAACAGGGTGTCTATCTGCACAACTGCTAATAAAGTGTGGAAGCTTCTTGAAGTCACACATGAAGGCACGACTCAAGTCAAAGAATCAAAGGTCAGTAGACTTACTCAAGAGTATGAGGTGTTCAAAATAAAGCACAACGAAGCAGTTACTCAGATGTTCGAAAGATTCTTGGATATTGTAAATCCTTTGTCCTCCCTTGGCAAAGATTACAGTAACCATAAAAAGATTCGCAAACTCCTGAGAGCAATTACCAAGAACTGGATTCCAAAGGCTACTGCAATCATTGAAGGAAACGACCTCACAACGATGTCCCTCGAAGTACTCATGGGTAAGCTACTCACTCATGAACTGGAGCTACAAGATTTTAAAGAGCCTGCACCAAAGGAGAAGACGATCGCTTTCAAGGCTCAGCACAGAAAAGCTGCTGAAGGTGATTCAGACAGCAGTGAATCTGATACTGAAGATCAAGCACTCCTAGCAAGGAAATTCAAAAGATTCATGAGATATGAGAAGAAAGCCAAAGAAAATAATAGCAGCAACAAATGGTATCAAGATGATGCTGTCTGCTATGGCTGCTAGAAGAAGGGACACATAAAGAAGGATTGTCCTACAAACTCATTATCAAGCAAGAAGAGCAACAAGTATGAGAAAAGGAACCTGAAGAGATCAACATCACGGAAGTATGCCAATACCAGCATATGGCATGAAAGTGAAGCCAGCGACTCAAAAGACGAACAATCAGAAGACGCTGCAAATGTATACTTTATGGCATCCGATCAGGTACTCTCTGAACAGGTAGTTGATACATATGATGACTTCACCTTTGGGCAATTAGGAGAAGCCTTCAGTGAACTGATAAGGGATTACAGGTAACTGCGTAGCAAATATCAGACCTCTAAGAAAAGAGTACAAAGGTGAAATAGGAATACTTACCGACCAACTAGCTGAGGTTAGAAATAATGTTAGTGGGTATGGTGAGCTTTCATCTGTCAAGCTCTTATTACACGAGACTACCAAGTCATCCGAAGAAAAAGACAAGGTTATTGACCAACTGAAAGAAGAACTTTCTAAAGAGAAGAAAAGTCTTCAACGTGCACAAGTCAGAATGGAAGCACTCACTTCTGACTATACTAAGTTGTATGACACTTCCAAAAGATTAGAAATTAGGTTAGGAAAATAGCCTGAGATTGCTGCTTCCTAACCTAACACGTGTCACTTACCGAATAATCGAAACATTCCCAAACCAAACACTGTCAGACCTAACCATATCAAACCTTTACCCCAAAAGGTTAAGCCCAAACTGGATTATAGGTATGCTTTTTTCTATACTAGAAAACATAAACCTACCAACCATGCACATCACTCAGCTTTCAACACTCAAAAAGCACAATGTCATTATTGTGGCCACACTGGTCATATTTCTTCTGCATGTAGAATCAGAAAGCTTGTTGATTTAAATATTTATGCATGGATACCAAAAGCTAACACTTCAAGATCCTATAAGAAATGGATACCAAAAGTTTCATCTGCAAATTATTTTGTAGGTGGAACACCTTTCACATGCTAAAAGCAAATGGATCCTCGATAGCGGTTGTTCACGGCATATGACCGGTGACGCTACATTATTTGCAACACTGTCGAAGAAGAAGAAGGAAGGTTATGTCTCCTTCGGTAACAACTTGAAAGGGTATATCATTGGTATCGGTGATGTTGGTAAGTCTCCCTATCCTGTGATTAAGGATGTCTGTCTGGTTACCGAGATGAAACATAATCTATTCAGCATAAGTTATTTAGCTGATCATGGTTATGGCATCAACTTTGGCAAAGACAAATGTACTATAGTTGATAGCTAAATTGGTAGTACTATCTTTGAAGGTATCAGGGAAGACAACATATATGTTTTCTATTTGTTGGAAGAAACTAACATTTCAGGTAGATGCTTAATGGCTAAAAGTGATGAGAGCCATCTGTGGCATATGAGACTCGGTCACGCAAATATGGACACAATCTCAAGATTATCCACGAAGAAGCTAGTACGCGATTTACCGGACATAACATTCAAGAAGGATTCAGTATGCAGCCAATGTGAAAAGAACAAAGCTACCAGATCCACATTCAAGTTAGTAAACGCAGTATGTACTACTAGACCTCTACAATTGCTACATATGGACTTATTTGGTCCTAGCAGAGTTGCTAGCCTCGGAGGTAAGTTATATGCTTTTGTAATTGTATATGATTACTCTAGATACACGTGGGTATACTTTTTGACACGCAAGAATGATGCATTATCCGAATTTGTCGCCTTTTACAAGAAAGTACAGAATGAAAAAGGTTACATGATCACTCGTATTAGAAGCGATCATGGTGGCGAATTCGAGAATGCAGAGTTTGAGCAATTTTGTGACACACACAATTTTGTACACAAGTTTTCCTGCCCTAGGACTCCACAAAAAAATGGAGTTGTGGAACGTAAGAACAGAACTCTATCCGAAATGGCCAGAGTAATGTTAAACTAGTTTAGTCTACCCAAATATTTCTGGGCTGAAGCTGTCGATACAGCTTGTTTTGTTCTCAATAGAGTTCTAATTCGACCCAAATTGAAGAAGACTCCTTTTGAGTTATGGTTTGATAGAATTCCATCAGTTTCATATTTTAGAGTATTTGGTTGTAAATGCTTTATTCTGAATACAAAAGATAATTTGGGAAAGTTTGACGAAAAGGCCGATGAAGGTATATTTTTAGGTTATACGGCCAAGAGCAAAGGATACAGAGTCTTCAACAAATGAACTATGATCATCGAAGAATCAATCAACGTCACCTTTGATGAATTGAATCAAATGACTATTAATGACAATGACGAATATCTAACTGTACCAAGCTCAACACCAGCTGATTCTCTACCAAGCTCAGCACTAGCTGATCCTCCTAGAGAAGATCCAGGAACCAGCTACCTTCAGAATCTGCCAAAAAGATTAAAATTTACGGCTGATCATCCAAAGGATTTGGTAATTGGTGATATTACCAAAGGTGTAAGTACTCGTACATCCATTAGAGATATTGTTTCTAGTGTTGCATTCATTTCACAGCTAGAACCCAAAACCATTGATGAAGCGTATAGTGATAATTTTTGGATAGATGCTATGCAAGAGGAATTAAACCAATTTGAACGGAATCAAGTTTGGGAACTTGTTCCCAGACCTATTGATCATCCGGTCATTGGCACCCGTTGGGTATTCCAAAATAAACTGAATGAGAATGGTTTAGTGACTCATAATAAGGCTCGACTCGTAGCTCAAGAATACAATCAGGAAGAAGGTATCGACTACGATGAGACTTATGCCCTAGTTACGAGATTAGAATCCATTTGTATGTTATGTGCATTTGCATGTTTTCATAATTTTAAATTATTTCAAATGGATGCCAAGAGTGCATTTTTAAATAGTTTCATAAAAGAATAAGTTTTTGTAGCACAACCTCCAGGTTTCACAGATTTTAAAAATCTTGATCATGTTTTCAAGTTGAAAAAAATCTTTATACGGTTTAAAATAAGCCCCTCGTGCTTGGTATGATCGTCTAAGATCTTTTCTACTTGATAATGGTTTTTCAAAAGGTAAGGTTGACACTACTTTGTTTATTAAGTCTTTTAATGGCAAGCTTCTCTTAATACAAGTCTATGTTGATGATATTATATTTGGATCTACTGATGAATCTCTTTGTCAAGAATTCTCTAAGTATATACAGAATGAGTTTGAGATGAGCATGATGGGAGAGCTGAAATTCTTTCTTGGACTGCAAATCAAACAAACTGATATTGGGACATTCATAAATCAAGCCAAGTACACAAAAGATTTGCTAAAGAAGTTTGATCTGGACAATGTCAAACCTATTGGCACACCCATGGCAACTTCAACAAAGCTTGATATTGATGAACAAGGCAAGCTTGTTGACACACGTAAGTATCGAGGTATGATCGGTAGTTTACTTTATTTAACTGCTAGTCGTCCAGATATTATGTTTAGTGTTTGCCTGTGTGCACGTTTTCAAGCTAATCCAAAGGAATCACATCTGTGCGCAGTTAAGCGTATCTTTTGATACCTTAAGGGCACTTCTTCTGTTGTTTATGGTATCCCAAAACCAAGTCCTTTGACTTTATTGGTTACTCGGATGCAGATTTTGCTGGATGCAAAGTTGATAGAAAAAGTACCAGCGGCACATGTCATTTCTTAGGCAAGGCTTTAGTCTCATGGTTTAGTAAAAAGCAAAATTTTGTAGCCCTATCAACAACAGAGGCTGAGTATATCGCCGCAGGACGTTGTTGTGCTCAAATTTTATGGATGAAACAAACCTTAGAAGACTATGATTTATTTTACACACACATTCCCATTTTATGTGACAACACGAGCACTATTAATTTGACTAAGAATCTAGTATGTCACTCTCGTACTAAACATATCGAGATCCAACATCATTTTCTTAGAGATCATCATCAGAATGGAGATATTGACCTTGTATACATAGACACTGAGAATCAATTAGCTGACATCTTCACAAAATCTCTAGCAGAAGATCGTTTTAATTATTTACGTCGAGAATTAGAAATTTTGGACGTCAATAATATTAATTAATTTTGTTTTATGATTATATTTCAATACGCAAAAACTGTGTTAGAGATAAGCCAATAAAGAGTCTGTGTGTCACCACAACTACGGTTGAAGCGAAGCGGTACTTAAGAGTTCCCCGGTGAACCTCCGCCAGCTGGAACAGTACTCCTACAACTAATCTGAGACAGTCGCTGTGTAACGATAT
Organism: Iris pallida; assembly: GCA_029216955.1. Taxonomy (NCBI): domain Eukaryota; kingdom Viridiplantae; phylum Streptophyta; class Magnoliopsida; order Asparagales; family Iridaceae; genus Iris; species Iris pallida. The sequence goes on from JANAVB010034417.1 coordinate 14,621,516, forward strand.
TTAATCTATAAAATAATATTAATTATATTAATTGAAGGTTGAAATTACTAATCTTTGAATTAAATTTTTGAAATGAGTCAATGAAAAAGAAAATGGCCCAAACCAACTAACAGAACCCCCAGGCGAATTCGGCCAGAGTTCAGACCGAATTCGGCTCGAGTTCGGTTAGTGGTATCTGGTTATATAACCAGAACCCGAGAGCCTCTTCTTCTTCATTGCTTCTAAAACCACCTTCACAGCAACAGCAGCCGCGCGAAAGCTCTCACCAACCCTAGTTCTTCACCACTTCGTTTCTCCCAATCTACGTGGTAAAATCCATCCAAATTTTGGATTCATGCGAAGATCGTTGTCCTCTACATCATACTTGAATCTCGGGAGGTATAACTCCGTACCTCTCCTCCTTTTAAATTCGTGCATATTTACTTTATTTGCACAATGCCGCCTAAGGGATTCAACCCCTTCAAAAGGAAGAAGACGACCAATCCTAGTGAGGAAGGATCACCTTCAAATCCACCCACGGATTCCCTCTTTTCACCAGTTCAATCGAGCGATGGCGCGTTCGATGGATTTTATTTTCAAACCCTAGATCAAGCCCTTCTGTGGTATGGAGACTTCTCTATGAGATCCATATGCACAGGCGCTCCTATCAAATGGACTGTGTTTCCAGAACACCGCCCTTATTTTGAGGCATTAGGGTTACAATACGTTGTTAAACTTTGTTTCCTGGTAGCTACTAATGCCATTAGACTTTTCTATTGCAATATCATACTAAACACGTTTGACGTAAGTACTCGTATTGGCGGACTAGATATCGAGTTCAATGATATCCTCTTAGCGGAAATCCTTGGTCTGTCTAACGAAGGTGCACCGCTTGATGATATCACTGAATTTGATTTCCCTGACGGCACGACACATACTAGTTTCAAAGCTGAACTCTGTGCACCTGATCGAGTTCGCTCTGGAAAGTTCAAGGCAAATAACTTGAACTTGTCTAGTCATGAATTGCATCGCATCATCTACTCACTCTCCTTCCGAAGTCTACTTTAAAGGATGATGTCACATTACTTGAGCTGTCTGCTATGTATCATATTCTTAAGGGGATTCCTTTTTCTGCCCCTAAGACTATTATCCAGATGATGAGACATTGTCGTGCAAGAGATAGAAATCTCTCTTATGCGATGATTCTCCCACGCATCTTCCAGCATTTTGATATTGATCTGTCAACTTGTACTCAAGACCCTGAGCCTAAGTTTCTTAAGCTATCTCGTCGTAGTATAACTGCTGCTGCTTCTCCTACTGCTCCACCTCCTCCACCTACTCAGCAGTATGCCATGACCTTTGAGGGCATACACCAGTATCTTTCTGATTTGCATGTCTCGATGACGGATATGGCCCACGAACGTGAGTTCTGCGATGTCACTCGTTATCAGGCGATAGCAAATTCTCTAGCTGATCTCCGATTTGCTCAGACTGGACATTCTGCCGGTTCTATTCCTAGAGATCCAGCCTTTTCTGGTTACTGTTGTGAGGATGAGGCTATTCATGCCTACTTTCAGTCCGATAACGCATATGATTGGTATCGTTCTGATCGTGCCCGTCCTCGAGACTTTGTCGATGAGTTTTATACTGGCCCCTCCTCACCCTTCTAGCGCTGGTACCTCTGGAGCTGGTCCTTCTGGACATGCCGGTCATGCTGATGATGATGATGAGGAGGAGGAGGAGATGTGATGATGATATATTAGCTGATTTTTGAGACTTAGTTATTGTCTACTGTACACTTGGAAATGATTCGACATTCCAAGTTTCTTTCTTTTTAGCTTTTATTATCAGACTTGTACTGGATATTTCTTGATGTCTCTTGAACATCATTTTATCTTTATGGGATGCGTAGTTTATCTTTCACATCAGTTTATTCATTTATTTATAGCATCTTTATCTGCTTCTATATTATAAACTGCCTGTGAAATAATTCTCTGTTATATCTTATATATTCTCACTGCATGAGACATTATTTTCTTGTGTTTCTTCACTGTTTGTTTCTTATGCATTGATTGCGGGGGAGCTTTCTCTTTTGCAATTATTTTGCTAAGTGACAATGGGGGAGAAAAAAAATTTAACATTTTATTTTGAGAATAATATAGGGATTAAACAATTTTTGAACAATTAAACAATGTTCAACAATTTTTTGTGATATCTTATCACAAAAGATGTTATATAATTCATAGTTTGTCAATTATCAAAATGGAGGAGATTGTTGGCCCAATGGTCATATGGTCAAACTGATTTTAATAATTGATCAAACTCTGTCTCGATATATGGAGCTAGTCAGGATATCTCGGACTCTTGGACATGATCAAGAATGGCTATCTACTCAGTTCAAGACTGAAGCATTGTTTGCCTGTTCGAGTCTGTATTTCTTTGAGCAATGTATTTTTCATTTTATTTGAGTCTAGGAATACTTTGTACACCGAGTCATACTGGCAAATAGGCTATTCCAAAATGATTTCAAAATGTTTTTAAAATGTCCTTAGTTTTGAAAAACATTCATATTTACAAAAGCTCCAAAAAGGTTTTCAAAATTCCCCAAAAACTAATTTTAAAAACCCTAACCTAACCCTGACAGAACTCGGCCAGAGTTCGGCCAGAGTTCGGTTAGTGGCCGTTTTGTTTTTTAATTCCTTGGAACTTGGTCCTCCTGCAGTTGCGGATTTGACCGAGATTTGCTCATCGAGTTCTGCCCGAATGCTGCCAAAATTCTGTCTTTGGAACTCCTATAAATAGAGAAGGATTTCGATAATTTTAACTCACTCATTCACTTTCAATATTCTCTCTATTCAAAGCCTACTGTCTTCCAAAGAGTTTTTCTAGAGCTTTAATTTTTAGATCCCAAGCCAGTTACAATCCTCTAGTCGATTTGCCAATATGGTGCGGTCTAGAAGTTTCAGACTGATTGTAATCAGAAGGCTTGATAGAAGAATACCTCTTCACAATTGAAGTTGGACGAGTTCTTCGTATCAAAGCTCGTGTTGTAGAAGTTGCAAGGACTTCGTAAGAAAACTTACGGTTTTGCCAATAGTGGATTCAACTGGTAGCAAGAGTTCTACCGACTGGACTAGTCCTCAATAGAGGGAAACCAGTATACATCGCTGTCTTTGCGTTTGCTTTCTTATCTCTGCCTTTACATTATTTAGTAGTGATTATTATTCTGTGATCTTGCTGCTAACATTTTTTAATTAGCATTATTCCGCTGCCTACTCTATTCACCCCCTATAGAGTATTCTGCTTTACGATTTCGTTCCTACAAGGTTGCGCCAACGTCAGGTTGCGCTGGAGTCAGGTTGGACGAGCGACACGTGGCGCACTTCCTCGAGAAGCTGTAACGATATCGTCATTTTCTAACAACTGACAGCACGGAGATTAAAGAAAATCCATTCGAATCCAATGCAACACGACTCTCGAGAAGATTTTGTCAGCTTTTAATTAATGCTGACAGTTGGATCGTACAAGGTACTGTATGGTACAAGGATTAATCAGTACAGCACAGAAGACCTAGTCAAAGGTGCCAGTCATTGAGTTGCACCTATGCGTAGCCTGACAAATTGGCGCCACTTGATCAACTCTTATTTTAAAAATAGGGTGACGTGGCATACAAGCCATCAACTTCGTAGAACGTGCCTACTATACTGCCTACGACCACATGCACCTCAATCAAAACGATGCCACGCATCTACACAGTTGGTGCAAACCGTTCGCGCAAGTTGTTACGTTGCGCCCGCACGCAACATGATGAAGCATGCGCAAGGTGATCAAATGGTGTTCACGACAGAGTAACATAGCGCGCAAGCCACTAACTTCGCAAGACGTGCCCACTATACTTCTCACGACCACGTGCATCTCAATCAAATGATGCCACATGTCCACAACAGTTTGTAGAACAATTTATGCAAGTGAACATGAGGCACGTAACCTGAAGCGCGCACAATCCAGAATAATTGCGAAACAATTTTTCAGGAACTCTATAAATAGAGTTTCAAATCAATCTCAAAGCATCAAGGGTGATCAAAATCACCTGCTAAAGTGCTGTTGCATTCTCCAGAGGCTCGTGCCTTCGATATCACATCATCAAAGGGATAAAGTGATCGTATTCTGATCAGATTCCTATAGTTGTACTTTCCCAAAAATCGATTGTACTCCTGTACTCTTTTTCTTAGTTTGCAATAAAACTTTTATTCTTTGTAAACAAAATGTCGACTCTGCTGGAGACGACTTTTGTAATGCCCCAGTCCCAAAATACGTAGGACTAGGAACGTAGACATTCCAGCTGTAATCATACGAAGTACATGGGCCTCGTATGGATACATAAGCTGTAAAATGCAGTAGAACCATAACTAATCTCATCCACACAAAATAAATGAATAGAAGATCTCATATAATCAACTATGAAATTGTCATTTGGTACATATAGTTGGGCGGAGACAAATCCACTACCAACTATGAAAAAAAATACATAACAAAAGAAAGATTTTGGCGAGCGAAGCGAAAATGATCCAAGTGCAATCATCCTCGAAGAAATAGAAATAGTCACAGCTAGAGATAAAGCACACACCTGGCGAGATAACCGGTCCTCAGAGGGACATAACAAGACACATAATATCATGCCATATAAACTGAATAAATATTGCTCAAATAATTAAGTCAATTGCATTATAACATGGTCCAATACGTACCTATTGAACGAGCGTACCATCCCCCAAACCAAACAAGGACAGGAGATGGTAAACTAATTCACGGTGGCGTATCTTTCCATGCTATGAATCCAATGTGGTATCCGAACCCCAACAAGGTTCAATACCTTCTCATCGAAGTAGTAAGTCACACCTACAACCAAACAAGGACAAGATGTGACAAACTACTCTGCGACAAGTTATTGTTCCATGCCACGGTCAGATACAAGTACTCAAACCAAAAGTACTCGTATCTAACGGATAAAGGTAGCCTATCGTTCTAAGTGATATGTAGTTAAGAACAATCCTTCCTACGCATGGGTCCTGGCTGAATAGGATCGGCATAGTCTCCCCTTGGGGCACTAGAGGCCCTATCAGTAAGAGCATGACGTTGCACAGAATCGTCAATGGCCGTCAGTAATCATGGGTCATCAATCCCGTATCTCCAGCGGAGAGTCCGGGTCACAAGGGAAAGTGCATCGAAGCCCATACGCTAAGGAATTGTTCTTCCCGCCCAATACCTACTATGTTGTATCCGCAACATTAACCTCTATAACTGCTAAGTCAAACTAGCATGCAATTCTATTAGCGATTATTCCTATCGCACGACTTGTACGTACTGGTGGTCAGCTAATCACGTACGTCCGTATTCTATATGCGACATACAACTTCGTGGTACAACGTGTCAAGGCCATGAATACAACACACAAGGTGGTCCCTTAAATCTAGGTTTAATGTGTAAGAAAAATAATACATAGCAGGAATTATAAATGAGCAGTAAGTTCTTACAGGTTATGCCATGTATCACAGTTTATTTTGTATTAAGAAAATAATAAATAATGCATGAAATATGAGCTAAAATAAATAAACAGCAAATGACAAGGTGTCTTACCTGGTAGGACGCCTGGTGTACTGCAATGATTAAGATGGCATGAACTGCGACTTCGGTGCAACAACTATGGAAGGTGACTTCTGATGGTAGTATGGGCAGTTCCATTGGGTCTAGAAGGGTTAAATTAGTTAGGGTGGACATAAGGTAGTACGAAATTAGCAAGGGAATGGAATAGAAGGAATTTTAGTCACGGACTGGAGAAAATCGAAGAAATTTTAGATATATAAAATATATAAAATTTTACAAAACTATTACTTTTATATACTTGAAAAATAGAGTTTTATTTAGTTAAAATAGTTTAATTAATTACTGGAAAATCCATAAATGCTTCTTAGGGCCAAAACTCAAAGTTTTGTCAAGAAATAATATTTTAGGCTGAAACTTATCAAAATATTTTAAGTGAACAAAATACTTCAAAAAATCATTTAAGGCTAAAACCTATATTTTGTAAAACTATAGTTTAGTCAAATAATTTATTTAACTAGACAAAAATATTACAGCCATCTATCCTAGTCCAAAATTTTGTTATAGAAATTATCTACCATATATATAGTTAATAAAAATAGTATAATACTTAGTGCTATTAGTACAACACTAGTAAGGATAATAATAACAATAATAGTAATAATAATAATAATAATAATAATTATAATAATAATAATATCATCAAGTGTTTTTCAACCACCATTACATACTGTATAACAAGGAACTTAATAAAAATCACATATTTAAAATAACAGCATCAACAGCAATGATAATAATAATAATAATAAAATAATAAGGGTATGGTCGTGGGTAGCGAGTGAGGGTCATAGTAGGGCGGAGAAGATAATAATAATAATATAATAATATCATCAAGTATTTTTCTAAAGTTTCGTGCGCGACGTACAATACGACTACGTGACGTACAATACAAAATTTTAAATCGGTACCAAATTTAATTAAAAAAATAGTAGAAATTTAGGGGTTTTACATCCTACCCAACTTAAAAGAATTTCGTCCTCGAAATTAAGAATTTATATGGGGTGAGAAGACACAAGGGGGTATCGGTGGGGAACAATCAATTATAAGGCTCAACAAAATTATGTCGTAAGAAGTTGTGATCTAGATCATAGAAAAATAATACGGGTATGGTCGTGGGTAGTGAGTGAGGGTCATACTAGGGCCGAGAAGAAGGACGAGGAGTTTAGGATGAAGACATAGCAACATCGAGTGGTAATGGTCATAATTGATAGGACAGCTAGAGGAATTTCAAGTATAACGCCTTTGTCCTTCTAAAATTGGTGAAGGCGAAAGCAATATAGAGTTCGAAGGAGGCGTTATCGAATACGAATATGTGATTCAAAGACGATCGAATAATTTCAAAAGAATTGTCAAGACAGTCGTAGATGAGATTCTAGAGGACAAGTTTAGCTATGTCCCCATCCACGTAGAACGATATATAAAAGCGAACCAAAGTGCACTTGGTTGATCAGACCATTATGCACCGATTCTGATTAGACGATACGTTAGTGGGAGCTCTTCCAATAACATATGTCGTGAACAAGCTCGATAAATCAATGAACTTGCAAATCTAGGTTATAGTTGCAACATTTGTCAAGAGAGTGAAATTATAGACACGAGAGTCTAAAATTGAGAGGGAGTATAGTTGAACTTCTAAAGATTATAAGTCATGTCTTGTGATGGTCTTTATACAGTCGTCCTATAGTCTTCTTGTCAAGTCCTTGGTTGACTAGACGGGTTGGGGTCCTCTAGATTCTAGAATCTAAGTAAACTTGCTAATATAGGTCACTAGGACAAGGGGTTGCTAGGTCATAAGGCATTGTACCCAACTTAAAAGAATTAAACTAATGGTGTTTGGGACATCTAACTAGTAGGATCAATCTCTAGCAAGCACGAAAAAAAGATAAGAATAACGATAGAATGAATCAAGCAAGATGCAATCGATTTGTCGAACGGTAGTTCGAATATGGAATCGAGCAAGGAGGTCAAGTATGTGGATGAGATCCTAGACTTCTAATCCTATTTGCAGGTTTGCTTGGTACGGTAAAGTAAACAAACAATTTATCTTGACCTGCATGGGCCACCACAAAAACATATAATGCCCTAGTCCCAAAATACGTAGGACTAGGAACGTAGACATGCCAGCTATATTCATACGAAGTACATGGGCCTCGTATAGATACATAAGCTATAAAATGTAGTAGAACCATAACTAATCTCATCCACACAAAAGAAATGAATAGAAGATCTCATATAATCAACTATAAAATTGTCATTTGGTACATGTAGTTGGGCGGAGACAAATCCACTACCAACTATGAAAAGAAATACATAACAAAAGAATGATTTTGGTAAGTGAAGCGAAAACGATCCAAGTACAATCACCCTCGAAGAAATAGAGATGGTCACGGCTAGAGCTAAAGCACATGCGAAAGACAATAGCACACATCTAGAGAGATAACCAGGTCCTCAGAGGGACGTAACAAGACACATAATATCATGTAATATAAACTGAATAAATATTGCTCAAATAACTAAGTCAATTGAATTATAACATGGTCCAATACGCACCTATTGAACGAGCGTACCATCCCCCCAACCAAACAAGGACATGAGATGGTAAACTAATTCACGGTGGCGTATCTTTCCATGCTATGAATCCAATATGGTATCCGGACCCCAACAAGGTTCAATAGTTTCTCATCGAAGTAGTAAGTCACACCTATAACCAAACAAGGACAAGATGTGACAAACTACTCCGCGATAATTTATTGTTCCAAGCCACGGTCAGATACAAGTACTCAAACCAAAAGTACTCGTACCTAACGGATAAAGTTAGCCTATTGTTCTAAGTGATATATTGTTAAGAACAATCCTTCCTACGCATGAGCCCTGGCTGAATAGGATCGGTATAGTCCCCCCTTGGGGCACTAGAGGCCCCATCAGTAAGAGCATGACATTCCGCAGAATCGTCAGTGGCCGTCAGTAATCATGGGTCATCAACCCCATATCTCCAGCGAAGAGTCCGTGTCACAAGTGAAAGTGCATCGAAGCCCATACGCTAAAGAATTGTCTTCCCCGCCCAATGCCTACTATGTTGTATCCACAACATTAACCTATATAACTGCTAAGTCAAACTAGCATGCAATTCTATTAGCGGTTATTCCTATCGCACGGCTTGTACGTACTGGTGGCCAGCCAATTACGTACGTCCGTGTTCTATATGCGACACACAACTTCGTGGTACAACGTGTCAAGGCCATGAATGCAACACACAATGTGGTCCCTTAAATCTAGGTTTACTTTGTAAGAAAAATAATACATAGCAGGAATTATAAATGAACAGTAAGTTCTAACAGGTTATGCCATAATAAAAATAATGAATAATGCATGAAATATGAGCTAAAATAAATAAACAGCAAATGACAAGGTATCTTGCCTGGTAGGACGCCTGGTGTACTGCAATGATCAAGATGGCACGAACTGTGACTTCGGTGCAACAACTATGCAAGGTGACCTCTGATGGTGGCACGGGCAGTTCCATTGGGTCTAGAAGGGTCAAATTAGTTAGGGTGGACATAAGTTAGTGCGAAATTGGCGAGGGAATAGAATAGAAGGAATTTTAGTCACGGACAGGAGGAAATCGAAGAAATTTTAGATAAATAAAATATATAAAATTTTACAAAACTATTGCTTTTATATACTTGAAAAATAGAGTTTTATTTAGTTAAAATAGTTTAATTAATTACTGGAAAATCCATAAATGCTTTTTAGGGCCAAAACTCCAAGTTTTGTCAAGAAATAATATTTTAGGATGAAACTTATCAAAATATTTTAAGTGAACAAAATACTTCAAAAAATCATTTAAGGCTAAAACCTATATTTTGTAAAACTATAGTTTAGTCAAATAATTTATTTAACTAGACAAAAATATTACAGCCGTCTATCCTAGTCCAAAATTTTGTTATAGAAATTATCTACCATATATATAGTTAATAAAAATAGTATAATACTTAGTGCTATTAGTACAACACTAATAAGGATAATAATAATAATAATAATAATAATAATAATAATAATAATAATAATAATAATAATAATGAGGGTTTTCGGTCGGGGCTCGTCGGCGGTGGCCCATGGGGAGGCGCTAGCGGTGAGGAAAAGGGCACGGAGGAGGAGATCGGCCACGCGGAGGTGTTTTCGGGCTGTGCGGTGCGCTCGTGCTCGGATGGTGTGGTTCGTGTGGCCTGCTCCGGCGCGCGGGGTGGTGCGCTTGCGGAGGCTGAGGCGGAGGCGCAGGGAGGCATGTCGGCCGATGGCGAACTGGTCTCGGTGCGCCGATCGTACGGCCATGGCTTTGGAGGCGGTGCGCCGTTCGCAGACCTATAGGCGGCAAGGCTCGCGGTGAGGTAGGTTTTTCTTTATTGTTTTTGGGATTTTGGTGGCGTGGCGCTGGTTCTGGTGATGTCAGTGATGGTGTTTGGTCGAGAGTCCAGGAAGGTTGGTGGCTGGTATTGAATTTAGAGGTGGCGGATCGCGGTTGTATTATCGGAGTGCAGGGTTGTGGGGGTGCTGGTCACCTAGGCGGAGGTGGTCGTGAGGGCGTAGGGAGTGACTGGGAGACGGCGGCCGGTCGCGGTGGCGGTGGTGTTTGTGATGTTTGCCAGTAAGGAGTCGTGGATTGGTTGGGGCTGTTGGGAGAGGTTGGCTGGAGTTGGATTACGAGGAGGCATGGGTTGATATGGTGACGACCGAGGTGGGTGAGGGGTCGCGGAGGGGTATGGTGCAGGCAACAGGGGTCAGGACGAGCCATGGTGAGGGTGATGGTTACGGTGTTATTGGTAGGGCTAGGTTTAGGATTTGGGTTATGGATCGTGTCCAAGTGTCAGACACGAGGACGATGATGAGGTCCAGAATTGTCGGACGCCAAGAAGGGAATGAATGTATTTGTAATAATGGAATAAGATGTGGACACTGACATGGTGCACGCACATTTGTTGTGGAGGAATTTGTGGAGAAATAATGAATGATAGAAATTTGGAGGAGTACCTGCCTATTTATAGGATGTGGGAATTTCCAGTTGGATAATAATTAAGAATATTCAAACCCAATTTAGATAATTAAATTACTAATTTAAATCATTTCAATAAATCCAAATCCAAATCAAAATCCAATTCAAATCTAATTTAAATTCTATCTTTTATTTTAAAAATCAATTAAGTTAAATCAAATTCCAAATATAGATATTAATTTACTATTTAAAACGTATCCATAAATCAAATCAAGATTTAAATTGCTACAAAAATTTCAAAATATGTTTTCTAAAAATACTATAATAATAATTTTGAAAATAGATTATTATTTAAAAATAAACTTAATAAAATATTTATGAAATACGTATGTAAGCACAAATAATGCATACATGATTATGCTTTTCCTAGTATACAATAAAATATTATTTATGATTAATAACTGCTAAAAACAGAAGGCTTTTTATAGCAATAATAATAATTATATATAATATTTTGAAAGGGTAAAATAAAATAAAAAAAATATTTTTCTAAAATATGTACGCTCGCACATATTTACGCTCGACGATCAAGAAAAATAAAATTTCGTGCGCGACGTAGAATACGACTACGCAACGTACAATACAAAATTTTAAATCAGTACCAAATTTAATTAAAAAAATAGTAGAAATTTAAGGGTTTTACAACTTTTTCCTCCGACAAAAAAGTGATAACTCAATGTGATACTGCATCAATCGGCAAGATGCAGAAGACCATGGTCGTTCAAGTCATCCAGACAGCCTACGAGACCATGATCAATGTTGTGGGTACCAAGCGCACTGCTGGTGTTGTTAAGAGCAAGATGCTCTCTGTTTGGGCTCCTAAGTCCTCGGTGGCGCAATCTCCTGCCTCTGTGCAACTTGCATCCATCACTGCTTTGGCGTAACCTAAGGAAGATAGTCTTTTGGCTAATACCTCCACTTTTTCGATTCTAAAATTGAAGGAGACTCTGTCTCGACACACTGCTGTCTAAAATAAGGGAAAGTCCCCTTCGTCCTTCTCTTCCTTGGCGCAACATGTACCTGTTCTTGCTTTTGCGCAACTTGCGCCCATCACTGCTTTGGCACAACCTAAGGGAAACAGCTTTTTGGCTAATCCCTCTACTTCTTCGTCCCTGAAATCGAAAGAGATTCTGTCTCGACACACTGTTGTCCAAAACAAAGGAAAGCGCCCTTTGGCTTTTTCTTCTCTGGTGCAACTTGCGCATGTTTCTGCTTCGACGCAACTTGCGCATGTTCATGCCCCGGCGCAACCTGCACGTTCTTATGCACCAGCACAATTTAAAGAGAAGCACTGTTTAGTGATTCCCTCTTTGCCACCAAACTAAAAGTTTAGTGAGAAATCACTAAATCGAGGAAAACGCTCTTTAGTTTTTCCTCATTCTGCTCGAGTCGTTGACTTGGAGGAAAATACTGCTCTCCTTAACAGAGACAACCAAATCTCTGTCGGAAAGATGGGTTCTATTCAGAATAAAACTTCAATGCAAAAGGGCATTATGCCTACTCCAAAAACATCAGGGGAGGATCTACCAACCATATGTATTTCAAGATCCTGACGAGGCAAACTACTAGTATCTCAAGTAGATGCACAAGCAGCTCCTCTGTCAGACTTGCGCACATATATCAACAGGTGCCAATTAGGCTCAACCTCGGAAAATCACAAGATGTATCAAGCGCAATCTATACTAGTTGCTCAGTTGTACCAAAGGAAGAATGCTGAGGTGAAAGATCCTGTGACTTATGCTAACTAGCTTAGAACATCCTTGTACATTCAAGGTACATGACTGTCATGACCCACAACAAGTGTTGGGGCACGAGAAGTGGGTACGTCCAGCTTACGCCACAGTGTCGGCGGTAGAATGCTGTCCTAGGTTACAACATCTAACACAATATAAGTATAACTGCACAAGATATACTCTCTGCACGGAGGAACAATAAGATGGTACAACTCAATCACAATCTAAGGTAGAAATAGCATGATATCATAGATATGAAAATCTTAAAGGAAGTACAAACAGAAAGGGAAATAAGTCTAAGTGTCTAAATGACACAATAACAAAACATAATACAACCCAAGTCTCAAATGACAACATAAGTAAAATAAAGCCTAACTAAACTAGTCTAGGCAGTAGGGGCGATAACATCAGCTACAGCTGGGTCCTCTTGAGACTCCAGCTCGCAAGTGTCGTCTAGGGCTACTCCATAATAGGTGGTGCAGAAAGCCTCATCCTCATCCTCTACAATATATCAACAGGACCAGTCAGGACAGGAACGAGCACAATACATCTCACGCAGTTCATATCATGTCAGAAGATAATAAACATGCAATGGAGTAAAATACATGAATAACTGAAAGAATGTACATGAAGTAAAAGAGATAACTGTAATAAAAATATCAAATATAAGTAGAGAACTATCAGTGACTAGTAATTCAGAGTACAAGATAGACATGTGAACAGCTGGAGGTGATTCATGGCTATACTAAAGAGTTGATTCATGACTACACTACTTTAAAATTATTCACATGACTATTTCTACTCCCCCATCCCAATCAATACACAAGGATCCAGACATATTATATTAAGATTCATGATCTCACTGCCTCATAAACGAGAGCATGTGAAATTGATTCATTAGGGCTTTGTGAACATGAGAGTACATGAATCAAAAGAGTATATATGAATAGTAAAAGCATAGAGATACATGATGTAAGTGAAACACACATGATATGAAGTATCTGATGCTCCCGAGGGGGATAATATCTCATGAAAAGATCCATATAGTACCAATCCGTGTTACCAACGTGTCAACATCAAATAAAGTAATCTAGAGCAGGAATATAAGTTCTAGCAAGTATGAAATGGTCAGAGAATGTACTCGCCTGATATCCTGAGTATTTGGTATGTGTAGATGTCCAGACAGAGGAGATGAGTCCTATTTAGAGCAACACAGGTCACAATGTATTTAATATAAGGTAAATGAAGTTTCTAATGCAATCTATATGATTTCTAGGTAAATCTAGGTCAAAGTCAACTCTGGTCAACTATACAGTCAAACTAGGTCAACTATAGTCAACTGGGGTCAAACCATCTAGGGTTTGGTCTACAAGGGTCAAACTAGTCTATGTTAGTCATTCTAGGTCTAACCAAAGTCTAGGCCTATGCAAACAAATATCTAAGTAAACCAAAAAGCTATCTAACACATAGCCTAATATTACTAGCTAAACCAAGTACATAGCTAACCACATTAGCTAACAAGGCACACAAACTACACAATAGCAATATCTATATATATATCTACCTTCACTTCAATATACATAGATATATATAGGAAGCTATGCACACACATTATGTATATATATACATATATATAAAGAAAGAAAGGGTTAAGAGAGAGAGTGTGTGTGTGTGAGAGTATGTGGCAGTGTACAGGAAAGAGGGGACAGTGGATAACATGTGAAGTGAAGTAGGCTAATGACTGAAGTTAAAGGCTAATGAAACAACATGGCATTTGGTTAAACATTTACAAGTTACAATATGTTTTCAGGTTTTCCTTATTAGTAGTGAACAAGGTATTAGTTAACATAGGTTTAAGTTCATTTGAATCTCAGGAAACTCAAGAAACTCAGGTTTCATTATCTACATTTCAGTTCTGAAACATTTCAAAATCCTTAGAATCTCAGGAACAAACATATGCAAAATCAGGTTACTTGAAATCTCAGTTTTCAGGTTTCAACAGTAAACTGTTTTCAGTTTTATCGCAACATTCAACCAATCAACCAACTGAAATTAAACAAGCAACTTACATATATATACACAACCTTAATTCCAAAACTAAATTAACATTTAATATCAGGTTTAACTAATTACAACCCATTCTCAGTTATTACTTGAAATCTCAGTTTCACATTCAACCAACAGTTCCCAATTCCGTTTAATGTTAATGCAACAATTTCAGGTTTTCATTTATATTAGTCCCAGGTTTAAACTAAACAATAGTTAACATTTAACCTCATTGCAACATGGACATTAATATGTACTACAATTTATTCCCAGGAAAATATATTCACATTTCAACTCATTAAACCCAACCTGGAAATAAATGACTGATACACGAAATCCCTAAATTCGAAAACCAAACACCCAATAAAAACCCAAATCTCGTGTGCAGAGGTGTCACGCACATGTGATCGTGTCACGGGGTGTCATTTCGTGTCCACATGAGTGGACATGAAGTGTCCAGATACAGGGAAACATGGATTTAGGGTCTTGCCTGTGCACAGGCTCGTGCTGAGGTGTCGAGCCCAATAGGACATGACACACTCCACGTTGTGTCACGTACACGTGTCCAATAGTAAGCCTAGGTGTCAAGCTTCACGCACATGTATCTGCACAGTATCCATATTGTGTCCTCGCGTGACATGAAGTGCGTATCATTGGTCAATTTTGCCACTGCACAGTACAGTACAAATCGCGTGTGCGTGAGATTACGTGTCCAATACGATACAATACATTTCGAGACTCAAGGGGTGATGTGTCAGACACTGCCCCTTGGTCTGTGCCAAGTGGCAGGCTGCCACATGGCGTGTCATATCCACAGTGACACTCGGGTAGCAGGGCACAGCATGGGGTCTGTACGGGCGTGTGTCTGTCCGTTTTGGACACGAAAAACTCCCAATATTCAACTAAGTCCCTACAATTATTATTATACACATAATAACCTATAAATCTGTTCAATTAGATTTTAAAATTAACAAGATTTATTTCTTACATGTAGATGAGTGGCTAGGGCTTGTCCACCCAATTCCAAGCCTTCTTATTGGTCTAATAGTCTTAAGGCTTCTTTTTTCACAAATACCCTAAGGGAAATTATCCTACACAGAAATATCTAGATATTATTAATCTTGTCATTTACTAGGTTACCCTAATCAAGACTCTAAGCTCAAGGCTAATTATCAAAATTTGCTAAGATTCTTGGCTAAGATTCTACTTAGAAAATACCTACATTAGGCTAAGATTCTAGGTCAAGTCTCAACCTAACAATTAGCACATATTTGATTAATAAATTTTAAAATCACCAAAAAGTCAAAATGACCAAAATACCCTCAAGCCAAAAATGTGGTAGTGACAATGTTGGCCCATTGGTCATATGGTCAACCTGATTTTAATAATTGACCAAAACTCTGTCTGGATATACAAAGCTAGTTGGGACATCTCAGCTTCTTGGACATAAGCAAGATTGGATATTCACTCCGTTCAAGACTGAAGATCTGTTTACCTACTTGAGTCTGTATTTCCTATGCAATATAATTTTCACTTTATTTGAGTCTAGGAATACGTTGTACACCGAGTCGTACTGGCAAATAGGCTATCCCCAAAATAGTTCAAAATGTTTTCAAAATGACCTGTCAAAAAGGTTTTCAAAAAGGTTTTAAAAAATCACCAAAACCTATTTTTAAAACCCTAACCTAACCCTGACAGAACTCGGCCAGAGTTCGGCCAGAGTTTGGTTGGTGGCCGTTTGATTTTTGAATTCTCTGGAACTTGGTCCTCCTGCAGTTACGGATTTGACCGAGATTTGCTCATAGAGTTCTGCCCGAATTCTGCCCAAATTCTGACAGAGTTCTCCCTTTGGAACTCCTATAAATAGAGAAGGATTTTGATCATTTCAATTCACTCATTCACTTTCAATCTTCTCTCTATCTAAAGCTTTCTGCCTTCCAAAGAGTTTTCTAGAGCTTACAATTTCAGATCCCAAGCCAGTTATAATCCTCTAGTCAATTTGCCAGTGTGCTACGGTCTAGAAGTTTCTGAGAGATTGTAATCAGAAGGCTTGATTGAAGAATACCTCTTCACATTTGAAGTTGGACGAGTTCTTCGTATCAAAGCTCGCGTTGTAGAAGTTGCAAGGACTTCGTAAGAAAACTTACAGTTTTTCCAATAGTGGATTCAACTGGTAGCAAGAGTTCTACCAACTGGATTAGTCCTCAACAGAGGGATACCAGTATACATCGCTGTCTTTGCGTTTGCTTTCTGAACTCTGCCTTTACATTATTTCAACTGTGATTATATACTGTGATTGTGTTGCTAACATTTTTTAATTAGCATTATTCCGCTGCCAACTCTATTCACCCCCCCTCTAGAGTATTACGCTTTACTATATCGTTCCTACAATTGGTATCAGAGCGGGTGTTATAGGTAAAGCGAGGTAACAATGCTATTATTTATTCATTATTTATTAGATCACAGCACATCACATGGCTACTATGAAATTCACAAGTGAAGGTCAGGCCACAAATAGACCCCCACTGTTTGATGGTACTAACTACACTTATTGGAAAACACGGATGAGTTTTTTCTTGAAACCTCTTGATTTTGACTTATGGGCTATTGTTCTTGATGGCTATCAGAAGCCACCTCATATAACTGTCGAGGGAGTTTTGGTTGAAAAACCCCAAAGCAGTTATACAGAGGAGGAAAAGAAAAAGGCCAGTCTTGACGTACGTACTATTAATGCTCTTTTTTGTGCCTTAGACAGAACAGAATTTAACAGGGTATCTACATGCACAACGACAAATGGTGTGTGGAAGCTTCTCGAAGTTACACATGAAGGCACGACTCAAGTCAAGGAGTCAAAAGTCAGCAGACTTACTCAAGAGTACGAGGCGTTCAAAATGAAGCCAAATGAAACAGTCACACAAATGTTCGAGAGGTTCTTGGATATTGTAAACCCTTTGTCCTCCTTTGGCAAATATTACACTAACCACGAAAAGATTCGCAAACTCCTGCGAGCTCTCACCAAGAACTGGATTCCGAAGGCTACAGCTATCATTGAAGGAAACGACCTCACCACAATGTCACTTGAAGTACTCATGGGTAAGCTACTCACTCATGAACTAGAGCTGCAAGATTTTGAAGAACCTGCACCAAAAGAGAAGACTATCGCCCTCAAGGCTCAGCACAGAAAAGCTGCTGAAGATGACTCAGACAGCAGTGGATCTGACGCTGAAGATCAAGCTCTCCTAGCAAGGAAGTTCAAAAGATTCATGAGACATGAAAAGAGAGTCAAAGAGAACAACAGCAACAACTGGTACCAAGAAGATGCTGTCTGCTATGGCTGCAAGAAGAAGGGACATATGAAGAAGGACTGTCCCATCAACTCATCATCGAGCAAGAAGAACAACTGGTATGATAAAGGGAACCTGAAAAGATCAACTTCTCAGAAATATGCCAACACCAGCATAAGGCATGAGAGTGAAGCTAGCGACTCAGAAGATGAACATTCAGAGGATGCTGCAAACATCTGCTTCATGGCAATCGATTAGGTACCTACTGAACCTGTAGAAACATATGATGACTTTACCTTTGAGCAATTAGGAGATGCCTTCAGAGACCTGATGCTTGACTACAGGAAACTGTGTAGTAAATATCAGACCGCTAAGAAGGTACTCAAAGAGTACAAAGGAGAAATAGGAAGACTTACCGACCTACTAGCTGAGGTTAGAGCTAATGTTAGTGAGTCTGGTGAACTTTCCTCTATAAAGCTCTTATTACACGAGACTAAACAGTCATCCGAAGAGAAAGACAAGATTATAGACCAATTGAGAGAAGATCTTTCTAAAGAAAAGAAAAGTCTTCAATCTGCACAAATCAGAATGGAATCACTCACTTCTGATTATACTAAGTTATATGACACATCCAAAAGGTTGGAAATTAGATTAGGAAAACAGCCTGAGCTTGCTGCTTCCTACCCTAACACGTGTCACTTACCGAGAAATCGGAACATTCCCAAGCCAAACACTGTCAGACCAAACCATATAAAACCTTTACCCCAAAAGGTTAAGCCCAAACATGATCATAGGTATGCATTCTTCTATACTAGAAAACCCAAACCTACCAACCATGCACACCACTCAGCTTTCAACACTCGACATGCACAATGTCATTATTGTGGCCTCATTTGTCATATATCATCTGCATGTAGAATGAGAAAGCTTGTAGATTTAAATGTTTATGCTTGGATACCTAAAGCTAACAATTCAGGACCCTACAAGAAATGGGTACCAAAGGTTTCATCTGTAAACTGTTTTGTAGGTGGAACACCCTTCACATGCTAGAAGCAAATGGATCATCGACAGCGGTTGCTCACGGTATATGACCGGTAAAGCTACTCTATTTGCAACACTGTCGAAGAAAAAGAAGGAAGGTTATGTTTCCTTCGGTAATAATTTGAAAGGGTATATTATTGGTATCGGTGATGTTGGTAAGTCTCTCTATTCCGTGATTAAAGATGTCTGTCTGGTTACCGAGTTGAAACATAATCTGCTCAGCATAAGTCATCTAGCTGATCATGGTTATGGTATCAACTTTGGCAAAGACAAATGTACTATAGTTGATAGCTCAACTGGTAGTACTATCTTTGAAGGAATCAGGGAAGACAATATATATGTTTTCTATCTGCTGGAAGAAGCTAAAATTTCAGGTAGATGCTTAATGGCCAAAAGTGATGAGAGTCATCTATGGCACATGAGACTCGGTCATGCAAACATGGATACAATTTCAAGATTATCCATAAAGAAGTTAGTACGCGGTTTACCAGACATAACATTCAAGAAGGATTCGGTATGCAGCCAATGTGAAAAGAACAAGGCTACCAGATCCACATTCAAGTTTGTAAACGCAGTATGTACTACTAGACCTCTACAATTGCTACACATAGATTTATTCGGTCCTAGTAGAGTTGCTAGCCTCGGAGGTAAATTATATGCATTTGTAATTGTAGATGATTTCTTTAGATACACGTGGGTATATTTCTTGACACGCAAAAATGACGTATTATCAGAATTTGTCGCCTTTTGCAAGAAAGTACAGAATGAAAAAGGTTACATGATCACTCGCATTAGAAGCGATCATGGTGGCAAATTCGAGAATGCTGATTTTGAGCAATTTTGTGACACACACGGTTTTATTCATGAGTTCTCCTGCCCTAGAACTCCACAACAAAATGGAGTTGTGGAACGTAAGAACAGAACTCTAACCGAAATGGCCAGAGTAATGTTAAATCAATTTAGCCTACCCAAATACTTCTGGGCTGAAGCTGTCAATACAGCTTGCTTTGTGCTCAATAGAGTTCTAATTCGACCCAAATCGAAGAAGGCTCCATTTGAGTTATGGTTTGATAGAATTCCTTCAGTTTCATACTTTAAGATATTTGGCTGTAAGTGCTTTATTCTTAATACTAAAGACAACTTGGGAAAGTTTGACGAAAAGGCCGATGAAGGTATATTTCTAGGTTATGTGGCCAAGAGCAAAGGGTACAGAGTCTTCAACAAACGTTCCATGATCATCGAAGAATCAATCAATGTCACTTTTGATGAATTGAACCAAATGACTCTCGATGACAGTGATGAAGATCTGCCTACATCAAGCTTAACTCCAGCTGATTCTCAACCATGCTCTGCACTAGCTGAACCTCCTAGAGAAGATCCAGGAACCAGCTACCTTCAGAATGAAGCAAAAAGGTTGAAATTTACAGCAAATCATCCAAAGGATTTGGTAATTGGTGATATTACCAAGGGAGTAAGTACTCGTACATCCTGTAGAGATATTATTTCTAGTGTTTCATTTATTTCACAGCTAGAACCTAAATCTGTTGATGAAGCAAGTAGTGATAGTTTTTGGATAGATGCCATACAAGAGGAATTGAACCAATTCGAACGGAATCAAGTTTGGGAACTTGTTCCCAAGCCTATTGATCATCCGGTCATTGGCACCCGTTGGGTATTCCGAAACAAACTAAATGAGGATGGTTTAGTAACTCGTAACAAGGCTCGACTCGTAGCTCAAGGATACAATCAAGAAGAGGGTATCGACTACGATGAGACTTATGCCCCAGTTGCGAGATTAGAATCCATTCGTATGTTATGTGCATTTGTACGTTTTCATGATTTCAAACTTTTTCAAATGGATGTAAAAAGTGCTTTTTTAAATGGATTTATAAAAGAAGAAGTTTTTGTAGCACAACCTCCGGGTTTTACGGATTTCAAAAATCCTGACCATGTTTTCAAGTTGAAGAAAGCTCTATACGGTTTGAAACAAGCCCCTCGTGCTTGGTATGATCGTCTAAGCTCTTTTCTACTTGACAACGGTTTTTCAAAAGGAAAGGTTGACACTACACTTTTTATTAAATCTTTTAATGACAAGCTGCTTTTAATTCAAATCTATGTTGATGATATCATATTTTGATCTACTGATGAATCTCTTTGTCAAGAATTTTCTAAGTGTATACAGAATGAGTTTGAGATGAGCATGATGGGAGAGCTGAAATTCTTTCTCGGATTGCAAATCAAACAAACCGACAATGGGACGTTCATTAATCAAGCCAAGTACACAAAAGATATACTAAAGAAGTTCGATCTGGACAATGTCAAACCTATTGGCACTCTGATGGCAACTTCAATAAAGCTTGATTCAGATGAACAAGGCAAGCCAGTCGACACACGTAAGTATCGAGGTATGATTGGTAGTTTACTTTACTTAACTGCTAGTCGTCCAGATATAATGTTTAGTGTTTGCCTGTGTGCACGTTTTCAAGCTAACCCAAAGGAATCACATCTGTCCGCAGTTAAGCGTATCTTTCGATACCTTAAGGGTACTTCTTCTGTCGGCTTGTGGTATCCCAAAACTAAATCCTTTGACCTTATTGGTTATTCGGATACAGATTTTGCTGGATGCAAGGTTGATAGAAAAAGTACTAGCGGCACATGTCATTTCTTAGGCAAGGCTCTAGTCTCTTGGTTTAGTAAAAAGCAAAATTCTGTAGCCTTATCAACAACAGAGGCTGAGTACATCGCCGCATGACGTTGTTGCGCTCAGATTTTGTGGATGAAACAAACCCTAGAAGACTTTGATTTATTTTTCACACATATTCCCATTTTCTGTGATAACACGAGCACTATTAATTTGACTAAGAATCCTGTATGTCACTCTCGTACTAAACATATCGAGATTCGGCATCATTTTCTTAGAGATCATCATCAAAATGGAGATATAAACCTTGTGTACATAGATACTAAAAATCAATTAGCTGACATCTTCACTAAATCTCTAGCGGAAGATCGCTTCAACTATTTACGTCGAGAATTAGGAATTTTGGACGTCAGTAATATAAATTAATTTTATTTTTATGATTATATATCATTATGCATAACTGTATTAGAGACAAGCTAATAAAGAGTCTGTCTGTCACCACAACTACGGTTGAAGCGAAGCGGTATTTAAGAGTTCCCCGGTGAACCTCCGCCAGCTGGGACAGTACTCCTACAGCTAATCTGAGACAGTCACTGTGTAACGACATCTAATTCATAAAATATTATTAATTATGTTATTTGAAGACTAAAATAACTAATCTTTGAATTAAATATTTGAAACGAGTTAATGAAAAAGAAGTGGCAAAAATCAACTTTGAAGAACCCTAGGCGAATTCGGCCAGAGCTCTGACCGAATTCGGCCCGAGTTCGGTTGTAGGTATCTGTGTATATATCCAGAACCCGAGAGCTTCTTCTCTTTCATTGCTTCCAAACTAATTACAACAGCAGCAGCAGCCGACCCCGACCTCCAAACCCTAGTTCTTTACCAATCTATTGCTTCCAATCTACTTGGTGAAATCCTTCCAAAATTTAGAATCGTGCGGAGATCATCATTCTCTACAACATATCTAATTTTCGTGAGGTATAACTCCCTCTCTCTCCACCTTTCAATTAGTGCTTTTTATTTCAATGGCACCTAGATTTAATCCGTCTAAGAGGAAGAAGACCACTCCTAGTAAGGAAGGGTCGTCTTCGAATCCTCACACGGATTCACTGTTCTCGCCGATCCAAAAGAGCGACGGTGCTTTCGATGGGTTCTTCTTTCAAACCCTCAATCAAGCCTGATTCTGGTACGATGACTTTTCCACCCGATCCATATGCAGCGGCGCTCCGGTTAAATGGACGGTATTTTTTGATCATCGTCACTTGTTTGAGGCATTAGGGTTACACTTATTTGTTAAACTGTGCTTCCCAATAGCTACTAATGCCATTAGATTGTTCTATTGTAATCTCGTAGTAAACACTTTTGACGTGAGCACACGTGTTGGAGGCATAGACATTGAGTTCAATGATGTTCTCCTAGCGGAGATTCTTGGTATTCCCAATGAAGGTGAACCGCTAGTTGACATCACGGAATTCGATTTCCCCGAAGGCACTACACTCACGAGTTTCAAAGCGGAACTCTGTGCACCTGACAGAGTACGTTCTGGAAAGTTCAAGGCTAACAACCTGAACTTGTTTAACTATGAATTGCATCACATCATCTACTCTACTCTACTTCCAAAATCTACTTCCAAGGATGATGTGACTTTGCTTGAGTTGTCCGCCATGTACCATCTTATTAAGGGGATTCCTTTTTCCGCCTCTAAGACTATCATTCAGATGATGGAACGTTGTCGTGCTAGAGATCGAAATTTCTCTTACGCGATGATTCTCCCTCGTATCTTTCAGCGATTCGAGATCGATCTATCGACTTGTACTCAGAACTCTGAGCCCAAGTTTCTCCAGCTATCTCGTCGCAGTCGGACTGCTTCAGCTCCACATCCTGCTCCTCATACTGCACCTCCTCCACCACATCAGCCGTATGCCATGACTTTTGAGGGCATACATCAGCACTTATCAGCTTTGTACGTCTCGATGACGGACATGGCTCGCAAGCGTGAGTTTTGCGATGTCACCCGTTATCAGGCGATGGCAAACTACTTGGCCGATCTGCGTTTTGCCCAGACTGGTCATTCTGCTGCTTCCATCCCTCGTGATCCAGCTTTTCGGGTTACCGCTGTGAGGATGAGGCTGTCCATGCCTACTTCCAGCCAGGTAACGCCTATGATTGGTATCGTGCTCCTCGAGATTACGTTGGTGAGTTCTATGCTGGCGCCCCTACTCATCCTACTGGCGATGGTACTTCTGGTGCTGGTACTTCCGGTAATGCTGGCCGAGCTGCTGATGATGATGATGAGGATAGTGATTATGAGATGTGATTTGATTATTTAGTGACATTCTATTGTATACTTGGAAATGCTCCGACATTCCAAGTTTTTTATCATTACTTTTTAGTTCTTATCAGTACTTTGTAGTTTGATTTTAGTACTTTTTATCTTCATGGACATGTTTATGATATTTCATTTATGACATCTCAGTTTATTTCAGCATTTTGTTTAGCACTATCTCTTTATACTGCTTTTTCATTACAAACTGCCTGTGAAATAGCATGCCTGAGATTTCTTTTATGTTTTTTGAAACTTTACATGCCTGTGATGATGTATGTTTACTCTTATACTTTTTATTTGTTATGTTTTCTCACTTTTGTTCCTTATGCTTTAATTGCGGGGGAGCCTTCTGCATTTAAATGCGGGGGAGCCTTCTCTTGTGCAATTATTTTGCTAAGTGACAAAGGGGGAGAAAATTTAAGATCTAACATTTTTTTTGAGTTAAATACAGGACATGAACAATTCACGTTTTGATTCTTTTTGAACAAGCTTAATGTTATATCATTCATAGTTTGTCAATTATCAAAATGAGGGAGATTGTTGGCCCATTGGTCATATGGTCAACCTGATTTTAATAATTGATCAAAACTCTGTCTGGATATACAAAGCTAGTTGGGACATCTCAGCTTCTTGGACATAAGCAAGATTGGATATTCACTCCGTTCAAGACTGAAGATCTGTTTGCCTACTTGAGTCTGTATTTCCTATGCAATATAATTTTCACTTTATTTGAGTCTAGGAATACATTGTACACCGAGTCGTACTGGCAAATAGGCTATCCCCAAAATAGTTCAAAATGTTTTCAAAATGACCTATCAAAAAGGTTTTCAAAAAGGTTTTCAAAAATCACCAAAACCTATTTTTAAAACCCTAACCTAACCCTGACAGAACTCGGCCAGAGTTCGGTTGGTGGCCGTTTGATTTTTGAATTCTCTTGAACTTGGTCCTCCTGCAGTTGCGGATTTGACCGAGATTTGCTCATAGAGTTCTGCCCGAATTCTGACAGAGTTCTCCCTTTGGAACTCCTATAAATAGAGAAGGATTTCGATCATTTCAATTCACTCATTCACTTTCAATCTTCTCTCTATCTAAAGCTTTCTGCCTTCCAAAGAATTTTCTAGAGCTTACAATTTCAGATCCCAAGCTAGTTACAATCCTCTAGTCAATTTGCCAGTGCGCTACGGTCTAGAAGTTTCTGAGAGATTGTAATCAGAAGGCTTGATTGAAGAATACCTCTTCACATTTGAAGTTGGACGAGTTCTTCGTATCAAAGCTCGCGTGTAGAAGTTGCAAGGACTTCGTAAGAAAACTTGCGGTTTTTTCAATAGTGGATTCAACTGGTAGCAAGAGTTCTACCGACTGGATTAGTCCTCAACAGAGGGATACCAGTATACATCGCTGTCTTTGCGTTTGCTTTCTGAACTCTGCCTTTACATTATTTCAACTGTGATTATATACTGTGATTGTGTTGCTAACATTTTTTAATTAACATTATTCCGCTGCCAACTCTATTCACCCCCCCTCTAGAGTATTACGCTTTACTATATCGTTCCTACAGACAAGTCTACCCTCCTTAAAAGAATTTTGTCCTCAAAATTGAAAGGCGAAACTAAATTGATGAGACGGATAGAAAATCATATCTAAAGGTCGAAAAAGATAAGGGTATCGCTCGCGCATCTCATCCTCCTACTACCAGGTAGACTCTCTTGGAGACTGATGCCTCCATGCGACTTGAACCAAGGGTATCGTCTGGTTCCTTAGTACCTTCTCTCGTCGATCCAGAAACTCCATAGGCTGTTCTGGATAGCTAAGATAGGTCCCACCTCGATGTCCGAATGATCGAGTGCATGGCTAGGGTCTGCCACGTACCGTCTCAACTACGACACGTGAAATACGTTGTGGACTTCCACTAATACAGGTGACAAATCTAGACTGTAAGCCACGTCGCCGACTTTCCCGCTGATAACGAAAGGTCCGATGAAGCGCGGGCTAAGCTTCCTGCCTCCACCAAAATGTATGGTACCACGTGTAGGAGATATCCTCAGAAAAACCAGATCTCCAACCTAATCACAAACAAGGTCTCAAATTAACTATAATAATCAAACATGATCATTAAAATCATAAAACAAATAATCCTACTTCCAATCCTATCTCTAAGTTGTACCTCGAACTCCAACGGTTTACGGTAGCTATCGGCCCAATACCGATGTCTGTCCTACGCCATGCGAAGTCGATCTCTGATGAGCTTCACCTTCTTGGCTGCATCCACAACCATTTTAGGTCCCAATAAAGCTCTCTCTTCGACGTCATCCCAAGTCAAGGGTGTACGACACCTACGTGTAGAAGCATGGAAAAGAACAAGAAAATCCTATGCGGCTTCGACAGAAAGAACCTCATGCGGTTCAAATGTCCTTTAGAGCCCCATGCGGCTCGGATAGCTCCATGCGGCTCAGGAAGGAGCCACGTGACCCTAAGCAGTTCGCCTCTACAACTGGCCATAAAGCAACTGCCTCATTAAATGTCCTGACGGTAGCTCTGACAGAAAGGCGAAGTGACAGCTCTAACATAAAGCTGAAATGATGTCATGCTCCTAGGGAAAAGAAAAAATCTTTTATATAGCTGGCATGATCCACCAAGTCCAAATCTCCCTATGCGGTTGCCCTCTTGCTCTCTTCATGCGGCTGCCCTCTTCATGCGGCTACCTCCGTCATGCGGCTGCCACCTTCAAGCGGCTGCCATCTTCATGCGGCCTCCTTCATGCAGCTGCCTCCTTCACGAGGCTGCCACCCTCACGCGGCTATCCCCGCTCATGCGGCTACCATCTTCATGTGGATGCCCTCCTCATGCGGCCGCCACCCTCATGCGGCTGCTACCTTCATGCGGCTAGGATTATGGGGCCCACCCGTATGCGGTTCACTTAGAGACCAGACTCATGCGGCTCTGTCAGGACGTCCTACTCACAACAGTCGAAGACACGTGGCGGTCCTCATGACAGTTGAGACACGTGGTGGTCTTATCCCCTCGGAGTTATGGCTGCTAGCAAATCATAACAACCCAGATTTGTTACAATCATCATAATTACCCAGATCAAATCAGATTAATTGCAATCAAGCAGAATGAACACGTGGCAGGAGATCCGAGTTTATCATAAAGATTTATGGCAATCAGCATTAATTGCCCATACAGATTTGGCGCAATCAAAATTAACTTCCCTGATGTGATGCAATCAAGATTAATGGTCCAGATTATTAGCCGTCGACTTTTCAAGGGACAATCATTGCAAACCCTAATGATCACACCCCACTCCTATAAATGGCAAGGTGCCATTCCCTTGCAAAGGGGATTCTTTCCACCCGGCTGGACACACAGAGGGACAAAGGCACGCACAGAGGAGTCTTCCCATACATCCCGAGAGCATTTCTTTATCAGAGCCAATGCTACGTCCGATCGTCCAAGGAGTAAGGCAGAGCTGCCGTCGCTTTCCCGAGCCTCCATCGTCGCCCCCCAGAATCAAAAATAAACAATCGTACTTAGATTGTTGTACCTAGGTTTTCATTCATAGGCTTTCTTTGTACGAGCAATTTTGTATTATGAGTCTAAGTTCAGTCCTTCTATAAAATTGTTCTGCACTTTTACAATCAATGGCAAACACAATGGCGACTGTGCTTGGGACTAACTTCTCTACGGCTGAGGAGTTGGTGATGCAATCGAACGCAGCCAAACTTGGCTCCACTCAACAAATGCTGGTCGCCCGGTTCGACCAGCAAACGTTTGAAAAAATGCTCTCCGACAGGAGCGCTGGCCCGGTCCAGCGGCGAGCCCGCACGATGAAGGACCGCAGGGTGTGGAGGCCCAAATCATTTGCTCCTCCCCAAGCTCTCGAAGAAGTACTCTATGTTGCTCAAGATGGTGAAGAAAACTCTCATGCGGCCCCACTTCAGGCCATAGAGGACTCTATTGTCCACAAGTCCGGCAGAGAAAAATACTACGATGCTGGACTTGTAGGGACAAAGAGGAACTCTGTGTGGTCCAAGAAAAAGTCGTATGAGAGCGCCAGCCTCATAAAACTCATGCGGCCATAGAAGCTAGCCGTATGCATGAGGCTTATGCAGCCAGAACTTCCAGCCGTATGAAGGAGGCTCATGCGGCCACGACTGCCGGCCGCACACAGACTGCTCATGCGGCCACGACTGCCACCGCATACAGACTGCTTATGAGGCCATTGTTTCTAGCTACATACGGAAGGGTCATGCTGCCATACATACCAGCCGCATGCAGACAGCCTGTACGGTCACCGAACCAAGCCGCATACTATCTGCTCCATGCGGCTCACGGTCAGTCTTCGACCGCCTCTCAGGCGATCCTGACCACAGATGCTCTCATGTGCCAATCTCTGTGGACTCTTCCTTCTATGCATTCTCAGGTGCTAGTAGGAAGAAGTCTCGTGCACCGCGGGCTCGTCGAGCTCAGATAGCTGTCCCAAGTTCTGACTATCAGGGCGTCCCGCTGACTATTACGCGAGCCCCTGGAGGAAAGTTGTATAAAACTATCCGTGTCCAGCCCCCGACGGCCAACAAACAGAATAGTTACCAAGAATCTTCCGACAATGATCAAGGGCAAGTACTCGTACTACCCCGACGTCAGGGTGCAGGCAGGATACCGACACACTCATGTGCTCAGAACTCCCGGGCCCACAAAACAGGTGACTTACGCAACGTAATTCTTCACAAACACAAGAAAAGAGATGAAAACTCGGTGTACAGAAAGTCCTTTCGGGGACATCGCTGCACCCAAGTCATTGTCAACTGCTACTACAATAAGGAGGCAGTTCAAGAAGACCGGCATTCCGTCTTCCGACGACTGCAACACCCAAGTTTAGAAGACGAGACGATTCTCGTGGCCTACTGCAATTCTGCTCTGAAGATTCCTGGCAGCAGGAGAGGGAAGAAAACAAATGTCTCCAGTCCAAAAATCTCAACCGGCGTAATCAAAAGACTCTCTTCTAAGCGATTGTCTACCACTATTACAGGAGGAGTCTACCAAGGTACCCGCTCAAAGATGAAATTTGCCACACTTGGAGATTTGTCGTCTACATCTCTGGGAGGCATTGGAGACGGGGGTAGCACTCCTCCAAATATCTACGACAATCCGGTGTTCCAAGAAGACAATCTAGAGGAAACGGTTCACCCAACAGATGCAGCAGATCTCGATGTCCCTGAGGACGTCCACGACTGTCAAGACGAGGCAAGCTCTGAAGCTGGGGTACCACTCCTTCTGAGTTTGAACCAGAGGAGAACATTCCCACATACCCTGATGACTTCTTTGTACAAGGGTATGACTCAGAGGGTACATCCTCCACCGTTCCTTCCATATCTCCTCATGTGGGGACGGTGACGGACAGCAGCCACGACGGTCCCAGTGATCGCCAACGCATTGACACTCTAGAAGCCATACTTCTTACCTTGGTCAAATTCGTAGACGAAATCAAAGCGGCCCTTCCAACTATGCAAGGAAGAACACTTGGCCAAACAAACATGGGACTGTTTCACTTAACAAAATGCCTAGAGAAATTGGCTTTTGAAAATAAAACGAGAAAAAGTACAAAAAGTACAAATTTGATTCTGGAAAAGTTTTGTTGTAGAAGTCTGATCTGTAAATGATCACTTTGTTCCTTGGACCATACGATGATGATGAAGATCGCTGCTTAAAGTTGAACAACCGGAAGAACTAAGTCACCAGAAAGGTATCGACGCGCTTGGGCACTGATGGCGAGGCCGAATGATTTCCTGCTTTGCTTCTCTCTGTTCTGGAAGAAAGGTTGAAGAAGAATGCTCTCGAAAATCAAAATCTCTAAGTTCTGATCTCTGTATTCTCTCCTGTCTCTGTCTGTGTTGAGAAAAATAAGTCCATTTATAGACTTGGGCTCTTGTGCGTAAAAACTCAGTAAAAGTTTCGTCTTTACGCCAACAACCGCCACCCACGACCAAAGTCATCCTCTGTATATGTTGACACGTGTCCCATCATTTCAGTAAGAATAGGATGCACGTACACACATTCTTCGGGATGTGTGGCATGAAAGCCATGTAGGCAAACCACGTTCCAAGCTGGTCAGAAATAATAGGGCGTAAAACAACCCCAATGTACTCTGAGCGTAAAGCAGTAGACTAGCCGTAAAATAGCCCCGACATAGACTTCCTGCGTAAAGTGGTTGTTAAATAACCTTGAGCATAAAAGTAGCTCAAATAGACTTTACGCACACGTCAACTGTTGAGCGTAAAACCTCGTATAGTCTTCATGCGTAAAAGATGCCATAGTGTGAGCGTAAAGTAGCTCAATACACATACTAAACGACAACATCGGTCTCTGTGTAAAAACAAATCCCTTTGAATTCTGTGATATATGCCATCATTAATATCTCCATGTCAGAGTTTGCATTAAATGCGAGACTTGACAGCTTTGTCCAGCGTAAAAGTGGCTGATCTGTCCTTGGCGTAAAATCATGGGTGTAGACCCGAGCGTAAAATGATCTGCCTACTTTAGGCGTAAAGTGATTAGCCTTGTCTTGGGCATAAAGTGTTTAGCCTCTCTGCGACGTAAAGTAGATCAATTTGAGTGGAATGATCTATCACTTTGACTCTTTCTTTGAAGTACTTTTTACGCTCCTATAAGACCCCCTTCAAAGTTTTCAAATATCTCCAAAATTTGGAACACTTTGAACAGAAGCGTAAAAATTGAGTTTTGACCAGTCAGCGTAAATTTTGGGATACGCAACAGTCATTCGCGTAAAAGCGGGGACATCCAACAGTCGGCGTAAAATCTGGAATTTGAACCGATTTGAAATCTCCCTATAAATAGGGTTCTTCGGAGAGAGAAAACATTTTTACTCATCTTTTTGCAATCTCGAATTCCTTTGCCCTGTCTTTCTTCGAAACCCTCACTTTGATCCGATGGCTCCCAAGAAATCATCCGCTGCTAGCAACAAGGGGAAGAAACCAGCCGTCGATTCATCGTCGGTTCCCATTCAGTCGTCAACACCACATCGACAACCCAACCCGGACGTAGCTCCGCCTATGATGGGTAAAACCCTATTCTTTGGCTGGAAAAACCCGTCGAGGAAGGAAAAGATAACCCAAACCTTCAGTTTTTACGCCTACGTCATACGTGTTAGCGTAAAAACTGAAATGACAATATACGCCCACGTTGTACGTGTTAGCGTAAAAGATAAAAAGAGTACGCCCACGTTATACGTCTCAGCGTAAAATTTGGATTACGCCCACAATTAATGTGCTAGCGTAAGACTTAACTACGCTCATGTTCATACATGCCAGCGTAAAAAGTTATATTACGCTCACTTTAACATGTGGTAGCGTAAAATTCATTAATCACTGAGAGACTTTGTAAAACAAAGACTTCATAAACTTTTATCAACTTTTAGTAAGCGTAAAAGTCATAAAACTTCCAAACTAATTTGATCTCTTTTGTCCTTTTGTCAGTGGATTTGCAAGTTCACCCTCTCGCCGAAGTCTTTGGCTCGTCAGTTGGCATGGTGGGTTCGAACTATCTCGAAGATTTATCTCATGTCTAATTTCCTCAATCGAACCCTGAATACCCAGTAGAGAGGGCACAACTGATAGCAGCTCAAGGAGATAGGATGTTGTTTATCCATGATAGACGGGGAAGTACTGATGTCACTAGATAATCAACAATTCCTGAAGCCAGCTTTCTTATTTGGAGATACGATAGATTACAAATCACAGACTCATCCCAAAAAAGAGGCTTGGGTATTTAGATCTGGAGAAAGGGTAATGTATCTCCCGGACATGGACAGGGATTACCCTATATCTGCTTTCGTCCATGCTAGCTATTACCGTCAAATGCTGTAGAATTTGACTCCCAGTAGCTATGGTAGACCGGGCAGAATCATTTTTAGAAGGGAGAAAGCGAATGACATGGGTTATCATGTTAGTACTCCTTGTGGTGGTGTTATTCCCTTTTCTGGACTAATGCTTGGGTTTACGCTGAGCGAGGATTCATCTCTCATCCAGCCGGTCCAGGTTCCCATGTTCATAAATAGATTCATAAGGAAAGGAGTCTTATATCATTAGACCAACCCTAGGCTGACAGGGTGGCTGACCCCTTATAGTGGTAACTGGATCCAGATCAGCAACTGGGTCATGAAATACTTTAAAACAGAATTGGATGACATCGATTTGTATGAAGCAGTAGCATCTACTAGTTATGGCATTCCGCCGAATGGCAATTTGTTTTTGGCTTTATTGGAATTGTATATGAGTTCGACGGGAACTTTCGCAACTCTGCATGGTGAGATGGGTCTGGTTCTACATGAGATACAGTTTATCTCGAAGCTACCAATGGGCGAGTTCCCATATGAAGAATATATTCCCTCCAATCAAGAATTGGCAGAAATTCGGGAGAAGAATCCCGAACTGGTGCAAGTCTACGAAGAACTCATGTGTCATTATCTGATTTGTACCAGCATGTATGAAACCGGATCACATTTGGCATACATTACAAAATGGACAACTTATCTATTTTATCATGAAAATAGAGTGTCCATGACAGAGAAGAGCAGGTTCCGAGAAGACAAGACTCAGGTCATCAAGCCTTGCTCTATAATTCTTGCAGATTTAATTCAGGAATTGATGGTGTCGCAGAAATCTCGCGACCGATATCTGTCTACCAAAACTGGAGACATCACTGCGGGGACTGAAGCTTTGAGCTACCTGAGGCAGGGTAGTCAAAATATGTCGAAGAAGGCCTTGTTGGCGGACTTCTTATCCTTATGGCTACGTAGATGGGTCATGCCAGGGATCAGCACTGTGGACCGGATTCACCGTAACGTATTGTGGCCAGCAGTCCGTCTGGTATTCAAGAACAAAATTAACCTGTTGTCGGCAATGGTATACCGAATAAATGCAGGTCTACGGATTTCTGGTGAAGAACTGATCAATAATGCTCCTCATAATTTTCCAAGGGTAGAGTTACCATTCACCTATCTGATAGGTTGGTTACTACACCATAATTATAATTTGTTGCCACAAGGCCCTGAGGATGAAGCTAGGATTTTTCTCCAAAAATTTAGCAAATCTACGTAGAGAGTTACAACGTTGGTAGATACCCGAGCAGCATTAAATTATTCGCATGGCTAGAATTTTTTCTGTACCAGACCACCAGTTCCGGCTGACTGCCTCGGTGTGCCATTTGAAGATAGAGCAGATAAATCGGCCTTATTGCCGAGATCTGTTTACCGATGGTTAGTGTACATCAGACCCTCTTATCTGATGTACAGGAATGAAAATAACTGTGCATTCGAGCCTTATCTGCCAAGTAGGTTCGCTCGTCAGTTTGGATATGACCAACTTCATGTTGGCAATCCTTCCACTAGCTTCTATCGTTATGGGAAGTTGATCGACGAAGCACGAGCATGGAGATATTTCGGAGCTGCATATACTGGCACTAGATTCACCATCTCTACAACCACTAGTACAACTGAGCCACACATACTTCATTCGTATGCTCATTTTATACATCTATCCGCTCTTTTGAAGACGGTTATAGTATGCAAGGAAGTCTTCGGTAGGCTCAAGAGGGAAATGTCGAAGAACCTATCAGGATAACCCCAGATATACCAGATAATACTGCCACTATAGATGAGTTTCTGGCAGTAATTCCTAGGGGAGCTGGGGAGGTAGCTGCGGGACCAATAATTATTGGAAAGACCCACAAACGAAAGCAGAACACAGCTACCGTTTCTCTGGTGAAGTCTCCAGAGAAGAAGAAAAAATCTACCACCAAAGGGCCTTCAAAACCAAGGACCCACACTCCAGAAGACGACACTTTGATTGAAGAGGATCATCTTGTCAGTTCTTCCTCAGTCGATCCAGGAGAAGGATCTTCAGCCCCTCCACCAGCAATTGGATCAAAAGCTGTAACACTTCTGTCTCCTAGGCGTCTTAGCACCTCACTCCATTTATCTTTGCCAACTAGGGCACAGGTTACAGAGGGTGCTACTACTGTATTCACCGCTGATCAAGACCGCATCCCAACAGACGAACCGGCTCTTGACTTCGAAGATGATGACTGGGATGGTGATTATGACTCATATCTTGAAAAAAACGCACATATTCCAAGTATTATACAAAACCTATACGGAATTATATATCATGATTTTGTATATTAACTTATTTTGTTCATTTTTTTTTTGCAGATGTCATAATTGCACCAAAGCCTATGGCTCCTCCTCCTCAAGAAGAGGATATTTATGAGGAAAATAAGGAATCTGCTGATGAGACTTCTTCTTCTAGTGAAGAGGGTGCTGATGAAAAGGAAGGACAACAACCCGCGGTGGAGCACCAAGAAGCACATCCTGAACTATCCTCTCATGTTGAAGTTCAGCACCAGAAAGAGGCTGCAATAGACCCCACTACAGGTGATGATGAACCTGCTGGAGGAGAATCGGTCTTAAATAAAGAATCTGCTGTAAAAGATTTTACTGCAACTGAAGCAGTGGAGAATCCTGCGGAGCTGACAGTTGAAGAAGGTGCTGAACCCAGGGAAGTGATAGCATCTTCTACTGTAGCTGTTGATTCGATATCAGTTTTTGATAAGCCAATACCGGAACCTGAACCAACTCCTGCAATTGGCACCACATCTACCAATATCACCGCCACCAGAATTCCAGAAATGGCTGGAGTAACAGATATTGAAGACATTACTCCTGAAGTTCTTGGGAACCAAATAACAGCAGTGACAACAACAGCTCCACCTCCGTCTGTTGTTACACCAATGGTAGCTATAGGTGTTGGAAATACAATCCCTGAAGCTCTTAGGGATAACTTGGCCATGGCAATAGTAACAGCAACAACTTCGTCTCATCCTGCTGTCGTGCCAACCACATCTACTCCCGACCTCCAAAGAAGAGATTTATTAGATATTGCCGCCACACCAAGCTCTAGCGTAGAAATGAATCTCCTGGTTGAGATTCATACTGAAACTTTTTATAAAACTCTGGCAACTTTGATAAAGATGGTCCCGAATAAGGGTCTCAACTATGAGATTTTGAAGACGGCAATGGCTCTGACTATCAAGAATGTTGCCATATTCAATGATGTTGAGAGAGCTGCCACATTGGAGAAAATTATGGAGGACCTTGAGCAGCCGATTGGAGAATATCTCAGGCTATCAAATGAGACTGTTGAAGGCCTCATTCAGGAGGAATATGATGCCTTAACGGCTGATTACCTTGCTCGAGAGACTACATATAATGCAGCTCTCCATGAACACAGTCTGAAGGTTGCCAAAAAGAAAGCCTTTTTGGCTGGCATAAAACCTGCACTGCATGGTCACAGAGTTGCTTATGATGCTTTAAACATAGATATTCAGAGCAAGAATGACAAGATCCGCGAAGTCGAGGCAGAGCTATCTTGCTTGAAGGATGAAAGGGAGAAGATGATCGATGCTCGAAATCTGCACCTCACCCAAAGCTCAATTTTAGAAGAACAAGCTTTTGGGGCTGAATCGACTATCAGAACCCTTGATGAAGCCAAGGACAATTTGATAATCACTTTCGCTGAGCTTTCCTGTATTTGCACCCCCGAAGCTCGACGTGTAGAGGCTACCAAGAAGGTTATGAGTTCTCGTGGCAAGCGGCTAGAAGAATTAAATAAATGGCTTCAAGATGTTTCCACTCCGCCTTAAGAGAGTGTTTTGCCATCTTTTGTCTTATTCATTTTGTAGTGTTTCCACCAGAAATGAATGAAAGATTTGTTTTGTAATCCTATCGTTTATTTGGAATTTAAACAATAGGTATGAGATAGGAAACACTTATCAGAGGTAATATGGACGTGACAAGTCTTTTAAACTCAACGTATTATATCTATCCATAGGTAATATGGACATGATAGATAAATAAAATTGCATTTTCTGTTTTAGAGCATAATACTATCAGTGGTAATATGGACATGATAGTATGTAAGAACTCAAAGAAAAGTAGATTAATATCTATGCAGAGGTCAAATGGACATGATAGACAGGAAACACCAGCAAATTTAATATTTATTCAGAGGTTATAAGAACGTGATAAATAATAAATTCGGCTTTCTATACCAACTGATAAGATGGAAGATAAAAATTTCTCTCAAAAGAGATGAGCAATTAGCTTGACCAAACTTTGGTAGCTGGGGATTAAGAAGACAGACATTATGAGCATATATGCCAGATATCGATAAAAGAAGTTGATGACCTAACCTATTTTATAGGAGAGGAAAGGAGGTCAACTCAAGAATAAATCCTAATGGAAAGTTGAAGATACACGTTCGAATTCACCATATGAGGAACGAGATATATCCGATTCGATGAATTAGTTTTCTTTCGAATCAGATGATTGTGAGGAATTAAAAGTGATTTCTTCTTGTATATCGTCACTAAACATATGGGATGGATCATATCCCAATCTATGACGAGTCTTCTGGTAAAACGGATCACCACATAATGGGAGTCGTCTACCCTTGCCTTGATTGAGACCTTGTATTGTCTTCAAATCATATCCCATGTTCTGGATAATCTTGATAGATTGTTGACTATACTTGTCAATTCAGATTCTTCCTTTGTCTTTATCTTTCAGCTCATCTGCCTGAGCAACAGGATATTTCTAGCCAGACCAAACACGATTTGGCGCTTGTTTTTCTTATTAGACAGAACCACAAAATAAGATTCTTCGTGACGTCTAAAAGTTACGCAGGCTTGTGATGAAGCGGCTACAGGTAGAAGATAGGGAGAAGATGTCAGGAACCTTTGAGCATAAGGTCCAACATCTACATGAGGAGGAAAATTTTTTTCCTTATGATCAATGTATAAAGTTCCTTCTGGCTCTATGTCGCCTTTATATTGATGACTTTGCTTATCCGAAGATAAAGTCATTCTTTCAATAAACTTGACAGCTATATACTCGAAGAGAAAATCTTTATTGATATCAAGAAGTACAGAATGATCAATATTTACATCATTTACAATCTGATTACTACGCTTCGGATTAATCAACAGTGGACCATTATCCGTCTTCTCTGTAGATTTGCCAAGATTGACAATCAATGGTGGTTCTGGATCATTCGTACAAGAGGTACGCCATTTGACCTTGATCATAAAAGGTTGAACTTGGTTCTTAGCAGGAATATTTATTGATTCCTCGGATGAAGTTTGAGTTCTTCCTTTAACCTTGATTATCAAAGGTTGATCATTGACAGGCTGGGATTGGATTCGTCCCTTGACTATGATCTTCAAAGGTCGCTCTTCTGGTGGATCTTCATTAAGAGACTGATCCTCAGTAGATGATTGATCCTCAGCTATGTCTGATATCTCTTTCATATGCTCTTGTTTATAAAGCCTTGAATCAGAAAA
Source organism: Iris pallida (assembly GCA_029216955.1). NCBI lineage: Eukaryota > Viridiplantae > Streptophyta > Magnoliopsida > Asparagales > Iridaceae > Iris > Iris pallida. The sequence continues at coordinate 14,658,696 of JANAVB010034417.1, forward strand.
ATAGGCTTTGATACCCTTAAAAAGATTGATATCAGCAAACTCAGTCTTCACAACTACTTGGGAATCCACATACTTGAAGCATTGGTGGAGAGTTGAAGGCATAATATTATGCTCATGTAACCATGGTCTTCCAAGAAGGATATTGTAGGATACGTCTGAGTTGATAACATAGAAGGTTACCATAGTTCGGAGATCGCCAATCTGAATCTGCAGACGAATCTTTCCCAATGGTTTACTCTTGCCAGAGTTAAAATCGACTATCGTAGTACTAGTGTAAGTCAAATCACTAGTAGGAATCCTTAGGGGTCTTAGCATACTCTGAAGAATTATGCTAATTGAAGACCCAGGATCAATGTAGATCCTGTCAATTTCAGTAGATCCAATAGACCCAGTATAGCACAGAGGCCTGTCATGTTTGTTATGCTTCAACAGCATATCTTCTTGTGTAAAGGTGATGTTGGGAATTGCTTCCATCACACTATGACATTGCGGACATGAAACTGGAGTATTATCAGGACTCTTGAGTTGAGCCAAGCATGAATCTGCCTGAAGTAGAGCTTCACTCAAAGTCTCCCTGCTTTCTCTAGAAAGGCAAAGCAGTTCAAATATGGATAGTCTAGCCGGAGTATTGGCTAACTAAGCTAGAATATCAAATTTGTAAGGTTTTATCACCACCCCCTGACTGGAAGCAGACTTCAATGGAACGTCAAAGTGTACTGCTTTCTGTTTCCCCTTTTCAACCACAGAAGGTTTAGCCGGAACAGGAGAAGGTTGAGTCGGTAGTGTTTCCACTACGTCTTCTGCTTCTTTAGAAGATCCTTCATAATCTTTGTGGTATTCTTTCCCAGATATTGTACCAGCAAAAGTTTCTTCCTCAGACTCAAGAGAAGGAAGTACCATATTACAGGATTTAGTCTTCCTCCCTTTAGCCTTTTTCTTGTAAGGTTTGATGTGAGGAATTTCAGAACCCAGTCCAACAGTGGATTTTTGATTTTGAATTTATAAAGGAAGTCGTATTCCTTTATCATTATTCAAACCTTCTGCCTTCTGAAAGTCATAACCCATCTTCTTCATGAGAAGGACAGATTGCTGACTGTACAGATGAATGGGCCGGAAACTTTTAGCAAATGGTTCCACAGAGGAAGAAAAGATCTCTGTATCCACAGGAGAATGAGGAATATATGTCTCTGTAGCTACGGGAGGAGAAGGATTAGGAATACGAGGAAAAATCCCTGTCGGAGCTTTTTTATAAGCAGTGAAGACTTGTTGCGCCCGGTATAAAGGGACAATGTTCATAGCTAACCACTGCTGATGAGTAAGCTTGAGCTTGGTAGGAGGAGCTAGACTTGGAGGACAGATGTTCAGTCCTCTGAATCTATCTTCTAAAGGAAAGCCATTCCATAGCCGATCCAAGTCATCAGGATCTGGAATATCATAAGAAATCATGTTGCAGGTTTTGACTTTCTTACCCTTCTTAGATTTTAAAGTTTTACCTTCATTTTCTAATTCAGGCACTAAGTCAGGATGTACCCACATGATTTCACCATTCTTTAGTGTGAGTGGCAGCAATCCTGTATTTTCTTCTCTGGCAGGCAGGATATTCACGATCTTCATTGTCGCCTTCGGGATTGGGATGATTCTATCTGCTACTTGCTATGGAGGAAAATCCCCGAATTGAAGTGAAACCATATTGGTTGTAACCGTATGGTCATCATTAGTTAAGGCGATAGCACCGCCATTTATCAGCTCCTGGATTTTCTTCTTCAGGACATAGCAAGTACTGGTAGGATGATTAATGTATCTATGATAGATACAATATTTGGGATTGTTAGTCAGATTCACCTCATTAGGCCTCTTTGGCTCTAGAATCTGAAGTTTGCCACTCTTCACCAGACACTGAAATATCCCTGGGATATCACTCTCATCAAAAGAGTATTCTTTCTTTGGCCTGGAAGATTCCTGACTATTCGGCATCATTTTATTCTTGGAAAGATTAATCATGAGGGTATCTTTTTCTTTCATATTACGATTATCGGGGTTATTACCAGGATTACTTTTCTTTTCTCTATCATCTGAGGCAAAAATCATCCCATGTTCACGAGCCAACCTACCATTGGTCTCGACAGAAACTGCTGCTATGATGAAAGAAGCCCAATCTGTGAATTGAGAACCCGTAAAAACAGCAATAGATGGTCGCAGATTCATCTTGTATGTATCAATGAGTGCTGAGTCTGGCATACCCGGGGGCATCTTTAAAGTCGCATGTCGAAAATGTTCGATGAACGTCCGAGTATCTTCTTTCTCCTTTTGTTTGATTTCTATCAAGAAGGACATGTTCATGTCCATACCTCCTTCATAGAAGCGGGAGAGAAACATTGCCTTAAATTCGTCAAAAGACGAAATGTAATTGTCGGATAAACTTCGATACCAATTATAAGCCGAACCCGTCAGGCACCCGATGAACACTCGAGTGAGAAGAGCGTCATCTTTCTGCAGATGTAAAGTCATAATATCAAAATAATTGATATATTGACTGGGAGATGCTATTCCATCGAACAAAACCATAGATTGTGGCTTGAATTTCGGTGGAAAGGGTACATCATTCCAATGAGGAGGATAAGGTTGCTTAATACCTAACCTCTGGAGTTGATCCTTGTGCCTCAAAACTTCAAACTGTGCTTTGAGCTCACGTACTGCTTGAATGGCTTCACTGGTTTGAGGAAGCGCATTTGATTGAATGGTTGTTGGATGTACCGTAACCCCCACTGGAGGTGGTACGTCTTCAGGAATGATGGAATCTGGAGGTGCAGAATTTTGATTAACAGCAGGCACCTGAATAATTAAAGGTATTTCAGCCCCTTGACTATCTTGAGTTGGTGCTGCTACTGGTGCCGGTGTTACTACTGTCGGCTGAGCAGTTTGCTGATTCAATATTATCTGATGCATGTTTTGTACCATGTTAAGCATGTCTTTCAGTGATTGCTCAACGGCAGTGAGACGCTATTCTGTATTAACAGATGAGGTCTCTGGTTCATGTTCAACAGCGTAGGATTCAACCTCTCTTGAAGATATATAAGGATCAGTATAGAAGTATGAATCGATACTGTCAGTCTCGGACTCAAAAGATTGAGTACCCCCAGCTTCTGAATCAGAAGTCTGCATTTGTCTTTGTCTTCTTGTCACGCCCCAGAACCAGAATACTGGATAGCGGGGGCAGACATAGCCAGCTACGTATAACGGAATGGAATCCACACCGCTATACGGTCACGGCTGTCTAGATATGTGAGGGTTTCAATACAATCCATCAGTCTCTTAAGGTCATAAAATAGCCTATTGTCTCAATCACAAGTAAGCAGATAAACGTTACAAGATATAAGATCACCAAATATACAATTGTAAGGCGTCCCAAACATTACATATCCAGATGATCATGAAGCTAGTCGTTACAAAATGTGAAGACTAGCAAGAGTTCAGTCATACATGATCAACCCCCGGGGCTTGTCAATCATGTTACAGCCCGTAGGCAGACAGTAAGTAAGTACAATCGAGCTAACACTTGCTTGTCGGCTAAACGCCTCAAAAGAATAATTTACAATATTACAGTGGGAGAACAAAAGAAACCCACTCGATGCCCTGGTTACGCCTGGTGACCACCATCGGGCTGGAATGCAGGAAGATCCTTTGGTGCTGCTCCGGTATCTGGCCATACAAAACCAGCTGGGTCAGACCCCAGGAAGAGCAAGTGCCACAAAGGAGGCAACAAAATAAGAACCAAAGCCAGCAATTAGCACAATAATATAATTACATAATAAGAGACAGTAATTTAAGAAAAGTATGATGGGTAATTATAAAAGACAATCTTGCATAGAATCACTAAAAGACAAGACATATGGAAAAGCATGCCAGGATGATATACGATGAGATAACCATGGGACTATTCAGATAGCTAGGTTACAACCCGTAAACCAAACAAGGACCGGGGTCGTAACCCTTCGTCTGAACGGAACTTGGTTTCTCTCACCATTTATTGGCAAGATAAATATAAGAAATCAGGTCAGGTAACAATCTGGAGTGGCAATCATTATAGTGACAATCTGGAGTGACAATCATTATAGTGACAATCTTGAGTGATAATCCTTCAATCATTCTGGTACAATCTTACAATCAATCAATTCTAGACAATACTATACTGTACTAGACTCCATCCAAGCAATCATGGCCAATCATTGCCTACGGCTTTCTACATTAACTAACTAGGGTTATAACAATCCTAGTTACTAGCAATATGCAATGAGATGCTCCAAGTAGTCACAGGCCCTGCAGCTATCCAGGTTATCCAGGCAATCATTATAGTGACAATCTGGAAAGTTCAATGCATTAGAGTGACAATAGAGTTCAATCATTAAAGTGACAATCAAGAGTGCCCCACATAACAGTGGGCTGGAAATGTGCCCTACTCGTCGGCAGGCTACAAGTCCAAACATTTGCGGCCGGGATAACAGGATCGTCTGTAACTAGGGAACATCTCTTCATGTCTAGTGAATTATACTAGTTATTAACCTTAGTCCATTTCATTAGGTACTCCTGACCGTGGTACTCAGGAGTTCCCTCCTAGATATGATGCAAAACAGGACTGGATTATTTGTACAAGCACAATCGCCCACGGTGTCAGGATTAATTATACAGGTCATGTCATGTCAGGTAGCCGTCACAACAGCTATTCAAGATATAACATGTCAAGTGTACTTGTCTGGAGTGCACCACAACGGGTCACTATCAGGTCATGTCAGGTTAGTCATGTCAAGAGTGCACCACTACGGGTCACTATCGTGTCAGGCTCAGTTATTCTTTCCAAACACATCAAGTAAATTCGTGATTATCAAGTTCAGGACAAAAGGCTCACTTATTCTAATAAAATATCAATATACAGGGCTATAGATGAGCTAAGTTCAAGGAAAATAAAATCAAATCTGACACGCAAACATGAGACCCAGTCAGCCAAAGGGCATACGCTCAGTACAAAAGTCACGCTCAGGTCATACGCTTCTAAAAGGCAGCGTATGGGGTCCATATGACTCCTTGTCAAGCAAGCGAGCGTATGCGAGTAATACGCTCCCAAAAGACAGCGTATGGGGTCCATACGACTCCTTGTCAAGCAAGCGAGCGTATGCAAGTCATACGCTCCCAAAAGGCAGCGTATGGGGTCCATACGACTCCTTGTCAAGCAAGCGAGCGTATGCGAGTCATACGCTCCCAAAAGGCAGCGTATGGGGTCCATACGACTCCTTGTCAAGCAAGCGAGCGTATGCGAGTCATACGCTCCCAAAAGGCAGCGTATAGGGACTGCGCGCGCTAAAGAGCGCGCGCAACTCAGTGGCACAAGCTAAAAAGCTCGTGCACTGCTCACTGTCTTCTCCAATCAGTAGGAACTCCATGTTGAACCCAAAGCTTCAAAAGTCCATAACTTGGTCAAAATAAGTCCAAATCCAACTTTGCAAAGTTCTATCTTAGGTGAAATTCAATTCTCTCCAACATAAGAACATCAAAACCCATAAATATACAACTTAAGTAGATCAAAACCATGCAAAACCGAAAATAGAAGAAACTTAGATCTAGAACAATGGAAACTCCAAATCACAAAATGTCAAGTTCTAATGTAGATCACCATGGCCTATTCTAGCTAATAGACAAATAAAAAGTGGTTCTCAAGTGGTGGCAAGGTGCACTTGCCTAGACCTCTCTCTTCTCTCTTTGGTAGGTGAAGGGAGTAAATGAGGAAAAAGAAGATGAGTAATGAAGAGAAAGAAAGAAGAAATGGCAATAAATATCAAAGGTGGTGGTAGGTAGGGGGTTTATCCATGGTTCATGATGAACCAAAATAATCCTAACCGAACCTAGCCAACCCGGGCCAAGAATAAACCAAGCCAAGCCATGAAGAAAACTAAACAAGGAATCATGCAATACAAGAAGAAATACGTACACGTATTCCAGAAATACGTAATACGAACCACAGGCATTACAACTCTACCCACCTTAAAAGAATTCCGTCCTCGGAATTTAATCAAGAGGCTAGAGGGGCAATGACATGCTATACTAATAACAAGCAAGCTATACTAGGCAATCAATCAATCATGCAAGCAAGGAATCGAAGGCAGGAGGTATAAGAAAGACATTATACCCCACGAGTCAAACAAGTGGGGATATCACGATCGAATATCATCCTCACGCTCCCACGTTGACTCCCCCAAAGAGTGATGAACTCAAGCAACACGAACTAAACTGATAGTCTTGCGCTTGAGGTCTCTCTCTTTGGTCAAACAGGGATACGGGCCTATCCTCATACGAAAAGGTTGGTACCAATAACCAGTTTCGAATGACCTAGGATATGGCTCGGGTCCAGGATGTACCGTTGTAATTAGGATACATGAAACATGACACGTGTCCCGCATAACAACGGCGGAAAGCAAGACAATAGGATACAGATACCTTTCTGTCGATTCTGGATCTGGGCCTGCGCCAGGGCGAACTGCTGAGGCCTCTGTTGCTGGAAAGTCTGGGCCTGAGTCGACAATGGCCTCGGGAACGGGAACTGTTGTTGCTGGTGAACTGGAGCTGGTACTGGTGCTGGTGCTGGTCCCCTAACCGAGGGACTAGATACTATCGATGCTGAATCAACTCTGAATGGGCAGGACCCCACCCTATGGTTCGGTGCTCCACACAATAAACACAATTCCAACGCCTTGTGACACTCCGCTACCACGTGTCCAGGCTTCCCACAATAAGAACAGCCTACGGCGGAAGACTGTGCTTGCTTCTGTTTCTGCTGAGGGTACGTCGGGGTCGAGTACTGGACCGACGTAACTGAGGTTACTTGCCTCGGAGTTCCAATAGTCAAAGCCCTAGCTGCCGGGGCTGGTGCTGAAGACTGATTCATCTGACAATGGGACCGCTTTCGACCTCCGGTCCTGTCCACTATCCTCTGGGAGGTATACTCGTGCCTCCTTGCTGCTCGCAACACCGCATCATAGGTCTGATGTTCGAACTGTTCTACTGCCAATATAATCTCCCGGTGAAGTCCCTGCTGGAACCTCTGCGCTCTGTCAAACTCGGTTGCCACCAAGGTGGAAGCAAACCGACTGAGTCTGGAAAACTCGGCCGCATAACCGTCGACCGTGCTCCCCATCTGCTTAAGATTACTGAACCTGGTCTGCAAGTCATACCGAGCCACTGCATCATAATACTTGGTCTGGAACTTTTCGCTGAACACTGCCCAGGGGACAGGTGTTGCCAATCCCACTGCTTGTGCGGCCCACAAACTGCGGGCTAGATCCAATAACTGTAGGCGCACCACAGCCACCTTCTCGTCTTCTGGAGTCTTTGCGGCTTCGAGAATCACCTCTATATCCTGTAGCCAAGCATCGACAGCAATGGCATCCTCGCTGCTATCGAAGAATAGAGGGTTCAGGTGCTTAAAACTGTTGACCGCACTGTTCCCTGAACGACCGCCTCTGGTCTAAGCATCTGCCACAGCCTGGTGCAAGGCGTCTCTTCTACGATCCTGGGAAGCTATCAATGTCCTGACGAGACCTACCAAAGTGCCATCATCCTGCTCGGCAGGTTGAACGGGCTGAACTGGTGGTACTGGTTCTCCAGGAGACACGGCTCGGGAGGCTGCTGCTGAGGACTGAGCTCCTTCTGGCTGATCAACAGGATTGATGTCACTGAAGCAATGACATCAAGGACATTAAAGAAGGACCAGGATAGATTAATGATACAAGCATGTTATCAAGTCAGAAATTCAAGGAGATATGAAGATACAAGTGGAGATCAAAGGAGAGTACAGATTGAGACATCTATCCGGTAAACCCTCACACATCATGATTATCAAGACCTGCATGGGCCACCACTTAAACCATGTCACACCCCAGAACCAGAATACTAGAGAGCGGGGGCAGACATAGCCAGCTACGTATAACGGAATGGAATCCACACCGCTATACGGTCACGGCTGTCTAGATATGTGAGGGTTTCACTGCAATCCATCAGTCTCTTAAGGTCATAAAATAGCCTATTGTCTCAATCACAAGTAAGCAGATAAACGTTATAAGATATAAGATCACCAAATATACAATTGTAAGGCGTCCCAAAAATTGCATATCCAGATGATCATGAAGCTAGTCGTTACAAAATGTGAGGACTAGCAAGAGTTCAGTCATACATGATCAACCCCCGGGGCTTGTCAATCATGTTACAGCTCGTAGGCAGACAGTAAGTAAGTACAATCGAGCTAACACTTGCTCGTCGGCAAAACGCCTCAAAAGAATAATTTACAATATTACAGTAGAAGAACAAAAGAAACCCACTCGATGCCCTGGTTACGCCTGGTGACCACCATCGGGCTGGAATGCAGGGAGATCCTTTGGTGCTGCTCCGGTATCTGGCCATACAAAACCAGCTGGGTCAGACCCCAGGAAGAGCAAGTGCCACAAAGGAGGCCACAAAATAAGAACCAAAGCCAGCAATTAGCACAATAATATAATTACATAATAAGAGACAGTAATTTAAGAAAAGCATGATGGGTAATTATAAAAGACAATCTTGCATAGAATCACTAAAAGACAGGACATATGGAAAAGTATTCAGAATGATATACGATGAGATAACCATGGGACTATTCAGATAGCTAGGTTACAACCCGTAAACCAAACAAGGACCGGGGTCGTAACCCTTCGTCTGAACGGAACTTGGTTTCTCTCACCATTTATCGGCAAGATAAATATAAGAAATCAGGTCAAGTAACAATCTGGAGTGACAATCATTATAGTGACAATCTGGAGTGACAATCATTATAGTGACAATCTGGAGTGACAATCCTTCAATCATTCTGGTACAATCTTACAATCAATCAATTCTAGACAATACTATACTGTACTAGACTCCATCCAAGCAATCACGGCCAATCATTGCCTACGGCTTTCTACATTAACTAACTAGGGTTATCATAATCCTAGTTACTAGCAATATGCAATGAGATGCTCCAAGTAGTCACAGGCCCTGCAGCTATCAAGGTTATCCAGGCAATCATTATAGTGACATTCTGGAGAGTTCAATGCATTAGAGTGACAATAGAGTTCAATCATTAAAGTGACAATCAAGAGTGCCCCACATAACAGTGGGCTGAAAATGTGCCCTACTCGTCGGCAGGCTACAAGTCCAAACATTTGCGGCCGGGATAACGGGATCGCCTGTAACTGGTGAACATCTCTTCATGTCTAGTGAATTATACTAGTTATTAACCTTAGTCCATTTCATTAGGTACTCCTGACCGTGGTACTCAGGAGTTCCCTCCTAGACAAGATGCAATACAGGACTAGATTATTTGTACAAGCACAATCGCCCACGGTGTCAGGATTAATTATACAGGTCATGTCATGTCAGGTAGCCGTCACAACAGCTATTCAAGATATAACATGTCAAGTGTACTTGTCAGGAGTGCACCACAACGGGCCACTATCAGGTCATGTCAGGTTAGTCATGTCGGGAGTGCACCACTACCGGTCACTATCGTGTCAGGCTCAGTTATTCTTTCCAAACACATCAAGTAAATTCGTGATTATCAAGTTCAGGACAAAAGGCTCAGTTATTCTAATAAAATATCAATATACAGGGCTATAGATGAGCTAAGTTCAAGGAAAATAAAATCAAATCTGACACGCAGACATGAGACCCAGTCAGCCAAAGGGCATACACTCAGTGCAAAAGTCACGCTCAGGTCATACGCTTCCAAAAGGCAGCGTATGGGGTCCATACGACTCCTTGTCAAGCAAGCGAGCGTATGCGAGTCATACGCTCCCAAAAGACAGCGTATGGGGTCCATACGACTCCTTGTCAAGCAAGCGAGCGTATACAAGTCATACGCTCCCAAAAGGTAGCGTATGGGATCCATACGACTTTTTGTCAAGCAAGCGAGCGTATGCGAGTCATACGCTCCCAAAAGGCAGCGTATGGGGTCCATACGACTCCTTGTCAAGCAAGCGAGCGTATGCGAGTCATACGCTCCCAAAAGGCAGCGTATGGGGACTGCGCTGCGCTAAAGAGCGTACGCAACTCAGTGGCACAAGCTAAAAAGCTCGTGCACTGCTCACTGTCTTCTCCAATCAGCAGGAACTCCATGGTTGAACCCAAAGCTTCAAAAGTCCATAACTTGGTCAAAATAAGTCCAAATCCAACTTTGCAAAGTTCTATCTTGGGTGAAATTTAATTCTCTCCAACATAAGAACATCAAAACCCATAAAAATACAACTTAAATAGATCAAAACCATGCAAAACTAAAAATAGAAGAAACTTAGATCTAGAACAATGGAAACTCCAAATCATAAAATGTCAAGTTCTAATGTAGATCACCATGGCCTATTCTAGCTAATGGACAAATAAAAAGTGGTTCTCAAGTGGTGGCAAGGTACACTTGCCTGGACCTCTCTCTTCTCTCTTTGGTAGATGAAGGGAGTAAATGAGAAAGAAGAAGATGAGTAATGAAGAGAGAGAAAGAAAAATGGCAATAAATATCAAAGGTGGTGGTAGGTAGGGGGTTTACCCATGGTTCATGATGAACCAAAATAATCCCAACCGAACCAAGCCAACCCGGGCCAAGAATAAACCAAGCCAAGCCATGAAGAAAACTAAACAAGGAATCATGCAATACAAGAAGAAATACGTACACGTATTCCAAAAATACGAAATACGAACCACAGGCATTACACTTCTTGATCGAGTGTTTTGATATATCCCCTCAAAAGAATCAAGAAGTCTGTTGAACTGTTGCTGACCTGGGTTTGGGACGTATTCCATCTTGGACATCGTCCTCTGTTAGTATGAGATGCCATGTTCACTAACACATATGACAACTCATGTTCTTGGTCTTCAGTTTGTTGTTGAGACACATTAAAACTCAATCGATCAAAAACTGACCGTTTTGAAGCCGAACAACAACAATTGATTACAACCTGGTGATAATCACAATGATGTTTTTCTTGGGAAAATGTCACCGAAGATTGTCTATTCTTATGCTTTTGCATTAGCAATTCACGTAAGTCAGAAGGAGTGGAGGGAGTAGTCTTTTTTATTACATTAGGGGTAGAAAAACGTTTAGTATCCTGTGTATAAAGAAGATTACTGGCAGCATTTGCAGAACCAAATTGTACATTTCTACGCATTTGGAGTTGTGTGCGTAAATCTTGAGATTTTTTAGCACGAAGGACTGCATTTTTATTGCGTATAATTTGTAGATTTGGTACTTTACGTAGAGCAGTATAAGAAGGCTGTTGGTATAGAACTGAAGTTTTACCAAAATCATTTTTACGCTGCACACGTTTAGGTACATTCACATTAGATGTAAAAATATCATTGCAAATTTTATCTACACTGTCAACGATAGGAGATTTACCTTTACGCGTAGAACGTAAAAATTGGTTATCTACCACGTCACAGACATGAGATTTTCCTTTACGCGAAGAGCGTAACTTGTGTGTGTCTACTACGTCACAGACGGGAGACTTATTCTTACACTCAGAAGCATTAGATTCTGCCACATTACAAATGGGAGACTCATCTTTATGTACTGAGCGTAAAAGTTGGTTTTTACCCACTGAGCGTAAAACCTGGTTCTTACGCAGTGGGCATGAAACCTGATTATCTATACCGTTACAAACGGGAGATAAATTGTCACATTTTGAGTGCAACTCTGAAGTAAGGACTGGCTCGTTACGAATGGGAGCCCCTACGACAGGAGTGGGAAGAATTCCCTTGCCACTAGCAGCAACAGAGAGATCAGAAGCTATTTTGGATTTAGGAATCCAAACTTTTCGTGCTTTGCGAGATTTTTGAACATTGGAGTAGCGAGAACCACCCCCAGTTCGGAGCATTTCTTCATAGGCAGTATGATCGAAGTGCACAACCAGAGTCTTCTTGGTCGAACCGACCGAAACATCATCGTATTGAGCAATTGTCTCCTCGTCAGAAGAGAAGGTCGTCTCCAGCAGAGTCGCCATTTTTGTTTCACTTGACAAAATGCCTGGAGAAATTGACTTTTGAAAATAAAACGAAAAAAAGTACAAGAAGTACAAATTTGATTCTGGAAAAGTATTGATGTAGAAGTTTGATCTGTAAATGATCACTTTGTTCCTTGGACCATACGATGATGATGAAGATCGCTGCTTGAAGTTTAACAACCGGAAGAACAAAGTCACCAGAAAGATATCGACGCACTTGGGTACTGATGGCGAGGTCGAATGCTTTCCTGCTTTGCTTCACTCTGTTCTGGAAGAAAGGTTGAAGAAGAATGCTCTCGAAAATCAAAATCTCTAAGTTCTGATCTCTGTATTCTCTCCTGTCTCTGTCTGTGTTGAGAAAAATAAGTCCATTTATAGACTTGGGCTCTTGTACGTAAAAACTCAGTAAAAGTTCTGTCTTTACGCCAACAACCGCCACCCACGACCAAAGTCATCCTCTGTATATGTTGACACGTGTCCCATCATTTCAGTAAGAATAGGATGTACGTACACACGTTCTTCGGGATGTATGGCATGAAAGCCATGTAGGCAAACCACGTTCCAAGCTGGTCAGAAAGAATAGGGCGTAAAACAACCCCGATGTACTCTGAGCGTAAATCAGTAGACTAGGCGTAAGATAGCCCCGACATAGACTTCCCGCGTAAAGTGGTTGTTAAATAACCTTGAGCGTAAAAGTAGCTCAAATAGACTTTACGCACACGTCAACTGTTGAGCGTAAAAGCTCGTATAGTCTTCATGCGTAAAAGAAGCCATAGTGTGAGCGTAAAGTAGCTCAATCCACATACTAAACGACAACATTGGTCTCTGTGTAAAAACAAATCCCTTTGATTCTGTGATATATGCCATCATTAATATCTCCATGTCAGAGTTTGCATTAAATGCGAGACTTGACAGCTTTGTCCAGCGTGAAAGTGGCTGATCTGTCCTTGGCGTAAAATCATGGGTGTAGACCCGAGCGTAAAATGATCTGCATACTTTAGGCGTAAAGTGATTAGCCTTGTCTTGGGCGTAAAGAATTTAGCCTCTCTGCGGCGTAAAGTAGATCAATTTGAGTGGAATGATCTATCACTTTGACTCTTTCTTTGAAGCACTTTTTATGCTCCTACAGGGACCCGCGGTCAATGCGGACTCAAACTCAGCCGCACCAAACCTGGGTGATAATCCTCCTGAAATATCGGCCCCCACCGCTGCAGACGAGGCCAGGGAGGCAAGAAGAGATGTCCAGGAGCTCTGGGCCATGTTCCACGTCCGAGAAAACTGCCAAGACCTCAGGATACGACAACCATATCCAGCTGCATGGAGAGATGTGCCTTTTCCACCAAGATATAAACCATTCAACATCAATCCGTATGATGAAAAGACATCTGCAAGCAGGTACATCACCTACTTCAAAGTCACAACCGACTATCTGCCTCATGACGATGCCATCCTTACGTGGTTGTTCATTGGATCATTGGAAGGGGTCGCCTTCGACTGGTACCATAACTTATCGGACAACTGCATCCATTCCTTCACTGGCTTCAAACGTATGTTTCTAGAGAGGTTCTACGAAGTAGGACAAGACGTGATAATGTCCACCGTCATGGACGTTGTTCAGGAAGAAAAGAAGCTGACAAGGAACTATATCGAGCGGTTTCGCCAAACCGCGATGAAGTTGCCTTCCGGTAACCTTGATTCCTCCTTAACTAAAATTTGCCAAAAGAGACTGCTTCCCACAATCAGCCTCTGGATGGGCGAAAGTCAGTTTAAGGACTGGAAGACTTTCATTATCAGTGCCACTAGCGCAGAAGACAAACTGAAGAAAGCTCGCCAACTGGGATTACACGTATCGGAAGGAGAGGACAAGGGCAAACGCACTAACACCAACAATAACAATGGTGGTAACCCCTCCAACAATCGAGACAACAAGGACAAGCTCCGAAGCCCGAACTGAAGCCGGCAGAGAAGCTGTGGCCTCAGATGACCTATTCCTTCGAGGACGTCCATGTCAAGCCCATCTTGGACATGCTCATACAAGGAGGCCGAATTTAGCTTCCTCCCCCAAGGCGTGAACCTCGTCCTATAGAGATGGAGAGCCCCAAGTACTGCCACTACCATCGCTATGTCCACCATGCTACACAAGACTGCTACCAACTGAAGCGATATATCCAGCATCTCATCGATTCTAAGGCCCTGGCCATTGATTTCGAAGAGGTGATCGTGGCAGCCAACATGGTGTCAGTACAATTCGGCAGCTTCCCTCCGACAAAGACTCAAGATGGAGTAGTACCCGTCCCTAGAGCAAAGATGGAGGTCGCTAATCTTCCACCTCCCTGAGACCAGGCTGCTGGTCTAGTGCCGCTTACCACATCACGGAGGGAGATCATGTGGGTCCATCCAGACCTGGTACCCGAAGTGACTTAGTCCGTACCTCCCTCTACCAGCAAGAAAAAGAATAGAAAAGTCAAATCATGTCGCACAATCTCGACAGAGGTCGAAGAAGCTACTGATGTTATTACCCGTTCCGGCGCAGAAACCCAACCCCTACAGGGTAACTCGGCTGAAGACCATCAGCCGACAGCTGTTGATGCTCTAGGACCTTCACAGCCTTCAATGACCGACAAGCCTAGGCCGAAGGAGACTCGCTTCGACAAACCACTCTGAAGAGAGTGCCTCATAGGCTGGAGAGGCCCTATAACTTTGACATCTTGGCACAATCGGCCAACACATCGGCCAAATTGTCGCTATACGAGCTCCTGAGGCTCTCCAAGGACGTTCGCGTCGTACTAAGCGAGGCACTCCAGAATGCCGACGCATATCTGGCTCAGTCGAATCTCACTGGGAAAGCTCGCCTGCAGATTTCCAGGACAGCGCTTGCACGGGTTCAATGCCGAACATTGTCTTCACTCCGCAGGATATGCTTATCAAGACCAACCTGCATGATCGCCCTCTGTATTATACTGGGTACATTGGCGATACAAGGTGGATCGAATACATATTGATCCCGATTCTTCCATAAGCGTCATCCTGAAAAGCTTACTACACCATATGTGCATCCCAATGCATCACCTGACGCCGACAAGCACCGCCATCAGCGGTTTCAATTCATACAGAAGCTGTCCGATCGGGAAGATTCGCTTGAAGTGCTAAATTGGCGACCTTCAGTCAGAAGTGACCTGTTATGTCATAGATGCGGACACTTCCTGTAATATTCTCCTGGGGCATCCTTGGATACATGATTACATGATCGTGTCCTCCACACTGTACCAGTGATTTAAGTACGTCGACAAGCACGGTTTCGTGAAGACAGAATTTGCCGGCAACGATCCTTTTAAAGGGGTCGAATCCTACTATTTAGATGTATGCTTGTACGAGAAGTCAAAAAAGCACCTGGCCGAAGGAGATACTCAAGCTCAAACTGAGATGGCAATTGGATCAGAAGAACCTCTGACAATCCACCTTCAAGCTCGCAAACCTGGCAGAACTGTACCACTTAAAGCCACTCTGCGTAAAGATGCAATCAGCCTCTCTATACAGGAGGAGCAGATGATAATCCGACTGCCAAGGTCTGGCCAAGTACCAAGACCCACGACAGAGCCACTAACAATCAGGCTGCCTAAAGCTAGCCAGAAACAAATAGGGGAGCTCAATCCCTCTGTCAAGCCGATGACGATTCGTCTACCCAGAATGAATCGACAACCAAGCGCTAAGTCGGAAACTGCTAGCAAGCCAACAACTCTCCGCCCAGCACCGAGAGCCAAAACTGGGGGTGGCTAGTACGCCAATGACTCCACGTCCTGCTCCACCCATGGAGCCCCTGATGATTAAGCTGTCCAAGTCATCGTTCCAGTCCTCATTGACATAGGGGGTGGTTGAAGATGAGCCAGAGCTGGCCAAGTATGTGGCTGCTCACACTGATGTTCCATCCGCAGATGATGTAATCCTACTAGAAAAGATATCTTAATTCATCAATAAAGGGTTATCTTTGAACTACCTAGAGCTTAATAAGCTTTGTACAATGTACGCTATAGAATACGGTATAGGAACCCACCTACACATACAGGTGACAAATGTCTATACCGCAAATCAACTTACTCCAGTGGAAGACGCTTACCGCATAATCGAGGGAGGGTGAGGATCATCCAATCATCTTCGGCCGGAAGAATGATCTATAACCCTTCAGGATAGAAGAAGTTGATCTCGAACCCGACACAGGAAGACTGCCCTTTATCTATATAGTTCTCGATCCAAGTACCTTATGCAAAAATAGGGGTATGATATGGAAACTACGTTAGGCTAGAACTACGACACGGGACAGCGATTACCCTTACAATTGCCAGTCCCAGCTGGGAAACCACGAGATTATTACAACAAAACCAGATGTGGGCTAGGTTATGTTATACCGTCAACGACACCTGAAAGCTCAGATGAGGAATGCGACTGGCACTCACACTCAACCGAATCATCAACTTCTGATTCGGATGTCAGCATCGGGAACGTATTCAGGCAAGTCTTCTCCGTAAATATGGCATTCGTCGACGCCTACGAAGAAGATAAAGACATTTCTGAACTCCATGAGTTAGAGCTGTGGGCCCAATAGCTAGACGCATAATAGGAAAAGCGGTTCGAGCAAAGATAGCCTCCCACCGAAGATGAGGTTGTGCAAGTCGATCTTGGTGATGAGTCTTCTCCAAAGCCTATCTTCGTCAATAAACGTCTGACAGACGAAGAGAGAGAATCACTATTACAACTCGTTAGAGAATACATCGACGTGTTCCCTGGAGCCACGAAGACATGCCAGGACTGAATCTCGAGGTTGCACTTCACAAACTCAATATTCGTTCGGACGCTAAACCGGTCAGGCAACAGCAACGACGGTTCCGCCTCGACATCATGAATGCCATTGAAGCTAAAGTCAATAAACTGATAGCTAGTGGCTTCATCTGCGAGAAACAGCATCCAGACTGGGTCGCCAATAAAGTACCAGTCCTCAAGAAGAATGGAAAGATTCGAATATGTATCGACTTTCACAATCTGAATGAGACATGTCCTGAGAATGAGTTCCCCATCCCTATCACCGATATCATGATTGACAACACCTGCGGCTTCGAGCGTATGTCATTCATGGATGGTTTCTCGAGGTACAACCAAATCAAGATGTTCCCTGATGACGAAAAGCATACATCATTCTGAACACCAATTGGCATATACTGCTACACGGTCATGCCTTTCGGTTTAAGAAATGCTGGTGCCACCTAGCAAAGAGCTATGAGCGTCATCTTTAGAGACCACTTGTGCAACACAGTGGAATGCTACGTCGACGACATTGTCGTCAAGAGTCGCTCTAAAGAAGATCATCTGCATGATCTGAGGATGGTGTTCGACCTGATACAAGTACACAATTTGAAAATGAATCCTACGAAATCCTTCTTGGACGTATCCAACGGGAAGTTCTTGGGTTTCATCATTACTTCCCATTGTATCCACATAGACCCTGAGAAGATAAAGGCAATCATGGAAATGGGTCCCTCGAGAAATCTCGGTAAACTCCGAGGTCTTCAAGGCAGACTAGCTTACATCAGGAGGTTTATCTCTAATCTCTCTGGATGATGTCAACCATTCACCTACCTTATGAAGAAGGTCGTGTCATTCATCTGGGATAAAGAATGTCAGGACGCCTTCGACATCATCAAAGAATATCTGTCGAACCCTCCAATCCTGGTAGCCTAAGTTGCTGGAAAACTATTCCTGCTCTATGTACGAGCAATGGAGCATTCTTTCGGTGCTTTACTAGCGCAAAACAATGATGCAGGCCATGAGCAGAATATATATTACCTCATCCGAATGATGATGGGACCTGAGCATCGATACACAGCCGTGGAGAAAGAGAGCCTTGCTCTGGTGTTTGCCATTCAGAAGATGCGACACTACGTCACGGGACAAACCATCTATGTCGTATCAAGAGTTAACCCCCTCAGGGTCCTCATGACCAAGCCAGGTGCACTCAGCTCTCGCCTCGCTACCTGGGCGATATTATTGTCTCCCTACAATATGATCTTTGTCCCACAGAAGGTTGTTAAAGGTCAAGCTCTGGCAGACTTTTTAGCATCTCATCAAGGTTCGGAGTCAACCAGAATAGACGAAGAGATTCCAGATGAGGTCGACAATTCAAATGTGGCCTCTCATGATGCTGTATGGCGAATGTTCTTCGACGGCGCTTCCAGAACTGGGTCCAAGGGCAACATCATCGTCGGAGTAGGAGTGGTGCTAATTTCTTCCTCCGGGCTGGTGATCAATCGGGCTTATTCCCTCACGGAACCATGTTCGAACAATGTGGCCGAGTACAACACTTTGGTCATTGGCCTCCGACTTGCAAAGGAGCTGGGGGTAGAGTACCTTGAAGCATATGACGATTCGCAGCTAATCGTTAACCAGATCCGGGGCTTATACGAAGTGCATCATGAAGACATGATCCCCTATCACCAAATAGCGATTGACATCATCTCGTCCTTGGAAGGGTTCTTCATAGAACACGTTCCCTGGCTCCAGAACATTGAAGTCGACGCCATAGCAGGCATAGCCGCTTGCTTAGCATTTCCAAATCATGCTCACCATCTGGTTGACATCATAGGCCGTGGGTTGGTCTGTCTCAAGAATAATGTTCAATGTATTGAGAGCTACTCCGTGCTGACAGTCGACGAAGCACCAGACTGGAGACAGCCACTTATTGACTTCGTAATCTATGACATCCTACCAGAGAATTCGAAGGAAGCCACTTCTATCAGAAGGTATTCCCTCAGATTCTTCTATGATACGGGGACGAAAATGCTATATCGACGATCATACGATGGATTACTGCATCGGTGTCTGTCAGATACAGAAGCCAAAGAAGCCGTACGTAAAGCTCATGATGGCATCTGTGGAGCCCATCAACCTAGCCCAAAATTACAGGATCGCCTTCGCCGAATAGGCTATTACTGGCCCACGATGGTTACCGATGCGATAGACTATGCAAGAAAGTGTAAAGCTTGCCAAGTCCACGTAGATTTCATCTACTAGCCATCCGAGTTTCTACATCCAATGGTGGCATCCTGGCCATTCAGAGCATGGGGAATGGACATCATTGGTCCGATCACTCCGCCTTCGTCCCGAGGACACCGCTTCATACTCGCAATCACATATTACTTCTCCAAATGGTCGGAGGCTATTCTGCTGGCAGAAGTCAAGACTTCAAACATGATCAGTTTCCTCAAGCATCATGTCATTTACCGCTTTGGACTGTCCCGAAGGATCATCCACGACAATGGTCCGCAGTTCGCAAGCTACGCCTTCTATCAGTTTTACGATAAACCCCGAATCCAAAACTTTGCTTCAACACCATAAAACCCGACGGCTAATGGTCTGGCTGAAGCGTTCAACAAAATAATCATCAAGCTTCTCAAGAAATTTATGTCATCAAACAAACGCGACTGGAATGAGAAGCTCGATGAATGCTTATGGGCATACCGTACTACGGTTTGGTCTGCCACCGAGAACATACCATTATCTCTGGTATACGGAAGTGAGGCAATTCTCCCACTGGAGACTCAAATCCCCTCACACCGTGCCACTCTCACCTACCGATTGACTACAGATGATAATCACCATCGCCGACTATAAGAGTTGGAAGCCCTAGACGAGAAGCGCCTGTTAGCTCGACAGCGAATCGAGCTGTACCAAGCACGTATCTCCGAAGCCTTCAACAAAATGGTTAAAATCATAACATTCCAAGTGGGCAATCTCGTTCTGGAAGTTTGGAGGCCGATGGTTATGACTCACAAAATCGCCGGCAAGTTCCAGCCAAAGTGGGAAGGCCCGTTCATCATCAACGCGGTATTCTCCAATGGAGCTTGCCGCCTCGCAAAACAAAATAAAGACTTGCTCATGTTGCCCATCAACGACAAGTTCCTAAAGAAGTATTACGTCTGAAACTTCATCCTCCAGGATGTTGAGTTATATACCATATGGTAACGCTGAACTCACATCCATACTTCATATCTTCCAAGATATTGAGTTATGTACCTTGTGGTACTGCTGAACTCACATCCCGACTTCAAATCTTCCAAAGTGATGAGTTATGTACCCTGTGGTACCGCTGAACTCACATTCCGACTTTAAATCTTCCAGGATGTTGAGTTATGTACCCTGTGGTACTGCTAAACTCACATCCCGACTTCAAATCTTCTGAAGTGATTAGTTACGTACCCTGTGGTCCCGCTGAACTCACATTCCGACTACAAATTTTCCAGAATGATGAGTTACGTACCCTCTAGTACCGCTGAACTAACATTCTGATCCCAAATCTCCCAGATTGTCGAGTTATGTACCCGTAGGTACCGCTAAACTTACACTCCGGTCGCTACAGATGAATCTATATCCCATCTTTTAGGTAGTAAGTCATGTATGATCATACCTCTGAACTTTTCTCCTAAGAAGAGCTCCCTCCTTATGATCCAATACCCGCACTTTCAGTGCACAAAAAGGGTAACAGATCCACAAATTCTCCGACACAACCACGTCGATGTTACCTCTGAGTTGTTTCCTTTCCATCAAAAATAAACCACCCCTCACATAGAACTTCCACATCATCATTACCTCTGAGTTGTTCTATGTACCGTTCATGAAGGCCACTCCTGCCATGTCCTCATTACCTATGAGTAGGATGGCTCCATCGAAGAAACCCTCACATTTACCACGTCCTCATTACCTCTGAGTAAGTATGTTGGCCCTCTCTCGTATTATTATCCGTACCCAGAACCAGGGTACGCCAAGGATAATAGGTCCACCAAAAGTCTCACATCAGGGCGACTACTACAATGAAAGAATAGAGCGAATGTATTTTGTTCATTCAAAATCAGTTGCATTCACATGACTACATTTCATGAACAAGCCAGAAAAGTTCTCTATCATTCCATTCAAACAAGAAGAAAAAAGATTACATTGATGTCCAAAAGGAGCAGAGCACAAACTACAGCTAAAAGATAGACAAAAGTATCAAGACAAAGACGGACATTTATTGGAGCCCATGAATCCTAGTTCTGGGGGCGCATATACTATTCCCTCCGCCATTTTTCATATGAAGGATCTATGTGAGTAAGATCCTCGCCTAGAGCAGGAGGGTCAGAACTCCCATCTTCAGACTGGGGCTCCTCTTTTATAGCAACTTCAATGTTGGGAATGTTTCCCTCCCCTATAGGCGCCAGCTCTCCTTTCTGTTCCTCCATTTTTGGTATTATCTCCTCCTTAACGAGCGATGACTCTTGTTTGAAAGGAGGCAACAGCTCTTCCTTCACAATGATCTCAGCCTTCGGCAGGGATGCTGCAAGAATCAAAGATAAAAAGAAACAAAGTTAGAAGATGGCCAGAGCCTCATGCGGCCCAGTCCAGATGAGCTTATGCGGTCCTATTTTAGGGGGCTTCACGCGGTTCGATTCAGAGGGACTTATACGGCTCTGTTCGAAGGGTCATTATGCGGTCCAGTTTGCGAAGTATTTATGCGGCCACTAGACAAATCCCATGCGGCTCGGATATGGGGCATATCCCCATGCGGCTCGGACATGGGACATACATGCGGCCCGTACAATTTGAATAAGTCGATGAAGACGAGGGACGCATTAAAGGCTTGTTCATAAAGCATGCAACAGAGTCATCTTTGTTAGGGTTTTGAAGTATACGATCCGTCCAAACCCTTACCAGCAATGGGGGGGTGAACTTCAGGCGTCGTGGCTGACGAAGAAGCCACTCCCTTACCCTTCGCCGCAGCCTTGGAAAATTTGGGGGCTATTGTTGATTGATGAGCGGAGAAGGAAAACGAAGACAGCAACATAGGGCAAGAAGAGTTGAGGACAAAGGAAAGTAAAGAAGTCTCCCTGTCCAAAAAATGCTCCTATTTATAGGATGGAGGGATGCTTCGATCCGCGTGCTGCATAAAAAATAAAATCGACTTTTCGGTCATCGAGGCAAATTCGGATATTTAACATCGACCCTTGGGATACTGCCCCAAAAGGCGGCTTTAAATCCAAAGCAAATCAAGTGTAATTAATGAGACGGACACGTGGCAGGGAGTCTATGCGGCCAAACAGTCCATGCGGCTAGGATGTCCACACGGCTAGAACATCATATACGGCCAAAAGAGTTTACATAGCCATGCTTCTTATTCAAAGTATTTCAATTTTGC
Organism: Iris pallida; assembly: GCA_029216955.1. Classification (NCBI taxonomy): domain Eukaryota; kingdom Viridiplantae; phylum Streptophyta; class Magnoliopsida; order Asparagales; family Iridaceae; genus Iris; species Iris pallida. The sequence continues at coordinate 14,680,959 of JANAVB010034417.1, forward strand.
AAATTGAAAATTTTTAAGGGGGTCTTGAAGAAGCATGGAAAAGAACAAGAAAAGCCCATGCGGCTCCGACAGAAAGAACCTCATGCGGCTCAGGAATCCATTGGAAATTCATGCTGTTCCAAAGTCCTATAGAGCCCCATGCGGCTCGGATAGCTCCATACGGTTCAGGAAGGAGCCACGTGACCCTAAGCAGTTCGACTCTACAGCTGGCTATAAAGCAACTGCCTCATTAAATGTCCTGACGGCAGCTCTGACAGAAAGGCGAAGTGACAGCTCTTACATAAAGCTGAAATGATGGCGCGCTCCTAGAAAAAAAAAGAAAATCTTTTATATAGCTGGGATGATCCGCCAAGTCCAAAAGCTCCCTATGCGGTTGCCCTCTTACTCTCTTCATGCGACTGCCCTCTTCATGCGGCTGCCTCCTTCATACGACTGCCACCTTCATGCGACTGCCATCTTCATGCGGCCTCCTTCATGCGGCTGCCTCCTTCATGAGGCTGCCACCCTCACGCGGCTATCCTCCCTCATACGGCTACCATCTACATGCGGCTGCCCTACTCATGTGGCCGCCACCATCATGCGGTTGCTACCTTCATGCGGCTAGGATTGTGGGGGCCACCCGTATGCTGTTCACTTAGAGACCAGACTCATGCGGCTCTGTTAGGATGTCCCACTCACGATAGTTGAAGACACGTGGCGGTCCTCATGACAGTTGAGACACGTGGCCGTCTTATCCTCTCGGAGTTATGGTTGGTAGCAAATCATAACAATCCAGATTTGTTACAATCATCATAATTACCTAGATCAAATCAGATTAATTACAATCAAGCAGAATGAACACGTGGCAGGAGATCCGAGTTTATCACAAAGATTTGAGGCAATCAGCATTAATTGCCCATACGGATTTGGCGCAATCAAAATTAACTGCCCATATGTGATGCAATCAAGATTAATGGTCCAAATTATTGGCCGTCAACTTTTTAAGGGGCAATCATTGCAAACCCTAATGATCACACCCCACTCCTATAAATAGTAAGGTGCCATTCCCTTACAAAAGGGATTCTCTCCACCCGACTGGACACACAGAGAGACAAAGGTAGGCATAGAGGAGTCTTTCCACACATCCCGAGAGCATTTCTTCATCAGAGCCAAGGCTACGTCCGATCGTCCAAGGAGTAAGGCAAAGCTGCCATCACTTACCCGAGCCTCTATCGTCATCCCCCAGAATCAAAAATAAACAATTGTACTTAGATTGTTGTACCTAGGTTTTCATTCCTAGGCTTTCTTTGTACGAGCGAGTTTGTATTGTGAGTCTAAGTTCAGTCCTCCTATAAATTATTCTGTACTTTTACAATCAATGGCAAACACTACGCCCGTACAATGCCTCAAAAGGTGACATCTCAATAATGGCCTAAAAACTGTTGTTATATGCAAACTCTACTAAGTGCATGTGATCCTCCCAGGATCCTCCGAAATCCAAGACCCAAGTCCGCAGCATGTCCATGAGTGTCTGAATAGTCCTTTCTGACTGTCCGTTCGTCTGAGGGTGGTATGCAGTACTAAACTTGAGCTGAGTGCCCAAACTAGTCTGCAGACTCCGTCAAAAATAGAAAGTAAAGCGACTATCCCGATCTGAGACAATGCTTACCGAAACTCCATGAATCCTGACGATCTGCCGTATGTACATCTCTGTTAGCCTCCCTGTAGGCGTACCCACTTTAAATGGCAAAAGTGAGCTGATTTGGTCAACCTGTCTACGATGACACAAATTGCGTCTTTCCCTCCTGGTGTACACGGCAATCCCGAAACAAAGTCCATCGTGATGTGTTCCCACTTCTATTCCGGAATGGGTAACGGCTGCAACAACCATCCTGGCCTCTGCATCTCTGCCTTCACCTACTGGCAGACCAAGCAACTAACGACAAAGCGTGCTACCTCCCGCTTCATCCCACACCACCATACATGCTCCCTCAGATCTCTATACATCTCGTTTGCACCTGGATGCATAGAGTACTGAGATCGGTGGGCATCCTACATAACCTGCTCCCAAAGCTCTCTACTGGACACACCCAGTCTAGAACCGAGCCTCAATGTACCATCCTCTGCAATGGTGAACTTCTCATCCACCAAACCTGCTTGAGCCTGCTTTCGGATGCACCGTAGAGCAACACTGTCGAACTGAGTCGACTTGATCCTTTCTATCAAGTCCGACTGAATCTGCAGACCCCACATCTGCATCTCCACTCCAGGCACTAGCACCTCGATCCCCAGGCTCTCCAGATCTGCTAGCATGTGACGATCTGTCGTCAAACACATGGCTGTCAAATATCTACTCAAAGCATCGGCAACTACGTTGGCCTTCCCTGGATGATAATGTAGTGCAATATCGAAGTCTTTCATCAACTCCAACCATCTGTGCTTCCTCATGTTAAGCTCCTTCTATGTAAACACATACTTCAAGCTCTTGTGGTCTGTGTAGATCTCTGCACGCTCTCCGCATAGATAGTATTTCTACAACTTTAAGACAAAAATAACTGCCGCCAACTCCAAGTCGTGGGTAGGGTAGTTCTTCTCATACGGATGTAACTGCCTGGAAGAATAGGCAATCACCTTCCTATGCTGCTGCAAGACACAACCCAAATCTTTCCCCGAGGCGTCACTGTAGATAGCGAACCCGCCTGATCCTGATGGCAATGAAAGAATTTGAGCTATCGTCAACCGCTTCTTCAACTTAGCAAAAGCGACCTGACACTCCTTTTACCAGATATACTCTGTGTCCTTTCGGGTCAGCCTAGTCAATGGCTCTGCAACCCGGGAGAAATCATGAAGGAACCTCCTGTAGTAGCCAGCCAATCCCAGGAAGCTCCTGATCTCCGCTATTGAAGTCAGTGCTGTCCACGCGTCAATTGTCGTGATCTTTCTCGGGTCAACTGAGATCTCATCTTCAGTCATAACATGACCCAGGAAATCAACTCGATCTAGGAAGAACTCACACTTCGAGATCTTGTCATAAAGCTTCTCCTTTCTGAGAGTCTCCAGAACCACCCTCAAATGCTTCTCATGCTCCTCTGCGGTCTTCATGTACACTAAAATATCATCGATGAATACCACTACGAACTTGTCCAAGTACTGATGGAACACCTTGTTCATCATGTTCATGAATACCGTCGGGGCATTAGTCAACCCAAATAACATCACCATAAACTCGAACTAGCCATACCGCATCTTGAATGCTTTCTTCGGGATATCCTCCATCTTCACCTTCACCTGATGGTAACCTGACCTCAGATCAATCTTCAAAAATACCCTAGCTCTGCTCAACTGATCAAAGAGATCATCGATCCACGAAAGCGGGTACCTGTTCTTGATCGTAAGGTTGTTGAGTGCCCTGTAGTCGATACACATCCGTACCGACCCATCCTTCTTCGGTACAAAGAGTACCGGTGCAACCCATAGTGAAGAACTAGATCGGATGAAGCCCTTGTCCTGTAACTCATCCACCTGTTTTTTCAACTCCATCAACTCGCTGTTGTTCACACTATAGACGTGCTAGAAAATCGGTACTGCACTAGGCACCAAGTCTATAGAGAACTCAACGTCTCTGTCTGGTAGAAGTCCTGTCAAGACCTCAGAAAATACATCTATGAACTCTGCTATCAATGGATGTGGCACTGTCTGCTCCTCAACTAAAACTCCGCACAAGACTTCGCTGCTCTGCTCCGCCTCCCTCCTGGCGAACTCGAACTCTGGCTCTCCTGTAGGACAGAAAAGAACTCTGCCGCCATGACAATCTATACTAGCATGGTCCTGCTCAACCAATCTATCCCGAGTACTATATAGTAGTTCGGTAGTGGCATTACGAGCAGACTCACATCCAGTTCTCGACCTCCCAAAAATACTCTCCGATCCCTACAAATATTACTAACGAGGATAATACCACCCCCGGTCCTGATCTTGTAAGCCCTAGGCAACGATTCAGAAGCAAGATGGTATCGAATAGCAAAATATACTAACATAAAGCGATGGGAAGCCCTCAAATCGAATGAAGCAAAAGCTGGAATGGAGTCGAGAAGAACAAAACTTGTAATAAGATCTCCAATAGCCTCTGCATCTTCTGCTGCCATAGCGAATGCTCGCCCTTGATGGTCTTCCTAGGCCTGCTGCTGATGCTGGACGAACCTCTGATGCTGTATCTACAGGGCTGGTCCCTTCTGCTGGCCTACTGGAGCCTTGGCTCCTCCTCTCTTTACTGTTCGTTCTGTGAATAGGGAATACTCCTTCAGCTGGTGGTCCGCTGAACCAAAGAGTAGGCACCTGCCTAGCCTCTTTCTGCAGTCATTTCATCCATGCCACGACTTCTTACAGTAGGCACAACTTGTGGACTGCTGTCTCAGAGCCTGTTGCTGATGCCTCGGCTGCTGCTGCTGCACCTGCTGAAAAGGTGTACGGCCCTGCCCCTGAGGCTGCTGCTGAAACAGCCTCTACTGGGACTGTTGCTGAAAATAAGGCCTCTTGGCCTGGCCTCCACTGCTACTGGCTCTATGAAAGTCCCGACCTCTCTTCAGTTTCAACCCAGGTCGTCCTCTGCCACCATAGAACCTGCTAAGATCTATGCGAAGGTGGTATCCCGGTCACTCTTAATCAATGACCAGACCTCTCTGATCAAGTCCCTGCGGAACTTCCTCGCCTTCGTCTTCTCGCTCAAGTCCTCAATGAATCTACTCAGCCGGCAGAACTCTCCGATATATTCCCCGACTTCTGGTTTCTCTGAACCAGGCTCTCGAACTGCTACTCTATGCCTCTCAGTGCTACATCTAGGAAGAACTGCTCCTTGAATAGCGTCTTCGTGCTGCCCAAGTCTGCCCCTCAGTTCCCACTCAGGGGTTTGTCTGGTACCAAGTACTGGCCAGGTCCTGCATCAGGCTGGCTGCCGCCTCGATATGAAGTCAGGCTGGTATCTCCGCCAGCAGGAATATCTTCTCTATATGCTCTATCCAGTCATCTGTATAGTGGATGTCCTCTGTAACAAAGAAGTCCTTCGTACGCATCTTCTGGAACTCTTGGATGCCCGACGTCCTCGGCTGGTACTGATACTGCTACGAAGCTGGCCCTTGGATGTTCACCATCTCTACTATCGTCCAGACCAGCTGGTGAGCCTCGTCTATACCCTGATGGAAGTCGGCAGTCTGAGGCTACTGCTGCTGCTGGTGGGACTCCAGAATCCTCTCTACAAAGGAAAATAGATGGCCAGCATCAACCATCCCCGCAGGTGGCTGCTGCTGTGGCTGTAGAACCTCCAAAATAACTGGGGTCTACCTTTGAACTGGTGGAGGTGCTCCCCTGAAGGATGCAGATACTCCAAACTGAGTAGGTACTAAGGGAGATGCCATCTCAGATCCTGGCTAAACTAGGTAAAAAGTGGCAAACCTCTCTGACGTACCTTCCGCGGTGGGGCGCTATGATCGTGTCCCAATCACCATCCTGGAGATAGATCAAACAAGGAATCAATACTGAAATAGAAGCGATAAATCAAAGGAGGACAGTTATTTCAAGGGAAGCAATTAACAACAAGAGTTTAAAAGGCAAGAATTTAGATAAGAGTTTTCCCTAATGTGATTGACTACCTTAAAAAAATTTCCTAATCCTACTGCAGGCTGCAGTGATACTCTAGTTCGAATGCCATTGCAAATCTAGACCTGCATGGACCACCACTAAAAATGTGTCACGACCCGCACCAAGTGTAGGGGCACGAGAAGTGGGTACGTCCAGCCTACGCCGCAGTGTCGACGGTAAAACATTGTCCTAGGTCACAACTGTAGAAGCATGGAAAAGAATAGTAATTCTTATGCGGCCCATAATCAACATGAAACTACATACGGCTCAAAACTTGGGGAGTTTTATGCAGCTCAAAATTTTTTGAGAGCTTCATGCGGCTCAGAAAGCTTAATGCGGCTCAGAAAGAGCCACGCGGCCTTATGCGGTTCAAAATAGGCCTACACAGCTGGCCATAATTACTCCGTGCAGCTGTCCATTAATGCTCTGACACAAAGTGACAGCTCTGACAGAAATGAAGGCTCTGACATAAAGAAGAGACGCGACATGCTCATAAAAGACGAGAAAATCTTTATGATATCTGGCACAGTTCACGTATTCCAAAGAAAGTTCTTTATACGGATCGCCTGTATGACCTTCATGCGGCCCGGTTATGAGGCCACGCTGATGCGGCTCGGTTATCAGGTCACCCTGATGCGGCTCGGTTATGTGGCCACCCTCATGCGGCTCGGTCATGAGACCACTCTTATGCGGCTCAACCATGGGGCCACCCTCATGCGGCTCGGTCATGAGACCACCCTCATGTGGCTCATTCATGGGGACAGTCCTTCATGTGGCTCAGCCAGGATGCACCATTCATGTGGCTCGTAACATGGTGGCAGTTGGTACACGTGACAGAAGCTGACTAAGTCTTAGCAACTCGGATTTATTGCAACCAATAGATCATAACAGTTCAGATTTATTGCAACCAACATAACAGTCCAGATTTGTTGCAACAAACAGATCAAGATTAATCTTAATCAATCTCCAGCTGCCCACTTCTCAAGGCGCAGTTACGAGGATGTGGCCTAAAATTAGCCACGTGGCTGTACACCCCACTCATCACAAATTCCTATAAATAGCTTGGTGCTATTCCCATGCATACACACAGATGGACATACATATACATACAGAGAGCATTTCTTTGCCGGAGCCGAGGTTGTGTTTGATCGTCCAAGGAGTAAGCCAGAGTTGATAGCACTTTCCCAAGCCTCTACCGTTACCCTCCAGAATCCAAATTAAATAATTGTACTTAGATTGCTTTTCTAGGTTTTATTCCTAGGCTCTCTTTTTTATAAGCGAGTTTGTAATTGAGAATCAAAGTTCAGTCCTCACATAAAACTGTTCTGTTCTTAGGTAATCAATGGCAAACATGATGGTGACTCTGTTGGGGACTAACTTCTCCAATGCTCAGATGTTGGTGACGCAATCGAACGCAGCCAAACTTGGCTCCACGCAACAAATGCTGGTTGTTCGTTTCGACCAGCAAGCGTTTGAAGAGATGCTCTCCGAGGGGAGCGCTAGCCCGGTCCAGAAGCGAGCCGGCACGACGAAGGCCCGTAGTGAGTAGAGGTCCAAAATCGTTGCTCCTCTCCAAGCTCTAGAAGAAGTGTTCTCTTCTTCCCATGACGGCAGAGAAGACTCACATGCGGCCCCACTTCAGGCCACAGAGAACCCTGCTGTCCCCAAGTCCGACAAAGGAAAGTACTACGATGCTGGACTTACAGGGGCAAATGGGAACTCTATGTGGTCCAAGAAGTGGTGCCAGCCGCATGAAGGCTCATGTGACTACCAATCCTAGCAGCATGGAGAAAGCTCATGCGGCCGTCAATTCCAGCCGCATACAGAAGGCTCATGCGGCCACAAATTCCAGTCGCATACAGAAGGCTCATGCGGCCACAAATTCCAACCGCATACAGAAGGCTTATGCGGCCACAAATTCCAATCGATACTGAAGGATCATGCGGCTACGAACTCCAGCCGCATATAGAAGGCTTATGCGGCCTTCAATCTCAGCCGCATACAGACTGCTCATGCTGCCACTTATTCCAGTCGTATGCAGAAGACTTATGCGGCATCCAATCCCAGCCGCAGGCCATCCGCTCTATGCAGCTTGGGTTCAGTCTTCGACCACCTCTCATGCAGTCCTGACCTCAGAAGCTCCCATGAGTATGTACCAGACTATGTGTGGTATGACTTGGACTCTTACTACTATGCACCCTTGAGTGCTAGAGCGAAGAAGTCTATGACAGCGCGAGCTCATCGAGCTCAGTCAGTGTCCCAACTTCTGACCATCAGGGAGTCCTGCTAACTATTATGCGGGCCTCTGGTGTAAAGTTGTACAAAACCACTTGTGTCCAGCCCCCGGCGGCCAACGGACAGGGTGTTTCTCAAGAATCTCCCAACAATGATCAAGGACAAGTACTTTTACTAGCCCCGTATCAGGGAGAACACATGATACCAATGCACTCGGGTGCTCGGGACTCCCGGGCCCACAAAATGAGTGTAAAGGTTGCTCGAGATGCACTTGACTTGTGTGATGTGATCCTTCATAAGCACAAGAAAATAGAGGAAACCTTGGCGTACAAAGAGTCCTTCCATGGACATCACTGCACTCAAGTCATTGTCTACTACTGCTGCAACAAGATAGCAGTACAAGAGGACCAGCAGTCCGTCTTCCAACGACTGCAGAAGCCAGGACCGGTCTTAGAACAAAGCTCGGAAGACGAGGCACTTCCTTTCGCCTCCTACAATTATGTCCAGAAGGTCTCTACCGGCAAGGGAGGGATGAAAGTAAATGTCTCCAGCCCGATGATCTCAACTAGCGCGGCTAAGAAACTTTCATCCAAAGCGGTTTGCCACAACCACCACAGAAGGAGTTTATCAAGGCACCCGCTCGAAGACGAAACCTTCAACACTTGGAGATTCGTCATCTACATCCCTGAGGGTAGCCGAAGCTGGGGTTAGCACTCCCCGGAACATCCATAACAATCCGGTGTTCCAAGAAGATCAACATGGGGAGGCAATCCCTCCAACAGATGCAGCAGATTCTGACGTCCCTAAAGATGTCCACAAGTGCCAAGATGAGGCAACATCCTATGCAGGGGTTGGCACTTCCTGTGAATCCGAACCGGAGAAGAACATTCCCACATACCCGGACGACTTCTCTATTCGGGGGTATGATTCGAAAAGTACGTCTTCTACAGTTCCTTCAACTGTTCCTCATGTGAGAACAGTATTCATGAATGAGAATAATCAAGACGGTCCCAGTGATCGATAGTGCCTCGACACTCTTGAGGCCATACTTTATACCTTGGTTATGTCAGAAGACAAGATTAAGACAGCTCTATCGGCTCACCAAGGAAGGACACCTAGCCAAACAAGCTTGGGTTCCACCGTCAATGCGGACACAAACACAACCGCACCAACCCCGGGTGACAATCCACCCGGAATGTCGGCTTCCACTACTGTAGAAGAGGCCAGGGAGGCGAGGAGAGAAGTCCAGGAGCTCCGGTTAATGTTTTACGTCCGAGAAAACTCTTAGAACCTCAAGATACGACAGTCGTATCCCGCTGCATGGAGAGATGTCCCCTTCTCCCTAAGATATAAACCATTCAACATCAATCCATATGACAGGAAGACATCTACAAGTCGATAAATAACCTACTTGGTGGTCACAACAGATCATCTGCCGTATGACGACTCCATCCTTATACGATTGTTCGTCGGGGCATTGGAGGGAGTCGCATTCGACTGGTTTCGTAACTTGTCAGACAACTTCATCCATTCCTTCGTCGGCTTCAAACATATGTTCTTGGAGAGGTTCTATGTGGTGGGACAAGATGTGACTATGTCGACCCTCATGGACGTTGTTCAAGGAGAGAAGGAGCTGACAAGGAACTACATTGAGCGATTTTGCCAAACTGCGATAAAGTTGCCCTCTGGTAACCCAGACTCTTTCTTAATTAAAATTTTCCAAAAGAGGCTGCTCCCCACAATCAGCCTCTGGATGGGCAAAAATCAATTTAAGGACTGGAAGACCTTCATCATCAGAGCCACTAGCGCAGAAGCCAAGTTGAAGAATGTCCGCCAACTAGGATTGCATATCTCGGATGGAGAGGACAAGGGCAAATGCCCTAATGCCAACAACAACAACGGCGATAATTCTTTCAACCGAGACAACAAGGGCAAACAGGCTATGGTGGCCGACACAGCCCAGAAGCCCGAACCAAAGTAGGTAGAGAAGCAGTGGCCGCAGATGACTTACTCCTTCGAAGATAGCAATATCAAGCCTATCTTTGACATGCTCTTACAAGAAGACAGGATTCAGCTCCCTTCACCAAGACGTAAACCTCGACCTGCAGAGATGGAAAGCCCAAAATACTGGCATTACCACCGCTATGTCCACCATGCTACTCAAGACTGGTTCCAATTGAAGCGGTACATCCAGAACCTCATCGATTCCAAGGCCCTGGCAGTTGATTTCGAGGAGGTAACGGTCGCGGCCAATATGGTGTCAGTCCAATTCGGCAGCTTCCCTCCAACGAGGACCCAAGATGGCGTAGTACCCGTCCCCCGGGCAACAATGGAGGTCACTAATCTTCCACCTCCCCGAGACCAGACGACTGGGCTGGTGCCCCTCACCACATCACGAGGGAAGGTCATGTGGGTCCACCCGAACTTGGTACCTGAAGTAACTCAGTCTACGTCACCCTCCACCAGCAAGAAAAAGGGCTGGAAAGTTAAGTCCTGCCGCACAATCTCGACCAATGTCGAAGAAGAGACAGATGTCGTTACCCGGTCCGGTGCACAATCTCAACCTACACCGGGTAACTCGGCCGAAATGCCAGCCGGCCACTGCTGACGCCCCAGGACCTTCTCAGCCTCCGTCGGCCGATAAGCCCAAGCCAAAGGAGACCCGCTTTGACAAGCCGCTCCGGAAAGACGTACCTCAGGGGCTGGAAAAGCCTTATAATTTTGACATTTTGGCACAATTGGCCAACACACCAGCCAAATTATCATTATATGAGCTTCTGAGACTCTCCAAAGATGTTCGTATCACACTGAGCGAAGAACTCCAGAATGTCGACGTATATTTGGCTCAGGTCAAGCTTATAGGGGAGAGCTCGCCGGCGGATCTCCAGGACAACGCTTGTACAGGTGCAATGCCCAACATTGTGTTCACTTCGCAGGATATGATTATCAAGACTAACCTGCACGATTGTGCTCTGTATTATACTGGATACATCGACGACATCAAGGTGGATCGGATGCACATTGATCCCGGTTCTTCGATAAGCATTATTCCGAAGAGCTTGCTTCACCTCCTGCACATCCCTATGCATCGGTTGACTCCTACCAGCACCGCCATCAGCAGTTTCAATTCAGGGAAAAGCTATCCCATTGGAAAGATTCGTCTGAAGTGCCAAATTGGCGACCTTCAGTCAAAAGTGACCTGCTATGTCATAGACGCAGATACCTCCTACAATATTCGCTTAGGGCATCCGTGGATACATAATTATATTTCCGTGCCCTCCATATTGCACCAATGCTTCAAATACGTTAACAAGCACGGCTTCGAAAAGGAAAAATTTGCCGACACCGATCCTTTTAAAGGGGTCGAATCCTACTATTCGGATTCCTGCTTGTACGAGAAATCAAAGAGGCACCTGATCAAAGAGGATGTTCAAGAGCAGACGAAGGCCATTGTAGGGCCTGAGGAACCCTTGAGAATCTATCTCCAACCCCACAAACCAGGCAGGACTGTACCTCTTACAGCCACTATACGTAGAGAAGCAAATAGTCTTCCGGTGCTCACTGCACAAAAGGAGCAGATGACAATTCGACTGCCAAGGTCTGGCCAAGGGCCGAAACCCACTACAGAGCCACTGACAATCAGGCTGCCAAGAGCCGGCCAATGACAAAAAGAAGAGATCAATCCTTCTGTTAAGCCAATGATGATTCGTCTTTCCAGGACAATTCGACAGCCAAGTGCTAAGCCGGGGATTGCTAGTGAGCCAACAACTCTACGTCCAGCACCAAGCGCTCAGCCATGGATCGCTAGTGCGCCAACGACCCCACGTTCGGCACCACCAGTGGAGCCCCTGATGATCAAGCTGCCCAAGTCATCCTCCCAGTCTTTATTAATACATGGGTTGGCTGAAGAGGAGTTAGAGCTAGCCAAGTATGTGGCTGTCTACACTAATGTTCCTGCTGTCGACGATGTAATTCTACCCAAAAAGATACCTTATTTCATCAATAAAGGGCTATCTTTGAACTACCTCGAGCTTAATAAGCTTTATATAATGTATGTTATAGAACACGGTATAGGCACCAACCTACACACATAAGTGATAAATATTTATACCGCAAACCAACTTACTCCTGTGGAAGGCGCTTGCTTCATAATCGAGGAAGAGGATCATCCAATCATCTTCGGCCGAAAGAATGATCCACAGCCCTTCAAGATAGAAAAAGTTGATCTCGAACCCGACACCGGAAGACTGCCCATTTATCTGTATAGCTCCCGATCCAAGTACATCATACAAAAATAGGGGTATGATATAGATTCTACGCCAGGCTTGAATTACGGCACCGACCGACGATTACCTTTGCAATTTTCGGTCCCGGCTGGAAAACCACGGGATTACTACAACAAAACCAAACGTGGTGTAGGCTATGTTACACCCGCAACAACTCTTGAGAGCTCGGATGAGGAATGCGAATGGCATTCACATTCAACCGTATCACCCACATCCGATTCGGATGTTAGCATCATGGACATATTCAGACAAGTTTGGTCAATCAATATGGCATTAGCTGACGCCTATAAAGAAGACGAAGATGTACTAGAGCTCCTCGAGTTAGAGCCTTGGGTTCAGCAGCTAGATGCACAGTAGGAGAAGCGATTCGAACAGAAAGATTCTCCTACCGAAGATGAGGTCATGTAAGTTGACCTCGGCGATGAATCCTCTCCAAAGCCAATCTTCGTCAGTAAAAGCCTGATAGATGAAGAGCGGGAGTCACTTTTGTAACTCGTCAGAGAGTTCATTGACGTGTTCACCTAGAGCTATGAGGACATGCCAGGGCTAAACCCCGAGGTTGCTCTCCATAAACTCAACATTTATCCAGACGCAAAGCCAGTCAAGCAACAACAACGACGGTTCTGCCCGACCATCATGAATTCTATCGAAGTTGAGGTCAACAAATTAATAACCAGTAGCTTCATCCGGAAGAAACGACATTCAGATCGGGTCGCCAATGTAGTACCGGTCCTCAAGAAGAATGGAAAGATCCAAATTTGCATCGACTTTCGAAATCTGAACGAAGCATATCCTAAGGATGAGTTCCTTCTTCCTTTTACGGACATAATGATCGACAACACATGTGGCTTTTAACGCATGTCATTCATGGATGGCTTCTTAGGATACAACCAAATCAAGATATTTTCTGACGACGAAAAGCATACATCATTGTTTGCCATTGATTGTAAAAGTACAGAACAATTATCGGAGGACTGAACTTAGACTCACAATACAAACTCGCTCGTACAAAGAAAGCCTAGGGATGAAAACCTAGGTACAGTAGTCTATGTACGATTGTTTATTTTAGATTCTGGGGGGTGACGATAGAGGCTCGGGAAAGCGACGGCCGCTCTGCCTTACTCCTTGGACGATCGGTACGCAGCCTTGACTCGGAGAAGATCTGCTTGGTCGTTGACGAAGAAATACCTTCTTGCTCTCTCTCTGATTGCTCTCCTGGCTTCTCTCTCTGTTTATATTCTATCTCTGACTATGGGGGAAGTCTCTCTGTGTATACGTATTCTTCTCTGTTTTTTTTGTATATCTCTCTATATATTACAAGGGAATGGCACCTTGCTATTTATAATAGTGGGATGTGATCACTAGGGTTGCCAATGATTAGCTCATGGAGATGGCGACGGCCTGGGGATTGATCAATCCAGGCCGTTCGTTCCTGATTGTGACGGATCAGAACCATTAAGGGTAGATTATACCGAATCCCTATTAGCAATTAATGCTGATTGGCATAAATCTTCCTTATAATGATTCTCTAATATCTGCGAATAAATCAAATTTATTCTCCTGCCATGTGCCCCAGATCATTGGGATTCGACCCGATCTTGGATTGCCATAAATCTGGAAGATTGATCGGCTGAGGACACGTGTCCTGAGAGCCAATAGTGAGACTGGAACCGTATGCAGATTGGGCCGCATGAGATTTGGGCCGCATAAATTTTGGGCCGCATAAGACTTGGGACACGTGTCAGGGCTGTCTGGGCAGTGGCCCCCTCCTTCAGACTTCTGAACCATATGATGAGCCGTATTAACCGCATAATGGTGTGTCTGCTTGAGCCGCATGGGCATGATCTTCTTGATCCGTATAGGGATGATTCCACTCGAGCCGTATGGGACAGCTTTACTCTGAACCGCATGGGAAGTCTTCACTTCGAGCCGCATAAGCACACCCACGTGGCAGGGCCACGTGGCATTTTGTTGCTCTCGGGGGATCGTGTCAGAGATTTCTTTCTCTTCCCTAGAGATCCATCATCATGACAGAGTCATAATTACCTGCTTTGGTGTCAGGTCTGTCAACTTTTCAGAGGGGTCAGCCGTCAAAGCAATTAATGCAGCATGGATCGGAGGGGAGCACTGTCATGCCACATGTCTTCTGAACCGCATGGAATGCCTCCGGCCGCATAGCTCCTTATACCGCATGACTCCCTGAGCCGCATGCATTTTCTGAGCCGCATGGGTCTTTCTTGGCCGCATGAGTCAATTTCTTTAGTATTTTCCATGCTTCTACAGGACCCCCTTCAAAGTTTTCAATTTGTAAAATTGAAATACTTTGAACAAGAAGCATGGCCGTATTAGCCACGTATGCAATCCCGACCGCATAGATGTCCTGGCTGCTTGGATGTGTTATTCGCATGACTGTTTCAGCCGCAGGAGGTTTGTTAGCCGCATAGATGGTCCAGTCCACGTGTGCGGATCCTTATTTATCTCCAAGTTGCTTCAGCGCTATCTTTGTAGGGGGAATCTCAAGGGCCAGTTCATTAAATCTTTTTGGATTTGATGCCTTGGGTGAATCTTGGAGACGAAACCCAAGGAGTCGGTTTTGCTCTTCAAGAGTCGGTCATTGGCCCACGTGTCCGCCTTCTCCCCTCCTCCTATAAATAGGAGGGGTTTGAAGAGAGAGAAGACTTCTTTATTTTCTTTCTTCTCTTATCTCGCTTGCCTTTCTTTTCTTCGATAATTGATGGCTCCCAAGAAGATCGTGGCAGTGAAGGGCAAGAAGGCGGCCTCCACTTCCACCTTGGGTACGGTTGCTGCCCCGCCCGTCGTCGTGCCTGCTGTTTATCCTGACGTCCATCCTTCCATTGTTGGTAAGGACAATGTATGAATTAAGGAACCCCAACCGCCATGGCTACGTCGCATACTTTATGCACGAGCCTTTGTAAATCGTATGTTCGCCCTACGGCTGAGCTGCGAACCGTATAAGAAAAATCATTGTGTCTGTATGTGCGCCTTATTAGTGAAACCGCATAGGTGGCGCATAGACTTTTATTGTACGGACCCGCATAAGCGGTCTTCTGAACTGGAACCACATGGGGCTTTTTAGAGCCGCATAAGACTTCTGAGAACTTCATGGAGGGCATGGATATTTTCTTGAGCCGTATGTGGTTTGAAAACACCTAATCAGCTCTTTTTTATTCTCTGTTTAACTTATTTTTTCTTTGTCTTTTCTTCAGTAAATTTGCCGGTTAACGCCGCCGGAGAACTCTTGGTGGGTAGCGCTCAAGCTGCTCTCGGCTATAAGTACGACCATATTGTTCAGTACGTGGCGGATCAGTTTTCGAGCGATGAGCCTATGGCCAGATTGAATGCCATCAAGAATCAGCCTTTTTATTTCCTTAATGCTATGATGAACTCCGAGAAATTCGAAGGAGAGTTTTTGAAGCCTGCGTTCTTTTTTGGAGACGCCTTGACCGTGGAGAATGATCATGTTCTGGAGGTGTCGGAGGATTGGAATTTTGTTTCTAACGGGATGGCGATCCGCATCCCTCAGATGGAGCGACACTTTCCATTATCTTGGTACAATATGCTCCCTTTGGACCGGAAGATGGAGGGGACTCTAAACCCTACCAGGAGTGGGATGTTCGTGGGGAACATCCGTTATAATAACCATCTGAAGTCCATGGTTGCTGGCAAGGTGCATACCAGTTATTCTGTGACAGGGTTGGTCCCTGGTTCTTTCCTGAATGTGGCAGGTCCTAACTTCACGTTTTCTACCGCCGATACTTTTATAAATCAACTTGCCCGGAAAGGCTCCTATCCCGTTGGTCGGTTGACGTTTCCTGGTTGGATACACCCTATTCCCTCGTGGATCAATTTATCTACCTGGATCCTGCAGAAGTATGAGGCTTTTTTGTGCGAGATTGGCCTGTACCATGCTATCCGAGGTACCAGTCATGGCTTGTTCATAAACAAGAAGCTATTCATGTCCCTGCTGGAAATGTATAATTGTCGTACAGGGACCTTTTACACACCTGTAGGGGAGATGGGACTTGCGCTCCATGAAATGCATGCGGTCTCCAATCTTCCTTGGGGGGACGAAGCGTTTGAAGCATATACTCCCACTAATGAGGAACTCGAAGATTTGGAACGACGGTATCCTGGCATTGCGGCCCTTTACCAGGAGATATTGTGTCATTATAACACATGCCATCAGATAACCCGCAAGGATAACCTGGAAGGGAATGCTCCCTACACCAAGGATTGTGTGCATTATCTCTTCTCAGCAGATGCCTCAGGTCTGGTTACCTCTCGTCGCCCTAGGTCTCGGAAGGCGGTCAAAGAATTGGTGTCATCTACTAGTGGCAGATTCGGGAGCCAAACCGACACTTTCGATTACTTTTACCAGGATACTCAAGAGCTGTCTGAGAAAGCGCTTCTGGCAGGATTTTTGATGATCTGGCTACGAAATTGTATAGTCTCGGGAGGAACCGGTTCTATTGAGAGAATTAGTTGTAACTTCATCCTTCCGGCTGTGAAATTAGTCTTACAAATCAGGCTAGCTCTCCTTCCGGCTATGGTGTGTAGCATACACCATGCCTTCGTACCTTCACGTCCCAAGTCATTGCCCGTGATATGACCAAGGATTTTGAACGAACTGAGTTACCTTATCATTATTTGATGGGGTGGCTGCTGATACATTATCCATCTTTGATGAGGTCGGGCTCTGAGGGCGGTACGACTGATGATGACGCCCTTATCTTCCGTTACCGTAATGAGCCTTGGGAATGTGAGGCCATACGGGTTTGCCGGATGGTCTTGGCAAGGGCAGATAAGTATCATATTTTCGTATTCGTCCCTCGCTTTTCTGCCAGGGATATAGAGACTGTGCATATAGACGGTATTGCGCCTCCTCAACTTCTGGATGGCCAGATGCTCTTATGGTTGTGTAACATCCGTCCCTCACATCTGGTGTACCGTAACCACAATGCTGTTTTTTTGGAGCCGTATCTGCCTAGCAGGTTTGTCCGGCAGTTTGGGTACAGCCAACTTTATTTAGACAGCCCCAGCTCTTGTCTGGGTTATGAGGGAAGTCTTCTTGATGGTATCAGAGCTTGGCAATATTATGATTCATTCCATACTCGTACCATTTTTTCGGTCCCTGCTATTAAGGAGTCAGTGGAGATCTTGTATATGGCGGCTCTGTATCATGTCATGGCGAACAAGCCCCCGGTCGGTTTTAACCCAGGTACCAGTTTTATTGCTGGCACCGGTCTGGAGGAAGGCTCTCAAGGGGCCAAGAAAAGAAAGACTAGAGCCGAAGTGCCAGATTTGGATTCCGCTGCTGAAGGTGATGAAGGCAACGAGCATAATGAAGATGACTCTATCCTTCCAGTGGTAGGCACAGAGGTGGGTCAGTTGCATGTTTTGTCAGATGAGATGCTGAGGGATCAGTCCCTTGTTGCGCCTGGTCCTATCCCGAAACGTAGCAGACAGGCTCCTCCTGTAGGCAGTGTTTCTCGATCCCGGAAGCTGGTTGCGACTAGGCACCGTCCGCCAGCCACAAAAGAGAGTGGAGAAGAAGTCAACCCCGCGTCAGAGGTAACAAAACTGCTCTCGATCCCTTCTTCCTTCTTTCCTTTGAGTTTCAATCCTGATTGTCTTCGTTCCCTCTTTTAGGTGTCGGGGGAAGAAGAAGAGTTTCAGGATGTCGAGGCGGTGACCCAGGATGACGGGGACTCCCATGAGCCTGTTCCTATTCAAGAGGACGCAGATCAATCTGTATCCCCCTTCAAGGTGACGGGGTCAGGGGACATGACTGAGTTTAACTCGGGGATCACGGGTGGGGGGACCATGCCAGTTGTGGATGAGCCGCGACCTTCATGCCCCTCCCCGAATAAGATTAGCCGAATCTTAACCCGTGAGAAAGCCTATCTGCTCTATCATCATGTCCTTCGGGTTACGTCGATTGACTGTTGTTCTGGACATTCAGGTCCTGCCCCTTCAGTGCCGAGGATGGACGTCGTCGAGACAACCCCAACCGAAGGGGCATCGGTAGAAAGGGGTGTACTTTCTCACTGCCCGACTCGTCTTGATGGGCCTTCTGGGGGCCCGAGTTTAACGGGCCAGTTCTCGGGGCAGTCGGGGTAGGGAACAATGGTCCTTGCATCATCCTCTGCTCCAATGGCTTCGAGAATCGACCTTTCTTCCCTGCCGAGCATCCAAGCTCTCCGGGCGGCGGAAGACGAGTTGGCCGCTATTCATGCATCGTTCTGCTCGGACTCCGCTCCCTTGGTGGCGAGCTCTAGCGTTACTCCTCCGACGTTGCCGCTCCGGCTTTCCCTGACGCCCTCCTCTGCTGAAGTTTTGAACGACGCGTTGCAGGACGTGGTTGCCAGTTTCCATCGTCATTTGAAGAGGGGAATCGAGGCCGCTGTAGAAAGAGGGACCTCTTTTACCTTGGCCCGAAGATGCGCCCATGGTCAAATAAACATCCTTAGGGATCTTCCTGATGATGCAGGAATGGCTTCGCTTTTGGAGGCGAAATTGCTGGAGGCTGATCAGCTGGTGTCCGAGCTTCGAGTATTGCGGCAGGCTGATCTGCCTGCTGTTATAAATGAAGCGCGGAATTCCTTTATTACTGTTATAGAGAGGACCAGAGCGGCTCGAGATAAGACCAGACTGGCCGTACTGAAGGATCTTAGCGACTTAGCTGATCGGTATGATCAATTGAGTTATGCGACCGAAAACGTTGTGGCTCGGGAGGAGTCTGTCTCTCGTGAGATTACCAAGACGCGGGAGCAGATCCTTGCACTTCAGAAGAAGTTGACTTTCCTGGAGTCTGAACTCGAGACTGCCCGCAATGATAGGGGGCTAATTGTTCAGGAAGCTGACAGGGTTACTCAAGCTTCGACTGACCTGGAGGCTGTCTTGAAGAAATTGGAAGATGACTGTCAGGCGCTCCTGGATTTGGACAATGAGGAGCGGTTACTCCAGGAGGCCGAGCGTCGCGCTCGGCAACGGATTGAGCGGGAGACCACCTCAGTGAGAGACCGCCTCCTAGAATTGAGTAACACTGAAATGTAGTCGGCCTTTTCTTTTCCCTTCTTTTTCTTTCTCTTCTCTTTTTTTGTTTTTTTTTTGAAAGGGACGTGGTCCCGAAATATGTAGTACTTCTTTTCTTCCTTCAAATAAAGAGTATTTTCCATTCTACCTTTCATTTGTATTACCTGTTGTGCCTGTGATATTGTGGTGATGTTCTCCCCCGCATAGGGGATATATTTGTGGACCTGTTACCCATGGCGTACCTTTGTTTTAGGTAGAGATAACAAGTTTCGGTCAGGATACCTGAAGCAGCCATAGCAAAGTGGTCATGGGTGTTCTTGGTATTGAGAAAAGAATTGCCGTAGAGCAGCTGGGCTCCTGGGGCATGATGAGGTGATAGGTTTGTGTTAAGAAATTTAGCTGAGGATATTTGTGGGCCTATTACCCTTGGCATACCCTGGTTTAGGGTACGGGTAATAGGATGAAAAAGAACTGACATACTTGCTCAGAGGTAACGAGGACATGGTAAGTAGGAAAGTTTTTTGAACGTAGAGTCTTCCTACTCAGAGGTAATGAGTACATGGCAGGAGCGAACTCGACGGAGGGTATTGGTGGTCAACAGAGGACATTTGTGGTCAACAGAGGACATTTGTGGTCAACAGAGGACATTTGTGGACCTATTACCCTTGGCGTACTCAGTTGTGGGTACAGGTAATAGGTCGAAAGGGGATCATCATACTTACTCAGAGGTAATGAGGACATGGCAAGTATGAAGGTTTCTTCGACGGAGCCTTCCCATTCAGAGGTAATGAGGACATGACAGGAGTGGGCTCAATGAAGGGGGGTACGCAGAATAACTCAGAGGTAATGAGGACATGGAAATTCTATGTAGGGGTGATTTGTTTTTGGCGGAAATAGGATGACTCAGAGGTGATGAGGACATGGTCGTCTTGGAAATTTGTGGATCCGTTACCTTTGTTGTGCACTGGGAGTGCAGGTATTAGATCATGAGGGAGGACCTTTTGTAGGAAGAAAGTTCAGCGATATGATTATACATGACTTTCTTTCAAAAGAGTGACCGGGATGTGAGTTCAGAGGCACCATCGAGTACATGACTCGAGAATCTGGAGAATGGTGAGTGTGAGTTCAGCGGTACCAGCGGGTACATGACTCGAAAATCTGAAAAACTATGAGGGTGAGTTCAGTGGTATCAGCGGATACATGACTCGAAGATCTGAAAAATTATGGGGTGAGTTCATTGGTACTAGCGGGTACATGACTCGACAATCCATGAATGTTGGAATCAAAGTGTAAGTTCAGAGGTACCAGCAGGTACATGACTTGGAAATTTGGAATATCTTTATGGAAGAAGGGCATGAGTTCAGCGGTACACGCGGGTACATGACTCAAAAATCTGTGAATGTTGGAATCAAAGTGTAAGTTCAGAGGTACCAGCAGGTACATGACTTGGAAATTTGGGATATGAGTTCAGCGGTACAAGAGGGTACGTGACTCGATAAGTTAGAAAATTTGGGGTTTGAGTTTAGTGGTACCAGCGGGCACATAACTCGAAACTCTGGAAAATGTTGTTTAAACATAGTATTTCTTCAGGAACTTGCCGTTGACGGGTAACATGAGCATGTCTCCGTTCTGCTTGGCAAGGCGGTAAGCACCATTGGAGAACACGGCCTCGATGATAAATGGGCCTTCCCATTTTGGCTGGAACTTGCCGGTAGTCTTGTGAGTCATGACCATTGGCCTCCTGACTGCCAAAACAAGTTCGCCCACTTCGAATGTTTTGACTTTGACTTTTTTGTTGAAGGCTCCTGAGATGCGTGCTTGGTATAATTCGATCCTTTGCTGAGCTAGGAGGCATTTTTCATCTAAGGCCTCTAACTCTTGTAGTCAACGTCGGTAGTTATCATCTGTTGTCAATTGATAAGTGAGGGCGACTCGGAGTAAGGGAATCTGAGTCTCTAATGGGAGAACTGCCTCACTCCCGTACACCAGAGAGAATGGTGTATTCCCGGTGGCTGTTCGAACCGTGGTGCGATAAGCCCATAAGCACTCGCCGAGCTTCTCGTTCCAGTCGCGTTTGTTGGAGGAGACAAATTTCTTGAGGAGTTTGATGATTGTTTTGTTGAATGCCTCTGGTAACCCAATTGCTGCCGGGTTGTATGGTGTCGAAGCGATATTCTGAATGCGGTGTTTGTCGCAGAATCGGTAGAATGCGTGGCTTATAAACTGCGGACCATTATCATGGATAATCCTTTGGGGCAGTCCAAAGCGGTAGATGATGTGGTACTTCAGGAAGCTGATTACATTCAAAGTCTTGACTTCGGCGAGTGGGACAGCTTCTGCCTACTTTGAAAAGTAATCAGTGATCGCAAGTATGAAGCGATGTCCTCGGAAGGAAGGTGGGGTGATTGGACCAATGATATCCATTCTCCATGCTTCGAATGGCCAGGACGCCACTGTCGGATGTAAAAATTCGGATGGTTGGTGAATGAAGTCTGCGTGGACTTGGCAGGCCTTGCATTTTCGGGCATAATCTATTGCATCAGCCACCATCGTGGGCCAGTAGTAGCCCATTCGGCGAAGTGGGTCTTGCAGCTTAGGGCCAGGCTGATGGGCCCCGCAGACACCGTCATGAGCCTCTCGTACGGCTTCTTTGGCTTCTGCGTTCGACAAGCACCGAAGTAGTAATCCGTCGTAGGAGCGACGATACAGCATTTTTGTCTCTGTATCGTAGAAGAATCTGAGAGAACGCCGTCTGATAGAAGTAGCCTCCTTCGGGTTCTCGGGCAGGATATCGTAGACCACGAAGTCCGTGAGTGGTTGTCTCCAGTCTGGCGCTTCGTCGATCATCTGAGCAGAATAACTCGCCATGGCTTGAACGTTGTTCTTGGGGCATACCAGCTCATGGCCGATTACATCGACCAAATGATGATAGTGGTTTGGCACTGCTAGGGAAGCAGCCAGGCCTGCTAGGGCATCAGCTTCGATATTTTGGAGTCTGGGGACGTGTTCGATGAAGAATCCCTCGAATGATGAGATAATGTTGATCGCTATTTGGTGGTAGGGGATCATGTCTTCATGGCGGACTTCGTACGTCCCCCGAATCTGTTTGACGATTAATTGCGAATCGCCGTATGCTTCAAGGTATTCTACCCCCAGTTCTCTTGCGAGTTGGAGGCCAATGACCAAAGCGTTGTACTCGGCCACATTGTTAGAGCAGGATTCCGTGAGAGAGTAGGCGCGATTGATCACTAGCCCGGTAGGAGAGACCAATACTACTCCGACTCCAACGACGATGTTTTCCTTGGGTCCGGTTCTTGAAGCGCCATCGAAGAACATCCGCCATATGTTATCGTGGGTGGTTGTATTTGAATCGGCGACCTCATCTGGGATTTTTTCGTATATTCTGGATGATTCCGATCCTGGATGGGCCGCCAAAAAGTCTGCCAGGGCTTGACCTTTGACAGCCTTCTGCGGGACGAAGATCATATGATAGGGGGACAGCAGTATCGCCCATGTAGCGAGGCGGAAGCTGAGTGCCCCTGGTTTGGTCATGAGGACCCTGAGAGGGTTGATTCGTGAGATCACATGTATGGTTTGCCCCATAACATAGTGCCGCATCTTTTGAATGGCGAATACCAGGGCGAGGCATTCTTTCTCCACAGCGGTGTATCGGTGTTCGGGCCCGACCATCATTCGGCTGAGATAGTAAATGGCCTGCTCGTGGCCTGCGTCGTTGTTTTGTGCCAGCAGGGCACCAAAGGAGTGTTCCATTGCTCGTACATAGAGCAGGAATGGTTTTCCAGGGACCGGGGCCACCAGGACTGGAGGATTTGATAAATATTCTTTGATGTCATCGAAAGTGCGCTGGCATTCCTCGTCCCATACGAATGAGACTCCCTTCTTCATGAGGTGGGTGAACGGTCGACATCGCCCGGAGAGGTTGGAAATGAACCTCCTGATATAAGCTAGCCTCCCTTGGAGGCCTCTAAGTTCACGGAGATTTCTCGGGGGACCCATCTCCATGATTGCCCTCGTTTTCTCGGGGTCTACATGGATACCCCGTGCAGTGATGATGAAGCCCAAGAACTTCCCGCTGGATACGCCCAAGAATGATTTTGTAGGGTTCATCTTCAGATTGTGGGCTCGCATTATGTTGAACACCGTTCTCAGGTCTTGTAGATGATCTTCCTTACGGCGACTCTTGACGGCGATGTCGTCGACATAGCATTCCACTGTCTTGTACAAATGTTCTCTAAAAATGATACTCATGGCTCGCTGATATGTAGCGCCAGCATTCTTTAGACCGAATGGCATGACTGTGTAGCAGTATGTGCCAATCGGGGTTCGGAATGAGGTGTGCTTTTCGTCGTCGGGCTACATCTTGATTTGATTGTACCCCGAGAATCCATCCATGAATGACATATATTCAAAGCCGCATGTATTGTCGATCATGATGTCTATAATAGGAAGGGGAAATTCATCTTTGGGGCATGCCTCGTTCAGGTTGCGGAAGTCGATGCAGATTCGAATCTTCCCATTCTTCTTGAGGACGGGTACTATATTGGCGACCCAATCAGGATGTTGCTCTTCACGAATGAAGTCGCTGGCTATTAGCTTGTTGACTTCGGCTTCGATCGTGTCCATGACGCCTGGGCGGAAGCGTCGTTGTTGCTGCTTGACTGGCTTTGCATCTGGCCGTATATTGAGTTTGTGGAGAGCGATGTCAGGATTTAACCCCGGCATGTCTTCATAGCTCCAGGCGAACACATCAATGTATTCTCTGACAAGTTCTAACAGCGACTCTCGTTCTTCGTCAGTTAGGCTTTTACTGATAAAGATCGGTTTTGGAGAAGATTCGCTGCCGAGATCCACTTGTATGACCTCATCTTCAGTAGGAGGTTCTCTCAGTTCGAACCGCTTTTTCCATTGTGCGTCTAATTGCTGGGCCTATGGCTCTAGCTCAAGGATTTCGGGGATGTCTTCGTCTTCCTCGTAAGCGTCGGTGAATGCCATGTTGACTGACATGACTTGTCTGAACACATCTCCGATGCTGGTATCTGAGTCGGAAGTCGGTGATCCGGTTGAATGTGACTGCCAGTCACATTCTTCATCTGAGCTTTCAGGGGTCGTAGTAGGCGTTACATACCCTAAACCGTATCGGGTTTTGTTATAGTAGTTCCGTGGTTTGCCCGCCGGGGCTGGCGTATTTAAAGGTAATCGTCGTCCAGTACCGTAGTTCAGTCCTGGCATTGTCTCTAGATCATACCCCTGTTTCTGCATGAGATATTTGGATTGAGGGCTATAGAGATACAGAGGCAGTCTTCCAGCATCTGACCCGAAGTCGACTTCTTCCATGGCGAGGGGATACGGGTTGTTCGTCCGGCCGAAGATGATTGGGTGGTCCCCTCCCTCGATTATTCGGTAAGCGTCTTTTACTGGAGTAAGCTGGATCGCGGTGTACACATTTGTCACCTGTGTGTGTAGGTGAGTGCCTATACCGTGTTCCATAGCATACATTGTACATAGCTTATCGAGCTCGGTGTAGTTCAAAGATAACCCTTTATTGATGAAGTAAGTTATCTTTTCTAGGGGGATTACATCATCTGCGGAGGGAGCGTCAGTGCGGGCAGCCACATACTTGGCTAGCTCTAGTTCCTCTTCGGCTACCCCCTGTGTGAATGAAGATTGAGAGGGTGTCCTAGTCAGCTTGATCTTCAGAGGTTCAACTGATGGAGCAGAGCGTGGGGTTGTCGGTAGACTAGCAACCCCCAGTCTGGCACTTGATGTGGAGCGAGGGGTGGCTGGTTCGCTTGAAGTGTCAGACCTCGCATCGGGGTGACGACCTTTCTTAGGCAGGCGTATCGTCAGAGGTCTATCGGAGGGATTGAGCTTCTCTGTTTGGGATTGACCGACTCTCGGCAATCTGATGGTAAGTGGCCCTGTCGTGGGTCTCGGTACCTGTCGGACCTTGGCAGCCGGATTCTCAACTGCTCTTCCTGTGCCGAGAGGCTGATCGCGTCCTTACGCAGCGTGGCCGTAAGGGGTGCGGAATTGCCTGGTTTGCGAGCCTTGAGGTGGATTGTTAGAGGTTCTTCTGATCCCGTTGTTGCTTCAACATCAGTTTGTTTATTTCCTCCTTCAAGGTGCCTCTTCGACTTTTCATATAGGCAGGAGTCCGAGTAATAAGATTCGACCCCTTTGAAGGGATCGATGTCAGCAAATTATGTCCTCACGAAGCCGTGCTTGTCGACATATTTGAAGCATTGGTGTAGCGTGGAAGGCACGATCATGTAATCGTGTATCCAAGGGCGTCCCAAAAGGATGTTGTATGAAGTGTCGGCATCTATGACGTAGCAAGTGACTTCTGATTGGAGATTGCCAATCTGACATTTCAGACGGATCTTCCCGATTGGGTAGCTCCTGCCCTAATTGAACCCGCTGATGGCGGTGTTTGTAGGGGTCAGGCGATGCATCGGGATGCGAAGATGATACAGTAGTCCTTTTGGAATGATGCTTATGGAAGACCCAGGGTCAATGTGCATCCGGTCCACCTTTATGTCGCAGATGTAGCCTGTGTAGTATAATGGGCGATCGTGTAGATTAGTCTTGATGAGCATGTCTTGTGGAGTGAAGACGATGTTGGGCATTGCTCCCGTACAGGCACTGTCTTAGAGGTCTGCGGGCTGATTTTCTCCCGTGAGGTTGACCTGAGCTAGGTACGCGTCGGTATTTTGAAGTGCATCGCTCAAAGCTGTGCGGACATCCTTCGAGAGCCTCAGGAGTTCATATAAGGACAATTTGGCCGGTGTATTGGCCAATTGCGCCAAGATGTCGAAGTTGTAGGGCCTCTCCAGCCCCTGAGATGTTTTCTTTCGGAGGGATTTGTCGAAGCGAGTCTCCTTCGGCCTAGGCTTATCGGTCATCGAAGGCTGAGCCGGTCCCGGAGCATCCGTGGTAGTGGGCGGATGATCATCAGTTGAGTTTTCAGCCACAGGTTGAGATTGTGCTCCGGATCGAGTAACAACGGCCGTGACTTCCTCTTCATCTGCTGAGGTGGTACGGCAGGATCTGACTTTTCTACTTTTTTTAGAAGATGGAGTGGACTGAGTTACCTCGTGGACTAGGTCCGGATGGACCAACATGATTTCCCCTCGTGATGTGGTGAGGGGTACTAGACCAGCAGCTTGAGTAGGTGGGAGATTAGCAATCTCCATCATTGCCAGAGGGATGGGTATAACCCCGTCCTGGGTCTCTGTTGGAGGGAAGCTGCCGAATTATACGGACACCATGTTGGCTGCCACGGTTACCTCCTCGAAATCGATGGCCAGTGCGTTCGAATCGATGAGGTTTTGGATATATCGTTTCAGTTGGTAGCAGTCATGCGTAGCATGGTGGACGTAGCGGTGGTAATGGCAGAACTTTGGGTTCTCCAGATCAGTCGGCCGAGGCTCCCGTCTTGGTGGAGGAAGCTGAATCCTATCTCCTTGTATGAGCATGTCCAAGATAGGCTTGACGTGACCGTCTTCAAAAGAGTAAGTGATTTGAGGCCATTGTTTGTCCGCAGGTTGCGACTCAGGCTTCTGGGCTGTATCGGCCACCATAGCCTGCTTGCCTCTGTTGTCCCAGTTGTTGGAGGGACTACCCCCATTGTCGTTGGTGGTGCTGGGACGCTTGCCCTTGTTCTCTCCCTCTGAGATATGTAATCCCAGTTGGCGAGCCTTCTTTAATCGTTCTTCGGCACTTGTAGCACTAATGATAAAAGCCTTCCAGTCCTTGAATTGACTCTCGCCCATCCAGAGACTGATTGTTGGGAGTAGTCTCTTTTGGCAAATTTCGATCAAGGAAGAGTCCGGGTTGCCAGATGGTAACTTCATTGCGGTTTGACAAAACCGCTCAATGTAATTCCTCGTCAGCTCTTTCTCTTCTTGAATGACGTCCATGAGGGTAGACATCGTGACGTCCTGCCCTACCTCATAGAACCTCTCCAAGAATAGGCGTTTGAAGCCAACGAAGGAATGGATACAATTGTCCGGCAGGTTGCGGTACCAATCAAAGGCGACTCCTTCCAATGCCCCAATGAATAATCGCGTGAGGATAGCGTCATTATGGGGCAGATGGTCGGTAGTGACCTCAAAGTAAGTGATGTACCGACTTGCTGAAGTCTTGCCATCATATGGGTTGATATTGAATGGCTTATATCTTGGTGGAAAGGGAACATCCCTCCATTCAGCAGGATATGGTTGCCGTATCCTGAGGTCTTGAGAGTTTTCTCGAGTATGGAACATTGCTCGGAGCTCCTGAACCTCTCTTCTTACTTCTCGGGCCTCATCTGTCGCGGTAGGGGCCGTTATCTCGGGAGGATTGTTGCCCGGGTTCGGTGCTGCTGAATTTGAATCTACGATGATTGCGGGACCCGTGCTTGTCTGGCCAGGTGTCACCCCCTGCAGATTAGGAAGTGCCGCTTTGATCTCGTCTACAGACTTGACCAAGGCATGCAATATGGCCTCCAAAGTATCGATGCGCTGGCGATCACCGGAATCGCCTTGATTGCTGTCTGTCATGAACACCGTCTTCACATGAGGAGTGACGGAAGGAGTGGTGGAGGATGTACCCTCCGAGTCGTACCCGTGCATCGAGAAATCATCAGGATATGTGGGGATGTTTTCTTCAGGTTCGGACTCGGAAGGAACACTACCCCCAGCTTCGGAGCTTGCTTCGTCTAGGATGTCCTTGGAGACGTCGGTATCTGTTGTATCCGTCGGAGGATTTGCTTCCTCCAGTCCGTATTCCTGGAATGCCGGATTGTCGTGAATGTTTGGAGGAGTGCTACCTCCAGTTCCGACGACCCCCAATATTGCAGACGACGAACTTCCTACTGCAGCAGTTTTCGTCTTCGAACGGGTGTGTTGAAATACTCCAGTGGAGGATAACCCTTTAGACGACGGTTTCTTAGCTGCAGTAGTTGACACCTTTGGGCTGGAGATGCTCGTTTTCTTCCCTCTTTCCTTGGCGAGAACTTTCTGCGCGGACTTGCAGGAGACAACAGGAGGTGCCTCGTCTTCTGAGCTCGGATGATGTAGTCTTTGGAAGACGGATGGCCGGTCTTCCGCCACCGTCGTATTGCTGCAACAGCAGTTGACGATGATCTGGGTGCATTGATGTCCGTGTGAGGGCTCTTTACACCCCGAAGCTCCTTCTCTTTCCTTGCGTTTGTGGAGGATAACCTCACGCAGGTCAGAGGAACCACTTTGTCTGTTTGCCGCCGGGGGCTGGACTTGAGTGGTTTTATACAACTTCCCATCAGAGGCCCGCGTGATAATCAGCGGAACGCCCCGATAGTCAGAGGTTGGAGCAGTCGTCTGGACTTGATGAGCCCGCGCTGCCCTAGACTTCCTCCTTTTAGCACTTGTGGGTGCGTAATAGGAGGAGTCTAAGTTGAATACCACAGAGTCTGGATTATCATCCAGAGAATGATCAGAGTCAGGACCGCATGAAAGCCGGTCGAAGACTGATCGAGAGAAGCGTGGGACGGATGCTATGCGGCTAGCATTGGGTACCGTGCAGGCTGTCTGCATGCGGCTGTCTTTTGTTGTAGGATGAGTCTTTATGCGGCTAGGAGTCACGACCGTGCAGGCTGACCGCATGCGGTTGGCATCTGTGGCCGCATGGTTTTTCTGCAAGCGATTGACTTTAATAGCCGCATGAGTCTCATCCGTGCGGTTGGCAACTGTAGCCGCATAAGTTATGCGGCTGACAGATGTGGCCGCAAGAGTTTTTTTTATGCGGTCGGCGGTTGTAGCCGCATGGGCTTTCTCCCTGCGGCTAATACTCTTCTGCGGCTCGGATCACGTAGAGTTCCTCTTTGCCCCTGCAAGTCCAACATCATAGTGTTTTCTTCTGCCGGACTTGGGGACAGCAGAGTTGTCTACGGTCTGAAGTGGGGCCGCAGGGGAGTCTTTCTCGCCATCTTGAACAATAGAGAGCACCCCATCAAGGGCTTGTGGAGGAGCAAATGATTTTGGCCTCCACTCTTTGCGAGCCTTTATGGTGCGGGTGCGCTTCTGGACCGGGCCAGTGCTACCTTCAGAGAGCATCTCTTCGAACGCCTGTTGGTCGAAGCGTACGACCATCTTCTGTTGTGTAGAGCCAAGTTTGGCTGCGTCTGATTGCGTCACCAACTCCTCAGCCATGGAGAAGTTAGTCCCCAGTAGAGTCGCCATCGTGTTTGCCATTGATTGTAAAAGTACAGAATAATTATCGGAGGACTGAACTTAGACTCACAATACAAACTCGCTCGTACAAAGAAAGCCTAGGGACGAAAACCTAGGTACAGCAGTCTAAGTACGATTGTTTATTTTAGATTCTGGGGGGTGACGATAGAGGCTCGGAAAAGCGACGGTCGCTCTGCCTTACTCCTTGGACGATCGGTACGCAGCCTTGACTCGGGAAAGATCTGCTTGGTCGTTGACGAAGAAATGCCTTCTTGCTCTCTCTCTGATTGCTCTCCTGGCTTCTCTCTCTCTGTGTATATTCTCTCTCTGACTATGGGGGAAGTCTCTCTGTGTATACGTATTCTTCTCTGTTTTTTTTTGTATATCTCTCCATATATTACAAGGGAATGGCACCTTGCTATTTATAATAGTGGGATGTGATCACTAGGGTTGCCAATGATTAGCTCTTGGAGATGGCGGCGGCCTGGGGATTGATCAATCCAGGCCGTTCGTTCCTGATTGTGACGGATCAGAACCATTAAGGGTAGATTATACCGAATCCCTATTAGCAATTAATGCTGATTGGCATAAATCTTCCTTACAATGATTCTCTAATATCTCCGAATAAATCAAATTTATTCTCCTGCCACGTGCCCCAAATCATTGGGATTCGACCCGATCTTGGATTGCCATAAATCTGGGAGATTGATCGGCTGAGGACATGTGTCCTGAGAGCCAATGGTAAGACTGGAACCGTATACAGATTGGGCTGCATGAGATTTGGGCCGCATGAATTTTGGGCCGCATAAGACTTGGGACATGTGTCAGGGCTGTCTTGGCAGTGGCCCCCTCCTTCAGACTTCTGAACCATATGATGAGCCGCATGAACCGCATAATGGTGTGTCTGCTTGAGCCGCATGGACATGATCTTCTTGAGCCGCATAGGGATGATTCCACTCGAGCCGCATGGGACAGCTTCACTCTGAACCGCATGGGAAGTCTTCACTTCGAGCCGCATAAGCACACCCACGTGGCAGGGCCACGCGGCATTTTGTTGCTCTCGGGGGATCGTGTCAGAGATTTCTTTCTCTTCCCTAGAGATCCATCATCATGACAGAGTCATAATTACCTGCTTTGGTGTCAAGTCTGTCAACTTTTCAGAGGGGTCAGCCGTCAAAGCAATTAATGCAGCATGGATCGGAGGGGAGCACTGTCACGCCACATGTCTTCTGAACCGCATGGAATGCCTCCGGCCGCATAGCTCCTTATACCGCATGACTCTCTGAGCCGTATGCGTTTTCTGAGCCGCATGGGTCTTTCTTGGCCGCATGAGTCAATTTCTTTAGTATTTTCCATGCTTCTACAATCATTCCGAACACCAATTGGTCTGTACTGCTACACAGTCATGCCATTTGGTTTAAAGAATACCGGCGCCACATACCAACGAGCTATGAGTATCATCTTCAGATATCACCTGCGTAAGACAGTAGAATGTTATATCGATGACATCGCTGTCAAAAGTCGCTCTAAGGAAGATCATCTGTACGATCTGAGGACAGTATTCGACCTGATGTGAGCACACAACCTGAAGTTGAATCCCACAAAATCTTTCTTAGGTGTATCCAGCGCAAAATTCTTGGGTTTTATTATTATCGCCAAAGGAATCCATATAGACCCTGAGAAGACGAAGGTAATCATGGAGATGGGTCCCCCGAGATATCTCCAATAACTCAGAGGCTTGCAAGGGAGGCTAGCCTATATCAGGAGGTTCATTTCTAACCTCTTCGGACGATGTCAACCATTCACACATCTCATGAAGAACGGCGTCTCCTTTGTATGTGATGAGGAGTGCCAACGTGCCTTTGACAACACTAAAGAATATTTGTCGAATCCCCGAGTCCTGGTGGCCCTGGTTTCTGGAAAACCGTTTCTGCTCTATGTGCGAGCGATGGTGTATTCGCTCGGTGCTCTACTAGCACAGAACAATGATGCAGGACATGAACAGGTTATCTATTATCTCAGCCGAATGATGATAGGACTTGAGCATAGATACACCACCATGGAGAAGGAATGTCTTGCTTTGGTGTTCGCTATCCAGAAGATGCGACACTATGTTACGGGACAAACCATCCATGTCATATCATGAGTTAACCCCCTAAGGGTCCTCATGACCAAGCCGGTTGCACTCAGCTCTCGCCTTGCTACCTGGGCGATATTATTATGCCCATACCACATGATCTTCGTCCCATAAAAGGCTGTTAAAGGTCAAGCTCTGGCGAACTTTTTAGCGGCTCATCCAGGCTCGGAGTCAACCAGAATATATGAAGAGATCCCAGACGAGGTCGCCAATTCAAATGTGGCTTCCCATGATACCGTCTGACGAATGTTCTTCGACGGTGCTTCAAGAACCGGACCCAAGGACAATATCGTCGTTGGGGTCGAAATGGTACTGATTTCTCCCTCGGGCTTGGTGATCAATCGGGCATATTCAATCACGGAACCTTGTTCAAACAACATGGTCGAGTACAACGCCTTGGTTATCGGCCTCCGATTTACGAAGGAACTGGGGGTAGAGTACCTGGAAGCATATGGCGATTCACAGTTAATCGTCAATCAGATCCGGGACTCATATGAAGTTCGCCATGAAGACATGATCCCCTATCATCAGATAGCAATCGCCATCATCACGTCCTTGAAAGGGTTCTTCATAGAATATGTTCCTAGACTCTGGAATATTGAAGCCAACGCCTTAGCAGGACTGGCCGCTTCTCTGGCGGTAACAAATCATACTAATCATTTGGTTGACGTAATAGGCCATGAATTGGTCTGTCCTAAGAACAACGTCCAATTTGCTGAGAGTTATTCTGCCCTGACGGTCGACGAGACACAGGACTGGAGACTCCCATTTATCGACTTTGCAGTCTATGGCATCTTATCGAAAAACCCGAAAGAAGCCACCTCTATTAAAAGACGTTCTCTCAGATTCTTCTATGGTACAGAGACGAAGATGCTGTATCGACGATCTTACGATGGACTACAACTTCGGTGTTTGTCAAATACAGAAGCTAAAGAAGCTGTACGCGAAGCTCACGATGGCATTTGTGGGGTCCATCAACCTGGCCCGAAATTACAAGACCGCCTTCGCCGAATGGGCTATTACTGGCCTACGATGGTGGCATATGCGATAGACTATGCAAGAAAGTGTAAAGCTTGTCAGGTCAATGCAGATTTTATATACCAACCATCCGAATTCCTACATCCGATGGTAGCATCCTGGCTATTTGACGCATGGAAAATGGATATCATTGGTCCAATCACCCTATCTTCATCCAGAGGAAACTGTTTTATATTGGCGATTGCGGATTACTTCTCCAAATGGACGGAAGCTGTTCCGCTCGCAGAAGTGAAGACATCAAACGTGATCAGCTTCCTCAAGCATCATGTCATATATCATTTTGGACTGCCTCGAAGGATCATCCACGATAATGGTCCGCAGTTCGCAAGCTACGCCTTCTATCAGTTTTACGACAAATATCAGATCCAGAATATTGCGTCAACACCATACAACCCGACAGCTAATGGTTTGGCTGAAGCGTTCAACAAAACTATAATCAAGCTCCTCAAGAAGTTTATGTCCTCAAACAAACGCGACTGGAATGAAAAGCTTGGTGAATGCTTATGGGCGTATCGTACTACAGTCCGGACAGCCACTGGGAACACACCATTTTCTTTGGTATAAGGAAGTGAGGCAGTTCTCCCACTGGAGACTCAAATCCCCTCGCTCTACGTCCCCCTCACTTACCGATTGATGACAGATGATAATTACCGTCGTCGGCTACAACAGTTGGAGGCCTTAGATGAGAAGCATCTGTTAGCTCAACAACGAATCGAGCTTTATCAAGTACGCATTTTTGGAGCCTTCAATAAGAAGGTTAAACTCAGAACATTCCAAGTGGGCGATCTCGTTTTGGCAGTTCGGAGGCCGATGGTTATGACTCACAAAACTGCCGGCAAGTTCCAGCCAAAGTGGAAAGGCCCATTTATCATCGAGGTTGTATTCTCCAATGGTGCATAACGCCTCACAAAGCAAAATAGAGACTTGCTCATGATGCCCATCAACGACAAGTTCCTGAAGAAGTATTATGTTTAAACGACACCCTCAAAATCAATCGGATTGTTGAGTTATGTACCCTTACGTACCGCTAAACTTATATTCTGGTCACTCTAAATGAATCCATATCTCATCTTCTGGGTAGTAAGTTATGTATGATCGTAAATCTGAACTTCCTCCCTAAAAGAGCATTTTCTTCATAAATCTATCACCCGCGCTTTCAGTGCATAAAAAAGGGTAATAGGTCCACAAAATTCACGAAACAACCACGTCGATGTCATCTCTGAGTTGTTTTTCTTCCATCACAAACAAATCATCCCTTATGTAGAACTCCCACGTCCACATTACCTCTGAGTTGTTCTATGTACCTTTCGTGGAGTCCACTCCTACAACGTCCTCACTATCTCTGAGTAGGAAGACTCCATTGTAAAACCCCCATATTTACTACGTCCTCATTACCTCTGAGTAAGTATGTCGATTTTCTCTCGACTTATTATCCGTACCGAAAACCAGGGTATGCCAAGGATGATAGGCCCACAAATGTCCACAGTTGACCACAAATGTCTATAGTTGACCACAAATATCCGTAGTTGACCATAAATGTTGTACTAGGTTCTCTAGTACACGCACCTCTTTTCTCACAATCTTATGCCTCTGGAACCCAGCTGTTCTATGGCATTCTTTCGTCCAATACCATAAACTTCCATGTCCACCTTACCTCGGAGTCATTCTAGGTATCTCTATCGAGCTTATTATCCATACGTAAAACCAAGGTATGCTACGGGTAATAGGTCCACAGAAAGTCCCCCAGTGGGGCAAACATCATAATCCCAAGGATACGGTACAAGCCCAACAGATAAAAGATGATGTAAACAAAGTCATTTATTTAAAATCAAAAGTACTACATTTTCTGGCACCACGTCCCTGTCAAAAAGATGAAGAAACATAATAAAAGAAAGAAAAAGCCGATTATGGTTCGGCGACGCACAGCTCTCTGAGACGGTCCTTCAGCTTGGACGTCGACCGCTCAATTCTCAGGGTGGCCCGACGCTCAGCCTCTTGCGTCAACTTCTCTGCATCCATTAGATGCACATGTGCCTGCCAACCATCTTCAAGTTTCTTCTGTGCACGCTCCAAGGCATCTGAGGTTCGGGTGACCTTGTTGGTCTCCCAGAAAATTACCTCCTTGTCTTCGCGCAAGGCTTGGAGCTCAGATTCCAAAGAAACAAATTTTTTCTGAAGCTGGAGGATCTCCTCCTTGGTATCGACAATCCCACGAGAGGCGTCCTCTTCCCGAGCGATACAGTCCTCTCCACTGCGACTTAATTGATCGTACTTCAGAGACAAATCTCGGAAGTCCTTCACCAAAGCAGGCTTGGACGTCTTCCGTTGTCATGACCCGCACCCACTGTGAGGGTACGAAAACGTAACAATGCCCAGCCTACGTCGCAGTATCGGGAGTAGAACGTTGTCCTAGATCACAACATCTAACAATATAAGGTACCTGAACAGTATATACACTCCGAATGGAGGTGACATAACAGAACAGTCTCAATCACATCTAAGGCAGATACAGAATAGTAAAAGTAGATAGAGAGATCACAACCACAATGTAATACAAATAAGAGAGAGAGAGAATCTAAGTATCTAAGATAACAACTCAAGAACATCCAGATCAATACAAGTCTCTAATATATAGAACATCTCAGAACAACAATTGAAAGTTAAATAAATAATGCTAAAAAGAAAGATAAAGCCTAGCTGTCTAGCCTAGACTATGGGAGTAGCATCCTGTACTTTAGCTGGGTCCTCCAGAGGAACCAGGTCACAGGTATCGTCTAAGCCTGCTCCATAATAGGTGGTACATAGGGCCTCATCCTCATCCTCTGTAATATTTTCAACAGGTCCTGTCAGGACAGGAGCGAGCACAATACATCTCACGCAGTTCATATCAAGTTAGGAAAAATAAAACATGCAATAGAGTAAGATACATGAAACGCTGAAAGAGAGTATATGAAGTAAAGGAGATAACTGTAAGGAAATATCTACTATAAATAGAGAACTAGCAGTGACTAGTGAGTCAGAGTAAAATATAGACATGTGAATGGCATATGAAGTTTCATGACTACAGCTAAGAGTGATTCATGATTATAGCTACTTGGATATTATTCACATGCTATTTCTACTCTCCCATCCCCAATCAATACACAAGGATCTGTTCAAGTTATGTTAAGATTCGTGAAACTTCACATGACTCATAAAATGAGTAATACGTGAAGGTGATTCATGATGGCTCTGTGAACATGAGAGTACATGTGTCACAAGCGATTCATGAATCAGTGGAAGCATAGAGATACATGATGATTCGTGAAACGCACAAAACATGCAGTATCCGATGCTCTCGAGGGGGATAACATCTCATAAAAAGATCCATATAGTACCAATTCGTGCTACCAACGTGTCAGCATCAAGTAAAGTAATCTAGAGCAAGAATATAAATCCTGGCAAGTATAAAACGGTAAGAGAATGTGCTCGCCTGATAACTGAATGTCCGAAGAGGGTGTACTGCCTGAGGAGAGGTGTCTGTCTCCTAATCAGAGTAACACAAGTTACAACATGTCTAAAATAGAGAAACAGACTGCTACAATGCATCTACATGATGTCTAGGTCAATTCTAGACTAAAGTCAACCCTGGTCAACTTCAGTCAACTATCTAGTCAAAGCTAGGTCAACTTAGTCAACCTAGACTCAATCAAGTCTCATTAGGCCTAACCTTGTCTACCCTAGCATCCACACATACCAATCCAAGGCTATACAAGCCAACACAAGTCACATATCAAGATACATCACTTTCATGCATATTCAACATTATATATATATATATATATATATTTAAGAGGAAGGAACTAACATGTAAAGCTATGTGTGTGTGTGAACATGTAGGTGTACATGAAAAGACAAATCAACACTAGTTATGAGTTTACACTACACATGGCACAAAACTAACCCATCTACATTACACATGTATTATACTCAACATGCATGGCTACAAGTACACATCTGTATACATTAGAGTAGAGACTATTTAAGTTATAACTAATATGCATCTATACTCCACATATATCTATATATATATTACACATAGAGGGTTAGAGAGCTATTTAAATAGGAAAATGTGTGTGTATATGTGTGTAGGCATATGTGTGTGACAGAAAAGTGAGAGTGAGGCATGTTGGTGTGTAGTGACTGAGTGTCAGTGTATAGGGAATCATATGTGATAGTGTCGAACAGTGTATCACAAATCTCAAGAAGACAAACAGTATATATAAATACATGCCTACATACATATTTACATATATACATATATTCATATATACATTCATATATACATAGAGATATAGAGAGAGGTTAAGTGTATACATGTGTGTGTGTTGTGTGACGCTCAGGAATCAGTGAAATAAGTAGGGTGTGAATGAGTATAGTGAGAAAATCTGGAATTAGTCCCAGGAACCCAATGACAGTTCAATTACTTGGCAGTTAACCTACCAAAAATTGATTCCAAAACCCTATGCATTAACACAAGTTGAAGTTAACAAGTTCATCGTTCATCAAATATGTAGGTGAGTCCAATTTCTAATATTTAACATCATAAAAACAGCTAATTAACATATTAAAATTAGGAAAATCACATTCAACACAGTGTGTCAGGTTAAGGGTGGCCTGTGTGTGTGAGAGTTGATTAGGAGATCAATCTCTCATGTTAAGGTTCCTGAATAATGGCAGGTATAAAGAACATGGAAGTTAGCAACACTTCTCACATTTCAAGCCCCATAGTCCATTCATAAGTCCCAATTGATATGGACATCATTCCTATACATGTGAGTTAACCTAGATTAAACCTTTAATAGCATAAAATCAGTAAAAGCAATTTAAGTAACAATCTAAACCACATGACAGTTTATTTAGAACAGTCCATCAGTTAACTACCCAAACCGAAATCCAAACCCCATTCCTCAACACAATCATAACCCAATATCTCTACAACCTAATACATATGTAGGTGAGTCTAAAATTTAACATTTAACAACATTAAAATCAGAGCAAATGCAAATTAAGAACTGAAAATTCAACTCAGTATCAGAGCGTATCAGACATCATTGGGAATCATGAATTCGAACCCAAAATAACCATCTAAATTACAATCAATATGTTGGTAACTAGTATAGCATATGTGTAGGTGTCCTGAGAGTTATTTTGTGTCCTAAAACCATAAGACAGGCGTGTCCAACACATTGCAAACACGTGGGGTGCACCCAGTGTTGTATAGTATCGTGCACGCATGTACACGAGTGTAGGACACGACATACGACACTTCGTGTCACGTGTACACATCCACATGGTCGCCTAGGATAGGGTACACATTGGGTAGCCTGACACGTGTCCACGACGTGTCTACAGAGGATACGAACGCACGTTTGTGCGTGTCTGTGCACGTGTTCAGTCGCCTACGCGTGACAGCGTGCGGCCAGTGCGGGCACGATTGTGCCACGTGTACTCCACGAGATGCTCCCAAATTTTGGGAGCATGGTGACAGTCACAGTCCCTTGCTCCCTACAAAAGTTTGGTTCTCGACGTGTCATGTGTCTCGAGTTCTAGCCCCCGATAGGCAGGACACAGCCTAGGGCTCGTGCTGCGTGTCCAGGTCAAAAATCACGACACAAATGGACACAAAACCCTATACAACCTTCACAAATATTCATACACTCATGTAGATCTACAAATATATGCAATTAGTTTTCAAAAATACGAAAATAATTTTCTAAGTGGCATTTCTACAAACACCTATATACTATTGTGATACGTGTCCGATACGGACACGAAATG
Source organism: Iris pallida (assembly GCA_029216955.1). Lineage (NCBI taxonomy): Eukaryota > Viridiplantae > Streptophyta > Magnoliopsida > Asparagales > Iridaceae > Iris > Iris pallida. Next base: position 14,719,355 of record JANAVB010034417.1, read on the forward strand.
GACACAAATTGTGCCCAAATCTCGGGGACAGCTAGGAAACCCTAAAACCTAGCCTTATATTTTTAAGAAATCAAGAAAAACTAGGAGTTCAGATGGTTTACCTATTGAGTATCAATGCTCAAGAAAAGCTTTAAAGGAAGTGATTCCAAATGGCAACTTCAAATCTCCAAATGGCACACAAACTGAGGTGATCCTCTAAAATCAGTAAAAAACATAAATTAGATCCTAATACAAAAGACTAGGGTTAAAAAGGATTTAAAATGAATAAAATAGGATTTTAGAGCAATGGAAAAATACCTCTCCTCCAAAATTAGGGCAAACTCAAAAGAGGCAAAAACACACTAAGAGATTACTTATAGGCAAGGGAAAACCCCAATAATGGCTGCCATGGGTGGGTTTAAATTGGTTTTGGGCTTAAGTCATGGGCCTATGGCTTAATTACTAGTCTTGAAATTGATAAATCATAAGTCATTGACTTAAGCCATAAGTCATGAACTAATTTCACTTAACTAATCCTTCCTACCTTAAAACTAATTTCTAATGACTAAAAGTAGGTTAACTTGGGTTAGACTAGGGTCACCAACTAGGGTTAGCTTCTAGGCTAGTCTACAAATCTCAACTAGTTTAAGTCAAAATCAAATCACCAATTAATTAAATTAATAAATTCAAAATAATCACTAATGACCAAAATACCCTTAGGCTAAAAACTAGTAATTAGTCATCCTAATCACACGACTCTGCTCCCTTGGTCATGGTTAGTCACTAGGCTTAGCAATTCTAGGGTTTAACTAGTTAACCACAAAAATCATAATTTACTATTTTAAATAGGTTTAAAAAGATTAAAAATCACCAAAAATCACAATATGATTTAAATATCCTTATTAAATGATTATAATTACAAAATTTCAGAATTACCCTCATTTGGAAAACTGGGTGTTACAAGTCTACCCTCCTTAGAAAAGTTTCGTCCTCGAAATTAAAATGGTAGTAATCCTTCTAGGTCAAACACCCCACAATCAAAGTCTCAATTCACACAGTCCGATAATCATATGCGTCTGTCCAAAATCATGATACTCAGAATCTTCATCATGCTAGTGAGCAAGGCTACGATAATCACAGAGCCCTCGACTAAGGTACATACCTCTAGAATTATGGTATTTAAAAATTTTGCATTATCGCATGCTTGGCCGCGAAAACCTTAAATTTCCACACCCGAGAAATATATCCAAAATCTGACTATGTGTCCTCACTATGCTAGCTAACATGACTATAGAAGAATCTAGATCCCATAACTTTGGCGACCTAGCCCATACGACTTACCTCGGAAGAAAACCAAATCAAAAGAAATGCCAGATCAAAACTTATCAATATTAAGGAAGCAGATAAGAACAGATGGAATTGAATTTCAATATAGATATAATGAGGTAAGGTATGAATGGAATCAAAAAGAACAGAACCTGCAAGCACCTCTCCCACTACCTGAGCATCCTCGACTGTCATGGCGTAAGCTCGCACCTGCTGGCCTCCTCCAGCCTGATGCTGATACCGCACAAATCTCTGCTGCTGTGTTTGTAACGGTCCCCACTGCTGACCTACCGGAGCCCTGGCTTCTCCTCCTAGTGCTGCTCCTTGTGCTACTCTGCCTATATACTGGGAACACTCCCTCAGCTGGTGGTCCGCTGCTCCATATAGTAGGCACCTGCCATCCTCTTCCTGCACTCACCCCATCCATGCCCCGGCTTCTTACAGTAGGGACAACTGACTGCCTGCTGTCTGGGTGCCTGATGCTGTTTGGGCTGCTGCTATCCCTGCTGGTGGCCTTGACCCTGGAACTGCTGCTAAAACTGATGCTGAACGTGCGGCCTCTTGGCCGGTCCTCCGCTACCACTAGCTCCCTGGATGTCTCACCCCTTCTTAAGCCTAAGCTCAAGATCATCCTTTGCGGCTAATGCATCCACTAGGATCTCCTCATAGGTAGCGCTGTGAGCACACTTGGTATAGGACTTGACCTCCTTTACCAAGCCCTTTCGGAACCTCCGGGCCTTCGTCGCCTCGGACAATCCCTCTACAAATCTGTCCAGGCGGCAGAACTCTTCTACGTACTCCTCCACGGACTGGCTCCCCTGGACTAGGGCCTCGAACTGAGTCTCAAGGGCTCCTAGCGCTGTATCCGAAAAGAACTTCTCCTTGAACAGCTTCTAGAATGCTGCCTAAGTCTGCCCCGGAGTACAAACCCGCTGATCGATCTGGTACCATGTACGAGCCAGATCCTATATCATGCTGGCTGCTGCCTCAATTTGAATCCTCACCAGAATCTCAGCCAATCTGAATATCTCCTCCATGTGCTCGATCCACTCGTCGGCATACAGAATCCCTTCTGTCCCTCGAAAGTCCCTCGGGTGCATCTTCTGAAAATCCTGGATGCCCTTCTCCCTCGGACGGCATGGCTGCTGGACTACTGCTAGCTGAGCTATTACTCTCTCTACTGTAGTCAGGGCCAGATCAATGCCCCCGACTAATCTCTACTGTCTACTTCTTCTGCTGCTGTTACTGGCCCTCCATGAACTGCCGAAAGAATGTGAACAGCTGAACTACGTCAATTGTCCCCGAAGGCGACTACTGCTGCTGAAGTACCTCTGGAATCACCGAACTCGACCCATGTGTTACAGGTGGAGATGCTCCTCCGAACGCAACTGAAATACCTACCCCAGCTGGCATGACTGGGCTGTGGTACCAGGGGCTGGCTGCTGAGTATCAGAGGTGGCAGACCTCTTATCGACGTCCCCCTGGCCCTGGTGTTGTGATCTCGTCTTAACCATCCTGAAGATAGATCAAAGGAACAATTGCTGAGAATGAGTCGAAATAGCAAGGGAGGACAGTTATATTCAAGGGAGACAATAAGCAGCAAAATGTAGATATATAAAATCTGAATAAGAGTTTTTCCTAATGTGATTGAGTACCTCCAAAAATATCCTAATATTATAGCAGGCTATAGTGATATTCTAGTTCGAACACCACAACATAAACTCGACCTGGATGGGCCACCTCTGAAAACGTTTCACGACCCGCACCCACTGTGAGGGTACGAGAACGTAATAACGTCCAGCCTACGCCGCAGTGTCGACGGTAGAACGTTGTCCTATGTCACAACATCTAACAATATAAGGTACCTGAACAGTGTATACACTCCGAATGGAGGTGACATAACAGAACAGTCTCAATCACATCTAAGGCAGATACATAATAGTAAAGATAGATAGAGAGGTCAAAACCACAATGTAATACAAATAAGAAAGAGAGAATCTAAGTGTCTAAGATAACAACTCAAGAACATCCAGCTCAATACAAGTCTCTAATATATACAACATCTCTGAACAACAACTGAAAGTCAAATAAATAATGCTGAAAAGAAAGATAAAGCCTAGCTGTCTAGCCTAGACTATGGGAGTAGCATCCTGTACTACAGCTGGGTCCTCCAGAGGAACCAGGTCACCGGCGTCGTCTAAGCCTGCTCCAGAATAGGTGGTACATAGGGCCTCATCCTCATCCTCTGTAATATTTTCAACAGGTCCAGTCAGGACATGAGTGAGCACAATACATCTCACGCAGTTCATATCAAGTTAGAAAAAATAAAGCATGCAATAAAGTAAGATACATGAAACGCTGAAAGAGAATATATAGAGTAAAGAAGATAACTGTAAGGAAATATCTACTATAAATAGAGAACTAGCAGTGACTAGTGAGTCGAAGTAAAATATAGACATGTGAATGGCATAGGAAGATTCATGACTACAGCTAAGTGTGATTCTTGACTACAGCTACTTGGATATTATTCACATGCTATTTCTACTCCCCAATCCCCAATCAATACACAAATATCTGTTCAAGTTATGTTAAGATTCGTAAAACTTCATATGGCTCATAAAATGAGTGATACATGAAGGTGATTCATGATGGCTCTGTGAACATGAGAGTACATGTGTCACAAGCGATTCGTGAATCAGTGGAAGCATAGAGATACGTGGTGATTCATGAAATGTACAAAGCAAGCAGTATCCGATGCTTCCGAGGGGGATAACATCTCATGAAACGATCCATATAGTACCAATCCGTGCTACCAACGTGTCAGCATCAAGTAAAGTAATCTAGAGCAAGAATATAAATCCTGGCAAGTATGAAACGGTCAGAGAATGTACTCGCCTGATAACTGAATGTCCGAAGAGGGTGTACTGCCTGAGGAGAGGTGTCTGTCTCCTAATCAGAGTAACACAAGTTACAACATGTCTAAAATAGAGAAACAGACTGCTACAATGCATCTACATGATGTCTAGGTCAATTCTAGACTAAAGTGAACCTTGGTTAACTTTAGTCAACTCTATAGTCAAAGCTAGGTCAACTTGGTCAACCTAGACTCAATCAAGTCTCACTTGACTAACCTTGTCTACCCTAGCATCCACACATACCAATCCAAGGCTATACAAGCCAACACAAGTCACATATCAAGATACATCACTTTCATGCATATTCAATATTACATATATATATATATTTATATAAGAGGAAGGAACTAACATGTAAAGCTATGTGTGTGTGTGAACATGGAGGTGTACATGAAAAGAGAAATCAACACTAGTTATGAGTTTACACTACACATGGCACAAGACTAACCCATCTACATTACACATGTATTATACTCAACATGCATGGCTACAAGTACACATCTGTAAACATTAGAGTAGAGACTATTTAAGTTATAACTAATATGCATCTATACTCCACATATATCTATATATATTACACATAGAGAGTTAAAAGAGCTATTTAAATGGGCAAATGTATGTGAGTATGTGTGTAGGCATGTGTGTGTGACAGGAAAGTGAGAGTGAGGCATGTGGGTGTGTAGTGACTGAGTGTCAGTGTACAGGGAATCATATGTGATAGTGTCGAACAGTGTATCACAAATCTCAGGAAGACAAACAGTATATATAAATACATGCCTACATACATATTTATATTTGTACATATATTCATATATACATAGAGATATAGAGAAAGGTAAAGGGTATACATGTGTGTGTGTTGTGTGAGGCTCAGGAATCAGTGAAATAAGTAGGGTATGAATGAGTGTAGTGAGAAAGTCTGGAATTAGTCCTAGGAACCCAATGACAGTTCAATAACTTGGTAGTTAACCTACCAAAAATCGATTCCAAAACCTTATGCATTAACACAAGTCGAAGTTAACAAGTTCATCGTTCATTAATTATGTAGGTGAGTCCAATTTCTAATATTTAACATCATAAAAATAGCTAATTAACATATTAAAATTAGGAAAATCATATTCAACACAGTGTGTCAGGTTAAGGGTGGCCTGTGTGTGTATGTGAGAGTTGATTAGGAGATCAATCTCTCATGTTCAGGTTCCTGAATAATGACAGGTATAAAGAACATGGCAGTTAGCAACACTTCTCATATTTCAAACCCCATAGTCCATTCATAAGTCCCAATTGATATGGACATCATTCCTATACATGTGGGTGAACCTAGATTAAACCTTTAATAGCATAAAATCAGTAAAAGCAATTTAAGTAACAATCCAAACCACATGACAGTTTACTTAGAACAGTCCATCAGTTAACTACCCAAACCGAAATCTAAACCCCATTCCTCAACACAATCATAACCCAACATCTCTGCAACCTAATACGTATGTAGGTGAGTCTAAAATCTAACATTTAACTGCATTAAAATCAGAGCAAATGCAAATTAAGAACTGAAAATTCAACTCAGTATCAGAGCGTATCATACCTCATTGGGAATCATGAATTCGAACCCAAAATAACCATCTAAATTACAATCAATGTGTTGGTAACTAGTGTAGCATATGTGTAGGTGTCCTGAGAGTCATTTCGTGTCCTAAAATCATAACACAGGCATGTCCAACAAATTACAAACATGTGTGGTGCACCCAGTGTTGCACAATGTCGTGCATGAATGCACACGAGTGTAGAACACGACACACGACACTTCGTGTCACGTGTACACACCCACGTGGTCGCCTAGGGTAGGGCTATACATGGGGTATCCTGACACGTGTCCACGACATGTCTACAAAGGACATGAATGCACGTTTGTGCACGTGTTCAGTCGCCTGAGCGCGACAGCACGCGGCCAGTGTGGGCGCGATTGTGCCACGTGTACTCCACGAGATGCTCCCAAATTTTGGGTGCATAGTGACAGTCACTGCCCCTTTCTCTCCATAAAATTTTGGGTTTCGACGTGTCCTATGTCTCGAGTTCTAGCCCCCGATAGGCAGGACATGGCCTAGGGCTCGTGCTGCGTGTCCAGGTAAAAAATCATGACATAAATGGACACAAAACCCCATACAACCTTCACAAATATTCATACATTCATGTAGATCTACAAATCTATGCAATTAGTTTTTAAAAATATGAAAATAATTTCCTAAGTGGCATTTCTACAAACACCTATATTACTATTGTGATACGTGTCCGATACGGACACGAAATGGACACAAATTGTGCCCAAATCTTGGGGACAGCTAGGAAACCCTAAAACCTATCCTTATATGCAAAGAAATTAGAGAAAACTAGGAGTTCAGATGGTTTACCTATTGAATATCAATGCTCAAGAAAAGCTTCAAAGGAAGTGATTCTGTAAACCCCCATATTTTTAATTGATTTTTTATGAATTAATTAATGTTTTATATATTTTATTAATTATGAAATTATTGCTACTAGCTTATTATTATATGTGTGCATGTTAGTATTACTAATAAATAAGGAATAATATAAATTCTAGGATTTTTAGGAAATTTTTAGAAAAATTTTTACTTGCCTAAAATATATATTTACTTATAGTTTGGTATATATATATATGTATATATATATATATAATGGTAATTGTAAAAAAAAGAAAAAAAAGAATGTGGGGCTCGGCCACACCAAGCAGGGGGCGTGCCAGCCTCGGTTCAGTGGAACATTGATAACAAGAAAAAAAATAAGTAGAGGGGAGGGGACCAACCCACGTGGGGCCGGTCCACCTCACCCGACCCCCTTCTAAAACATTAGACTAGCAGCAGCTGCTGCAATCCATAGTAAAACCAAGCCCCACCCATATTCTAATCCGAATAGGATTAGTAAACGGCGACAATATATATAAACAACTGCTCAAAGCCGAACCCTAACCCTCCATAATTCCATCTCAACCAGAAGCCCGCGACCACGAAGACCCTCCCCAACCGACTGCATAGCCTGTTCGCTATCGGCGATCACCGGAGCCACGCCGCACTCGCGTGGACCGATGGAAAAACAAAGTAAAACTCTGTTTCGAGCACTGTCCAGGTAACAACTTCTCATCCCGATTTCTCCTACGACACTAGATCGTTTTGAGTTTCGTAAAGTTCCATGGAAACCCAGTATGACCCTCTTGAATTCCACCAAAGGGATTTGAACACGATGACACGACCCTTCCGCGAATTCGACGCAAAGTCAACGATTTTTGTTCAAATAAAACAGAACAGAATGTTAACCAAACCTTACTTAGGAAGCCAGTTTTTGAACCAAATATTAGGATTTTTGAAAATCTGATTGAAAGCATTCAAGGACGACATATTCAAGACTAAAACGCATCTGTTAGATCGGCTCCTTAAATTATATGAATAAAGTTATTCATTACTAAAGTTTCCCGAAAAACTGTGTTTTCAAAACTAGAATTTCTAGAAAACTTCTCGATACGACGTGCGCCCCGACAAACCGGGTGACATGGTCGTGCGCTATATGTATCGAAAGGCGCGTATGGACGTTACGGACGTGTGGGAACTGACGGAACTCAGTTTCGTCGCGTGTGCGCGACGAAATCAACGCGTATCCGTCGAGATACCTCCGTATCGGCATTTTGCAAACTTGTCCATAACTTCATGCACAGTCGTCGAATCGAGACGAAACTTGCGCCAACTGGTCCGAATCAAAATTCTGGTCCTGTGTGCCAAGTTTGGTTCGATTCTGAGAAGGTCGAATCGAAACCCATTTTTGGCGGGCCGCGACCCACTCAAACGGGCGATTTTGTGCACGGCTCATCGGAATCCAAAACTGGACATACCGTTGAGTTCCTCTCCTCAAACTAAAACTGTAGACATGTAGTTTGACGACTTTAGAGACCATAGACCTTAGCACGCATTTCGGTACAAAGCGGGTCCAACGGCGGACATCATTTTGACCCGAAATTATAATTTTGCCCGTGTTCCAGAATTAGACTTTTTGACAGGCGTTTCCTAGGTATATTTTTTACACTTAGTGCATTTTTGATGTCTGTTTCAGCGTCCGGAATTGTTTGGAGGCTGTGATATTTCTTAGCTGACATTGTGATTTCTTGGGCTTGCCACTTTGCACCATCAGGCAAGATACCTTGCCACCTTACTCTGTGATTGTTATATTTCTTATTTTCAGTTGTTATTTTCAGCATTTCTTATTTTTTAATATTTAAACTGTGCGTCCAAGTCACACTTGGGTGCAAACGACTCTATCGGTCGTTTTTCTTGCTTTATTTTATTCTCTTGTATTGACTTAGTTTATTGACCACCCATTGATGTTTAGGTATTGGTATATCTCATACGGCCTTGACACTTGTTGTATCACGTGATGTGAGTCACATGTAGGATACGTATCCGCGTAGTCGGCTGGCCACTGATACGTGTGGAGCGTACGACAGATAGGAGTAACTTCCAATAGAATTGCATGCTAGAAGACTTGGCGGTAATTAGAGGTACATGTCAGTCATGGATGATGATACTAGGCATTAGGTGGGGAGAACATTACCTGACGTATGGGCTTCGATTGCACTTTCCTTGTAATCCGGAAGCTCCGCTGGAGATACGGGTATGAGCCTCTCAGGTTGGCCACTGTCGTTTTTGAACGTCATGCTCTTGGTCACTGGTGCCCAAGAGGGGACTATACCTGATCCTATATTTAGCCAGGGCTCATGCGTCGAAGGAATGTATCTCAACTGCATATTCACAGTAGAATAGTCAGAACCCGATTGCATGCATACCTTTTTCTCTTATTATATTATCACAGTTTATATGGCATGGTGTTTTCTTGTATCTTGCTATGTCTCCTGAGGACCTGGTTATCTTTCCAGGTTTAGACGATTTTCTACAGGAGTACGGAGCGGCATTGGACCTATCCTACATTGATGACGAGGCAGTGCCTTTTGACTTCTAGTCTATTTCTTATTTGAGACAGTTGTAGACATTATTTTATACCACTTTTCTTTCTATTTTGTGGCAGTTGGACTCCGATCTTGTGAGACTATTTGTTTATAGCTATTTGGAGTGAGTATGTTCACTCGGCTATCTTTTGATACTCTGCTTTATTCATTTGGACTTATTTAACTTCTGTGTTGAGCTGTGATGAGATTAGATATGTTATTCTGGCCTGTGGTTATTTATTTATAGCTTATGTGCATATACGAGGATTTTACATATTAGAGTATTCTTCGTATGTGTACAGCTGGCATGTTCACGTACTCGGTCCTACGTATTTTGGGACTGGGGCGTTACATATTTTTGTGGTAGGCCATGCAGGTCAGATTTAATATTATTGGGTTACGTGACTGTGCCCAACAAGCCTGTATATAGGAATACGAATATCTCATCCAGAACTACTACTATCTCTTGACCTCTAATCTTTTCGAAACTTCCTTGATTATTCGATTTACTTTATATCTAATCTTTCCTAATATCAACTTATCTTCCTCGTGCCAACAGTATGAATCTACGAAGTGGACGCACTTCTGCCTTGGCCCTCACATCTGGTGAGGAGACTACTTTGGAGGGACAGAATCCTCCCATGACTCCAGCGACACCCTATACCAGCCAGGACTGTCGCATCCTACTACGACACTGACGACGGAGTACCCAGAGATCGCAGTACCCCCAGGCGGCCAGGCTGGACAGACTACTACCATGCCACCAGGAGGGAATGTACCACTGCCTCCTCTACCACCATTCCCTCAGCATTTTCCCCCACAGTCAGGACCTCAGATGCCTCCACCACCGACTGATGGGAGCCCTACTACTCAGTTTATGTATGCCATGATGCAGGCTCAGTGGCAGCAGACTGAGCTGATGAGACAGACGATGATGGAAGCTATGGCTAGACCTCCACCACCACCTCCAGTACCAGTACCAGCACCGGCTCTGCATCTATATGAAGGCTCTATCGAAAATTTCACAGATATGAACCCCAAGGCCTTTAGAGGGACGGAGAAGCCATTAGTGGTGTCACAGTGGCTTATTAGTACCGAGAAGCTACTGAAGGCATCCCAGTTGCCAGCTTGAGATTGGATAACAGCAGTGGACTTACTGTTAGAAGACAATGCTCACCACTGGTGGAAGGAGGAAGAGAGACGATTAGGCACTGGGATCACCTGGAAGCAGTTTTATGATGCATTTTATGAGAGATTCTTCCCTATTCATGTTCGAGATGGTCTCTACGACCAGTTCCTTCATCTGAAGCAATGGAATATGACAGTTGATGAGTATGACTCGGAGTTCAATCGCCTGAGTCGATTTGGTGCGGGATTGATTTCGACAGAGTTAGAGAAGGCAAGGAGATTTCAGCAGGGGCTTGCACCAGAGCTCAAGTCTTATACGACTACTCAGTCTCGAGTCTTCCATTCAGCTGTCTTGGAAGAAGCTCGTGCTCAGAAGATTCTTCGCAAGGAACAGCAGCAGACATCGAGGCATCATACACCAGCAGCTACACCAGCCCGAGCTACTCAGAGTGGACCTATCAGGAGGACCACGGGACAGTACCAGCAGAGGCACACACCTTATCAGAAGCCCATCTACAACTTTTACGGGAAGCAGGGGCATATCAGAGATGACTGTCAACTTTGTTTGGGCTTATGTATGAAATGTGGATCAGGACAGCACTTAGCCAGAGATTGTCCTGAGCAACAGGCTCTAGTTCAGGAACATCAGGCCCAGTGGCCCCCAGCCCCAGCACCTTGTCCACCATTACTACCACAGACAGCACAGTACCACAAGGCCAGAGCTCAAGGCCCAGGACAGAACCATGGAAAGGCATTCTCTCTAGCTGTTGAGAATGTAGAGACAGAGATAGAGGTCATAACATGTATGGTTTTAGTTGCATCTTTTCCTGCTATTATATTATTTGATACTGGAGCCACTCATTCATTTATAGCTACTAGTTTTGCCACTAGACACAGTATTTCCATCACACCCTTAGCTAAGAATGTTAAAATCCTCACTGAATGAGGAGTTGTACCTGTTAGTGGTGTTTGTAGACTTTGTCCTGTAGTGATAAATTGTAGAGAGATGATGGCATGACTTCTTGTATTCCCTATGCCAACATTTGATGTGGTTCTTGGAATGGACTGGTTGAGCAAGCATTTCGCTCTCATAGACTGCCATAGGAGCAATATTATCTTTAGACCACCGAATGTGGCAGAGTTTTAGTTCACCAAAGAAGACGGAGAGAGTTGTGACGCAACCGCATCAAGAACTCATATGATGATGCATAACACCCCTCAGCACCCTATTATCACCGAGTTAGAGGATGTATTCCCCGAAGAATTGCCAGGACTACCACCTCACCGAGATATTGAGTTTTCTATTGAGCTTATTCCCGGAGCCGAGCCTATTTTATCTCGAGTATATCGTCTGGCACCCAAGGAGATGGTAGAGTTGAAGATGCAGATTGATGACTTATTAGAGAAAGGATTTATTCGTGCCAGTACGTCACCATGGGGAGCACCCGTTCTTTTTGTGCCTAAGAAAGATGGGACAGTACACATGTGCATCGACTACAGAGCATTGAATGCAGTGACGGTGAAGAACAAGTATCCCTTGCCACGTATAGACGATCTATTCGATCAACTAAGTGAAGTAAAAGTATTCTCCAAGATTGACTTACGATCAGGCTATCAACAAGTGAAGGTTCGAAATGAAGATATTGCATTGACGGCCTTTCGATCGAGGTATGGACACTACGAGTTCTTGGTCATGCCTTTCGGATTGACCAATGCACCCGTAGTCTTCATGAATTTGATGAACAAGATCTTTCACCAATACTTGGACAAATTTGTAGTAGTCTTTATAGACGATATCTTGATTTACTCCAAGAGTCAAGAGGAGCATTAGCAGCATCTACGGATAGTTTTGGGAACATTGAGGAATGAACGACTTTTTGTGTAGCTTAGCAAGTATGATTTCTTTCTCAAGGAGGTATCATTTCTTGGTCATATTGTTATGGGCGATGGTATATCAGTAGATCCAGAGAAGATCATAGCAGTCAAATCATGGCCCGCTCCTACATCAGCTTCTGAAGTGAGAAGTTTCCTCGAACTTGCGGGTTACTACCGACTGTTCGTAGAAGATTTCTCTCGAATAGCGGGGCCTATGACTCGATTAACTTGCAAGGATCAGGAGTTTGTATGGACAGACGAGTGTCAAGCCGCTTTTGACGAGTTGAAGAAGCGACTGACCACAGCACCGATCTTGACACTACCATCGGGCACAGGAGGATTTGTGATCTACAGCAACGCATTCGAGAAGGGATTAGGATGTGTATTGACGTAGCATGGTCGTGTAGTAGCTTATGCATCGCGACAGTTGAGGGTGCATGAGAAGAATTATCCGACCCACGATCTAGTGCTCACAGCGGTTATCTTTGCTTTGAAGCTATGGAGACACTACTTGTACGGCGAGAAGGTTGATATCTACAATGATCATAAGAGCCTCAAGTACGTGTTCACACAAAAGGAGTTGAATATGCGACAGCGACATTGGTTGGAGTTGATGAAGGATTATGAGATCGAGCTTCATTATCATCCGGGCAAGGCTAATATCGTGGCAGACGCATTAAGCCGTAAGCCCATGGCACACTTTTTGACTACGCAGAAGGAGTTGATTAGAGACTTGGAGCAGCTTGGTATTGAAGTAGTATTGCCTGGAGCAGACGGCGTATTAGCCAACCTTCAAGTTCAATCATCATTGGTAGAGCGCATCAAGGCGGCATTGCCTGACGATGCTAGATTTCGACGGCTGAAAGAGAGGACTGAAGCAGGAGAGTAGACAGGTTTGAGGATCCACTCAGATGGGACATTGCGATATGGTGATCGCATTTATGTGCCCAATGGAGAGCTACGTCAGGAGCTTATGGCAGAGGCTCACAGTTCGACTTACTCTATTCATCCCGGATGGACCAAGATGTATCGTGACTTACGACAGTATTATTGGTGGCATGGAATGAAGCGGGAGATAGCTCGTTTCGTTGCCAAGTGCTTGGTATGTCAATAAGTTAAGGCGGAGCACCAGAGGACGGCCGGATTATTACAGTCGCTACCCATTCCCGAGTGGAAGTGGGAGCACATTACTATGGATTTCGTCACGAGTTTTCCTCGAAGTCCTAGAGGACGTGACGCAGTGTGGGTGATTGTTGATAGACTTACGAAGTCAGCCCATTTCTTACCTTTAAAAGTGGGCCAGTCGACAGAGATATTGGCAGAGATGTATATGGAGCAGATTATGAGATTGCATGGTGTGCCTGTTAGTATTGTGTCGGACCGTGACTCGAGATTTACTTTGCACTTTTGGAAGAGCATGCAAGAGATTTTGGGCACCCGATTGAAGTTTAGCACATCGTATCATCCGTAGACAGACGGCCAGTCGGAGCGTACCATTCAGACGCTAGAGGATTTGTTGAGAGCGTGTATGCTTGATTTTAGCGGTTCATGGGAGGACCATCTCCATCTTGTTGAGTTCTCCTACAACAATAGCTATCAAACGAGCATTCATATGGCTCCGTTTGAAGCATTGTATGGTAGGAAGTGTCGGTCTCCTGTTTGTTGGAGCGATATAGGAGAGCGACAGCTATTGGGTCCCGAGTTGGTCTTGAGCACAGTGGATACAGTAAAGAAAATTCAGGACCACCTGTGAGCAGCACAGGATCGTCAGAAGCAGTGGTCTGATAATCGTCGTCGATGTTTGCCATGAAATATAAAAGAGCAGAACAGTTTTATGCGAGGACTGGACTTTTACTTCACGTTACAAACTCGCTTGTACAAAGAAAGCCTAGGGATGAAAACCTAGGTACAGCAATCTAAGTACAATTGTTTATTTTTGATTCTGGGGGGTGACGGTAGAGGCTCGGGAAAGAGACGGCAGCTCTGCCTTACTCCTTGGACGATCGGACGTAGCCTTGGCTCCTGTGACGAGATGCTTGGCGTTGACAAAGAAATGCTCTTCTTGCTCTTGTCGTATTGCTCTTCTGGCTTCTCTCTCTGGATTGATCTCTGTGTATTTTCTCTCTGATTATTTGGAGGAAGCCTCTCTCTTGCAAGGGAATGGCACCTTGCTATTTATAATGGTGGGGGACATCATTAGGGTTTGTAATGATTGCCCATTCTTAAAGTGGCGACGGCCTGGTAAATGATCAATTTGGGCCATTAATTTTGAGCGTGAAGGATCTGGGCCATTAATGAAGATTATGCCAAATTATGTCAATAATTAATGTTGATTGCAATAAATCCCCATCATGATGATTTGCTGATGTCCGCAAATCTAAATGAATCAATTTAATTCATTCTCTTACCACGTGTCCCAAATTATTGGGATCTGACCCAAAATTTGATTATCTTTAGGACATGTGCCCTGTCATCATTATTGAGCCGCATGAGGGGTGTTCATATTTGGGCCGCATGAAGGTCGTCATGACCGAGCCGCATGAAAGATTTCATGACCGAGCCGTATGAATAGTCCCTATACTCGAACCGCATGAAGGTTGTCATGACCGAACCGCATGAATATGTTCATGACCGAGCCGCATGGGGGTCTTCATGGCCGAGCTATATGAGAGTCTTCATGGCCGAGCCGCTTGGAGGACCTTTATGGTTGAACCGCATAGGTTTCTCTGCATTGGCCGTATGAACTCGTCTAGTCTGGCCGCATAGATTTGCCTCGAAGCTTGGTGGACAGTGCCACGTCTGCGAAGATTTTCTCCAGTTTTCTAGGAAGATAGTGCTCTTGTGTCAGTCATCATGATTACTTTATGTCAGGGTTATCATCTGTCAGGTCTGTCAACCGTCAGAGCATTAAATACGTCCAAACGTTGGGCACAGCTGCTTTGAAGGCCACGTGGCCTCTCTCTGTGGGCCGCATGGAGTTTACTCGAGTTGCCTATGTGTTTGGGCCGCATGGGACTCCTGAGCCGCATGGGCCCTTCGAGCCGTATGAGGCTCCTTGGCCGCATGGATCATTTTTCTCTTCTTTTTCATGCTTCTACAAGACCCCTTCAAAGTTTTTAATTTGCAAAATTGAAATACTTTGAATAAGAAGCATGGTTATGCGAGAGCCGCATGGATGTATTCTGTCCTAGCTACATGGATTTGTCGAGCCGTATGATTACCTCAGCCGTATAACTCTCTGAATCGCATGGGCTGTTTGGCCGCATAAGCTTCTTGTCACGTCTTCCTGCCACGTGTACAAATCTTTTGTGAATCTTCTGCATTTAATGCTCTTGATTTGCTGTCAGATTTTAAGAGCTACTTTTTGGGCAAGGATCCCAAGAGTCAAGCTATTATTCAGCCGTTTTGCCTCGATGACCGAAGAGTCGGTCATCATATTGTACACGGATCGAGGCGTTCCTTCCTTGTCTATAAATAGTAACACTTTCGTTCTGGGGAATCTCCTTTGCTCTCTTCGATCTTTTGCTATTCTAACTCCTTTCTCTCCCAAGCATCTATGGCTCCCAAGAAGGTTGCTGTGTCGAAGGCTGCGAAGGGCAAGGCGGTCGCTTCTGCGGCGACTGCGGCGACGAACGTGGCCACTCCTCCGCCGGTCGCTGTTCACTCTGTTCATCCCGACGTTCATCCACATATTGCTGGTAAGGGCGTTGCCTTAGAACCCTAACTGCCATGGCTCTGCTGCATAATTTATGCACAAGCCGTATGTATGAGGTTCGTCGATATGACCGCATAAGCACTTCGTCCAGAGGGCCGTATGGGCTTGTCATACTCGATCTGAACCATATATATATTTTTGATTTGGGCCGTATGAGCGTAGTTCACTTTTGAACCGCATAAGCTCATCTGCTTGTAGCCGTATCAGCTCATATGAATCTGGATCGCATAAGCGTACTTAACTTGAACCGCATGAGTCTGTCTGTTCAGGGCCGCATGAGTCCGCGTGGACTTTGAACTGCATAGTCTCACCTGAATCCGAGCCGCATCAGCGTTTAGGTTCGTCTGTTGAGTCCATGTGAACCTTGAACCGCATAGGCCCTTCTGAACCCAAACCGCAGAAGCTTCATAAGCTCATCTGAACTTGATTTGTATGGATTCGTCTGACTCGGAGCCGCATAAGGCTATGATGAACAGAACCGCATAGACTCATCTGGTTCTGAGCCACATGAGGCTGTAACGACCCGAGCTGCATAGGCTTAAATGATCTTTCAAATGCTTCTTGTTTTGACTATCTTCTAATACTATTTCTTTCCTCTATCTTTAGTGAATCTGCCAGTAAATCCTGCAGAAAAACTTCTGGTTGGCTCGAATCAACTTGCCATGGATGTGCGACGGGACGATTTAGTTCGTCAAGTGTCAGAGCATCTCCTTGTTAATGATCCTTTGGAGCGACTGAATGTTATCAGGGTTCAATCTTTCCAATTCCTTAGTGACATAATGAGCTCCGGGAAGCTAAATGGGAAGCATCTGAGGCCGGTCTTCCTCTTTGGGGATGCGTTGATCATAAAAAACTCCCGAGTGCTGGATATTTTCGAGAGTTAGGATTTTAATCTGACGGGATGCCAATTCATATCCCCATTATGAAGCGTCATTTCCCTTTTGCGTGGTTCAACATGATATTTTTGGACAGACAGATGACAGACCCCCTCACTCCAACCAGACCGGAATGTACGTGGGTAACATTTGTTACAATAAAACTACTGGGTCAGTGCGCTCGATCAAGGATCCGGCCAGTCGATCTGTGATGGGGTTAGTTCCGGGTACCTTTATCAACACACCCGGTCCTAATTTCTCATTTTTTCAGGCTGATACTTTCCTGAGCCAGCTTGCTCAAAAAGGGTCCTATCCTGTTGGCAGATTGGCACTGTCGAGCTGGCTAAACCCCATTCCCCCGTGGGCTAACCTGACCTCGTGGATTCTGCGGAAATATGAGACATTTTTGCGAGAAGTCAATCTTTATGATGCTATCCGGGGTACCAGCCACGGGCTGCCCATTAATAAGCCGTTGCTCATGGCCCTTCTGGAGATGTATAACCATCTGACAGGAACTTTCTTCACACCTGTAGGGGAGTTGGGGCTCGCTCTCCATGAGATGTATACTGTCTCCAAGCTTCCTTGGGGAGACGAGCCCTTTGAAGTGTACACTCCAACGAACGAGGAGTTCCAGAATCTAGATCGACGATTCCCAGGCTTCGTCGCTGTATACCGAGAACTGTTATGTCACCATAGTACCTGTCACCAAACGGCTATCAAGAAAGATGGTAGCTCGGAAGGGGACGCTCCCCATACCACCTCTTGGGTCTCCTATCTTTTTAAATTCAGTGTTGTCGGTCGAGTTATTTCCCGAGATCGTCAAACTCCTAGGGAAGTAGAAGGCTTGGTATCGACTGCTAAGAGGTCGAAGTCCAAGGGTGACAAGTTTGGGAGCCAGATTGACTCCTTTAGCTATTTTTATTATGGTACTCGGCGGCTGTCAAAGAAGGCACTTTTGGCAGGGTTTTTAATGGTGTGGCTGCACAATTATGTGGTCTCAGGAGGGACAGGTTCCATCGAGAGGATCAACCGTCACTTCATTCTTTCCGCTGTGAAGTTGGACTTTGGGGTCAGGCTGGCTCTTCTTCCCGCTATGGTGTGCAGCATTCATCATGGTCTCCGCGCCTTCTCGTCCAAGGTCATCGCTCGTGACGTGGCGATGGACGTTGAACGTATAGAGCTGCCTTATCATTACCTGCTGGGGTGGCTGTTAATGCATTATCGGTCTTTGATGAGGCCTGGAACGGGAGACGGCGTTACGGACGAAGACGCTTTTCTTTTCAGGTATCACCATCAGCCTTGGGAATATAGTACTATACCGGCGTGTCGAAGGATACTGGCGAGGGTGGACGGATATGATTTCTTCATGTCCGTTCCCCGTTTTATCGACCAGGAAGTGAGGAGTGTCCATTTTGATGGCGTTGGATCTCCTCATTTCTTACCTGAGAAGATGCATTTCTGGTTGCGTAACATTCGCCCGGCGTATTTAGTTTATCGCAACCGCAACACTGTGTACCTGGAGCCCTACTTGCCCAGTAGGTTTGCCCGTCAATTTTGGTACAGTCAACTATTCTTTGGACGTCCCAACTCCTACCTGGGATTTGAGGGTAGCATCCTTGATGGTATTAGGGCATGGAGCTACTATGACACTTGTCATACTCGAACTAGTTTCTCAGTTCCTGCAGCAAACGTGCCAGGGAAAATCTTGCATATGGCAGCCTTATACCATGTTGTGGCGAGCCAGCCTTCTGTCGATTTTGACCCGAGGACTAGCTTCATCATGGGCACTCGTTTGACGGAGAGGGCTACGGTGTCGAAGGCAAAGAAGAAAGGGGTGAATAGGATTCCCGCGCCCGATTCTGTATCCTTTGACACAGTTGAGGGAAACAACGAGCGGGACGATGAGGACTCTCTCTTCTGGTGGTGAAGCAGCGGCGGATCAGCCGCCCATCATGGCAGATGAGATGATGACGGATCAACCGTCGGTCGTATTAGATGAGGTGGTAGAACAGTTGCCATCTGTACCAGAGGTGGTGAGGGTAGAACCACCGCCTGCCGTACCTGGTTCCTTGCGTAAGCGAGGCAGGCATGAGTCTACTGACGGAGGAGTGACCTTTTCCGTAAAGAAAGCTGCGGTCAGACCTCATAGGCTACTTATTACGGAGAGGGGTAAAAATGCTGACGATGTTCCGGAGGTGAGACTAAGTTGGAGCCATCTCCTTGTTGTGGTTTTCTTTCTCGTGGGATATGACCTAATCATTTTTCTTTGTTGGTGTCTGACGAACCGGGCTCTCGTGAACCGTCTGTCGCTCCTGAGGTTGATCCGGCCATTGCTTCTTTGATTAGTGGCATGTGTGCCGCGGCCCTTTCTGTGGGGGCTATCTCAGAGGCGGCTGAGGACTCCCAAGTTGCTGAGGCCTCGGCCCGCGGTGACGAAGGTTTCCTCGGTCCTATCTCCGAGATTACTGAATTTCAGCAAGGCGATACCGATCTCGTCGCATCCCCTCCCGAGGGTGCTAGGGCAGAGGAGCCTATTGTATTCGACTCGGAGGCTGCTGGTGAAGAGGCTGCGGTGGCTGTAGGCGAACCTCAGCCTCCACACTCTTTCGCTGGTAAGATAAGCCAAATATTGACTAGTGAGGGGGATTATTTGCTCTATCAACATATCCTCTGGGTCAAATCGATTCATGGTTGTCTTGGCCCTACTGGTCCTGACCCTTTACTTCCTATAGCGGATGTTCTTGGAGAAGGTTCGGCCTGCTGCGATCTGAGGGAAAGGAGCGCTTCCTCTCCTTCACCGACTCATGTCGAGGGGCCTCCCGCCAGCTCCGGACAGATGGGAGTGGAGCTTGTTCCGGGAGCGATGGTCTCCACCTTATCCTCTGCTGTTTATACGGCTTCGGAGATTGACTTCTCGACCCTGCCGAGCATTCAAGTTCTGCGGGCTGCTGAAGAGGAGTTGGCCGCTGTTCATGCGTCCTTCCGTACGGAGTTTGTTTCCCTTGTGGCAGGAGCCGTAGGTTCTGTTACATCTTCTTCAGTATTGCCAGCTACACTCCCGTTGACGCCGGCTTCTTCGGAGGCTCTGGACGAGGCATCGCAGGATGTGGTCGACAGCTTCTATCGCCATTTAAAGAGGGGCATAGAAGCTGTCGTAGAACAGGGGATCCCTTTTTCTCTGTCCCTGCGGTGCGCTCGGGGTCAGATTGAAACTTTGAAGGCTCTTCCTGGCGGGGTGGGGTTGGCTGCGCTCCTGGAGCCCAAGTTGGCAGAGGGTGATCAGCTTGTGACCCAATTGCTGGTGTTACGGCAGGCTGACTTGCCTGCTGCGATTGAACGGGAGCGGGGCTTCCTTATTGCCGCTAAGGATAGGATAAAGCTCGCTCGAGACACTGTCGGGCCAGTTGTGAAGGGGGACCTTGACGAGCTTTCCGCTTCGTATGACAGGCAGGGTCGTCGAAGTCAAGCTTGTAGGGCTCGGGAAGAGACTGCTTCTCGTGGAATAGCTGGCACGAAGGAGCAGATTCTCGTACTTCAGAGGGAGTTGGCCTTCCTAGAGTCAGAGCTGAAGGCTGCTCGTACGGAACAGGAGTCAATCGTTTGGGAGGCTGAGAAGGTTTCCCGATCTTCTGCTAACCTGGAGCGGGCTTTCAAGAAATTCAAGGATAACTGGCAAGCCCATGCTCATCTGGAGGACGCGGCGGTGCTAACCCAAGAGGCGGAGCGTCGAGCCAAACAGAGGGTTTGAGCGGTCGATTGCCTTGCTGACGGACCGTCTCACGGTGTTATGTGCCTCGGAGCAGTGATCAGTTTTTTGTTTTCTTTCACTTTTTTTTTAAAGAGATGTGATCCCAGATGATGTAGTACTTTGAATTTTGAATAAATGAGCATGTTTCAACTCATCTTCTCTTTCTTGTACTTATGGTGTTTGTGGAATTGGACCTGTTGGGGATTATTTGTGGACCTGTTACCCTGGGCGTACCTTGGTTTTAGGTACGAGTAACAAGTTTTGGAGAGGAATACCTAGAACAACTTCACGATAAGACAGCTATAGAAGTTTTTGGTATTCGGAAGACTGCCAGGGAGCCACTGGGCTCCTAGGCATGATAGGGAAGGGATGGGCGTGTACTGGAGACCCAGTACAGCATCTGTGGTCGACTGAGGACATTTGTGGTCATCGGAAGACGTTTTTGGGCCTATTATCTTTGGGTGTACTCAGATCGTGTCTACAGATAATAAGTCGAGGGAGGACCATCATACTTACTCAGAGGTAGTGAGGATATGGCAAGTATGGGGATTTTTTTACCGTGGGATCTTCCTGCTCAGAGATAGTGAGGACATGGCAGGAGTGGATTCGACGGAGGATATTTGTGGACCTACTATCCTTGGCGTACTCCGATCGTGGGTACGGATGATAGGTCGAGGGGTAACCACCATACTTACTCAAAGGTGTAAGGACATGGCAAGCATGAATGGTTTCTTCGACGGAGCCTTCCCACTCAGAGGTCACGGGGACATGGCAGGAGTGGGCTCAATGAAGGATACATAGAACGACTCAGAGGTAGGAGGACGTGGAAGTTCTATGTGAGGGGGCAGTTTATTTTTGGTGGAGGTGGAACAACTCATAGGTAGCATCGACGTGGTTGTATAGGAATTTTGTGGATCTGTTACCCTTTTTGTGCATTGAGAATACGGGCAGTAGATCAGGTGAGTTCAGCGGTACTAGCGGGTACGTAACTTCGGCATTCTAAAATTTTGTGGGTACGAGTTCAGCGGTACCAGCGGGTACATGACTCGATGATCTGGAAAATATGAGTATGAGTTCAGCGGTACCAGCGGGCACATGACTCTATGTGTGGAAAAATTGTGGGAATGAGTTCAGAGGTACCATCGGGTACATGACTCGTATGATTGGAAAAATTGTGGGAATGAGTTCAGAGGTACCAGCGGGTACATGACTCGATGTGTGGAACAAGAATGTCAGTTCAGCGGTACGAAAAGGTATATAACTCGACACTCTGAGATGTCTCGAGGAATTTGTTTCAGACGTAATACTTCTTTAGGAACTTGCCGTTGATGGGCAACATGAGCAAGTCTCCATTTTGCTTTGTGAGGCGGTAGGCGCCGTTAGAGAATACAGCCTTGATGATGAACGGGCCTTCCTATTTTGGTTGGAATTTACCGGTGGTTTTATGCGTCATAACCATCGGCCTCCGAAACGCCAGAACAAGATCGCCTACTTGGAATGTCCTGACCTTGACCTTCTTGTTGAAAGCTCCGAAGATTCTGGCCTGATATAGCTCGATTCGCTGTTGAGCTAACAGGCGTTTCTCGTCTAGGGCCTTCAATTCCTGTAGTCGGCGATGGTGGTTTTCGTCCGTCATCGACTGATGTGTGAGGGCGACGCAGAGTGAAGGGATCTGAGTCTCTAATGGGAGGACCGTCTCACTTCCGTACACCAGCATTTTCGTCTCCGTATCATAGAAAAATCCGAGAGAACGTCTTCTGATAGAAGTAGCTTCCTTCGGATTCTCTGGCAGGATGTCGTATACTACGAAGTCGATGAATGACTGTCTCCAGTCTGGTGCTTCGTCGACTGAAAGGGCGGAGTAGCTTTCCATGCATCGAACGTTATCCTTAGGACAGACCAGTTCACGGCCTATTATGTCGACCTGATGACGAGCGTAATTTGGCATAGCTAGGGAAGCGGCCAAACCAGCTAAGACATCAGCCTCAATATTCTGGAGTCTGGGAACATGTTCTATGAAGAATCCTCTCAGAGACGAGATGATGTCGATTGCTATTTGATGATACGGGATCATGTCTTCGTGGCGGACCTCGTACGACCCCCGAATCTGATTGACGATTAACTGCGAGTCGCCGTATGTTTCAAGATACTCTACCCCCAGTTCCTTTGCAAGCCGGAGGCCAATGAACAAGGCATTGTACTCGGCCACATTATTTGAATAGGGCTCTGTGAGTGAGTAGGCCCGATTGATCACCAAGCCGGAGGGAGAAATCAGTACCACTCCAACTCCAGCGACGATGTTGCCTTTGGGTCCAGTTCTCGAAGCGCCGTCGAAGAACATTCGCCAGATGACATCATGGGAGACTGCATTTGAACTGGTGACCTCGTCCGATATCTCTTCATATACCCTAGTCGTCTCCGAACCTGGATGGGCTGCTAGAAAGTCTGTCAGAGCCTGGCATTTAACAGCCTTTTGCGGGACGAAGATCATATGGTATGGTGATAGTAATATCGCCCAGGTAGCAAGGCGAGAGCTGAGTGCCCCAAGTTTGGTCATGAGGACCCTGAAGGGGTTAATTCGCGATATCACGTGGATGGTTTGTCCCGTGACGTAGTATCGCATCTTCTGGATGGCGAACACGAGAGCAAGGCATTCCTTCTCTACGGTCGTGTATCGGTATTCTGGCCCAATCATCTTTCGACTGAGGTAGTATATAGCTTGTTCGTGGCCCGCGTCATTGTTTTGTACCTATAGAGCACCGAGAGAATATTCCATAGCTCGTACAAAGAGCAGAAATGGCATTCCAGCAACAGGAGCTACAAGGACTGGGGGTTTGACAAATATTCTTTGATGTCGTCGAAAGCGCGCTGGCATTCCTCATCCCAAACAAAAGAGACTCCCTTCTTCATGAGATGGGTGAATGGTTGACATCGTCCGGAGAGATTAGAGATGAATCTCCTGATGTAAGCTAGCCTGTCTTGGAGGCCTCGGAGTTCGCGGAGATTTCTCGGGGGACCCATCTCCATGATTGCCTTTATTTTTTCGGGGTCGATGTGAATGCCCTCAGAAGTGATGACGAAACCCAGGAATTTCCCGCTGGAGACACCCAAGAATGATTTCGTAGGGTTCATCTTTAAGTTGTGTGCTCGTATTAGGTCGAACACTGTCCTGAGATCTTGCAGATAATCTTCCTTTGAACGGCTTTTGACGGCGATGTCGTCGATGTAGCACTCTACTGTCTTGCCAAGTGGTCTCTAAAGATTACGCTCATAGCTCTCTGGTAAGTGGCGCCAGCATTCTTTAAACCGAAAGGCATAACGGTGTAGCAATATGTACCAATCGGTGTTCGGATTGATGTGTGCTTCTCGTCGTCAAGAAACATCTTGATCTGGTTGTATCCTTAGAAGCCATCCATGAAGGACATACGTTCGAAGTCGCAGGTGTTGTCGATCATAATATCTGTGATAGGGAGAGGGAATTCATCTTTAGGGCATGCCTCATTCAGATTCCGGAAGTCAATACATATTCGGATCTTTCCGTTCTTCTTGAGAATTGATACGATGTTGGCTATCCAATTTGGATGCTGCTCTTCGCGAATGAAGCCGCTGGCTATCAGTTTATTGACCTCGGCTTCAATAGCATTCATGACATCGAGACGAAACCGTCGTTGCTATTGTTTGACAGGTTTTGTATCCGGACGAATATTGAGTTTGTGGAGTGCAATCTCGGGGTCCAATCTTGGCATATCTTCATAGCTCCAGGCGAACACATCGATATACTCTTTGACGAGTTGGAGCAGCGACTCTCGCTCTTCATCTGTCAGACTCTGGCTGATGAAGATTGGTTTTGGGGAGTCTTCATCACCAAGATTAACTTGTATGACCTCATCTTCAGTGGGAGGTTCTCTTTGCTCGAAATGCTTCTCCCATTGTTCATCTAGCTGTTGTGCCCATGGTTCTAGCTCAAGAAGTTCGGGGATATCCTCGTCTTCTTCATAGGCATCGGCAAACGCCATGTTGACTAATAAAACTTGTGTGAAGACATCTCCGATACTGATATCTGAATCGGAGGTTGGTGACTCAGTTGAATGTGAATGCCAATCGTACTCCTCATCCGAGCTTTTCGGGGTTGTTGCAGGTGTCACGTAGCCTAACCCACGTCTGGTTTTATTAGGATAATTGCATGATTTTGTGATCAGGACCGACAGTACGGGTGCTCGTCGTCCAGAACCATAGTTCAGGCCTGGCGTGCTCTCTAGATCGTATCCTTGTTTTTGCATAAGATACTTGGATTGGGGACTATATAAGTAGAGGGGCAGCCTCCCGGTATTAGGCTCGAGATCATCTTCTTCTGTACCGATGGGCAGCGGCTGATTCCTCCAGCCGAAGATGATTGGGTGATCGCCTCCCTCGACTATGAAGCATGTGTCTTCCATCGGAGTGAGTTGATTTACATTATGGACCTTTGTTACTTGTGTGTGTAGGTGAGTGCCTATACCGTGCTCTTTAGCATACAATGTACAAAGCTTATTAAGCTCGAGGTAATTCAAAGCTATCCCTTTATTGATAAAATAGGGTATCTTTTTCGGAGGAATTACATCATCTGTGGATGGGACATCAGCATAAGCAGCCACATACTTGGCTAACTCGGGTTCTTCTTCTGCCATCCCTAAGGCGAATGAAGACTGGGGGGACGACCTGGGCAGCTTAATCGCCAGAGGTTCCACCGGTGGAACAGACCGCGGAGTCGTAGGTGCACTTGCTACCCCCGGTTGAATGCATGGTGCGAGACGGAGAGTTGTCGGAGCACTTGCTACCCTCGGCTGGATGTTTGGTTACGGATTTGCTTTAGGGAGACAAATTGTTATTAGCTTGTCGGAGGGATAAAGCATCTCCGGCCGTTGATGGTTGGCACTTGGCAACCTGATTGTTAGTGGTTCTATCGTGGGTCTTGGCGCTTGGCCAGACCTTGGTAACCGGATAACCATCTGCCCTTCTTGTGCCGAGAGGCTGACTGCATCCCTATGCAGAGTGGCTGTAAGCGGTGCAGCTCTGCCGGGTTTTCTAGCCTGGAGGTGGATCGCCAACGGTTCTTCTAGTCCCGTTGTCGCTTCAGTTGGAGCCTGAAAGTCTTCTTCAACGAGGTGCCTTTTCGACTTCTCATATAAGCATGAGTCGGAGTAATAAGACTCGACACCTTTAAAGGGATTAATGTCAGCAAACTCTGTCTTCACAAAGCCGTGCTTGTCGACATACTTGAAACACTGGTGTAGTGTGGAAGGCACTATCATGTAGTCATGTATCCAAGGGCGCCCCAAGAGGATGTTGTAGGATGTATCCGCATCTATGACATAGCAAGTCACCTCGGATTGGAGATCGCCGATCTGGTATTTCAGACGGATCTTCCCAATGGGGTAGCTCATGCCCGAATTGAAGCCACTGATAGCAGTATTGGTTGGCGTAAGACGATGCATCGGAATGCGCAGATGGTGTAGCAGGCTTCTTGGGATGATACTTATGGAGGAACCTGGATCAATATGCATCCGATCTATCTTGATATCGCCATTATATCCAGTATAATACAGGGGGCGATCATGCAGGTTGGTTTTGATAAGCATATCTTACGGAGTGAAGACGATGTTTGGCATTGCGCCAGTGCAGGCACTATCCTGGAGATCCACAGGTGAGTCCTCTCCGGTGAGGTTGGATTGAGCCAGATAGGCATCGGCATTTTGGAGTGCTTCGTTCAGTGCAATACGAACGTCCTTGGAGAGCCTTAGGAGTTCGTACAGTGATAACTTGGATGGTGTGTTAGCCAATTGCGCTAAGATGTCAAAGTTGTAGGGCTTTTCCAGCACCTGAGGTGCTTTCCTTCGGAGCGGTTTGTCGAATCGAGTTTCCTTCGGCCTAGGCTTGTCGGTCGTCGAAGGTTGGACATGTCCTGGAGCATCACCGGTGGCAGGCTGATGGTCATCTGCTGGGTTGTCTGGCGGAGGCTGCGTGTGTGCCCCAGATCGGGTGACTACGGCAGTAGCCTCTTCGACTTCCACAGAAATCGTACGGCATGATCTGATTTTCCTATTTTTCTTTTTGACGGCAGAGGGTGGCGTAGGTTGAGTCACCTCTGGCACCATGTTTGGATGGACCCACATGATTTCTTCTCGCGGTGTGGTAAGAGGTACAAGACCGACTGCCTGGTCTCGGGAAGGTGGAAGGTTAGTGACCTCCATCTTCGCTCTAGGAATGGGCACCACTCCGTCTTGCATTTTCGTCGGTGGGAAGTTACCGAATTATACTGACACCATGTTGGCTGCCACAGTTACCTCTTCAAAGTCAATAGCTAGAGCATTAGAATCAATAAGGTGTTGAATATACCGCTTCAGCTGGAAGCAGTCCTGTGTGGCATGGTGGAGATAGCGGTAGAAATGGCAGTATTTGGGATTTTCTATCTCTGCAGGACGAGGTTCACGCCTCGGAGGATGGAGTTGAATCCGACCCCCTTGTATGAGCATGTCCAAGATGGGCTTCACATGACTGTCTTCGAAGGAGTAGTTTATTTGTGGCCACTGCTTGTCTGCCGGCTTTGACTCAGGCTTCTGGGCTGTGTTGGCCACTATAGCCTGCTTGCCTCTGTTGTCTCGATTGTTGGAGGGGTTACCCCCAATGTCGTTGTTGGTGTTAAGACGCTTGCCCTTGTTCTCTCCTTCCGAGATGTGTATTCCCAGTTGGCGAGCCTTCTTCAATCGTTCTTCGGCACTAGTGGCGCTGATGATGAACGTCTTCCAATCCCTGAACTGACTTTCGCCTATCCAGAGGCTGATTGTAGGAAGCAACCTCTTTTGGCAAATTTCAATTAGGGAAGAATCAGGGTTGCCGGAAGGCAGCTTCATTGCGGTTTGGCGGAACCGCTCAATATAATTCCTTGTGAGCTCCTTTTCTCCCTGAACAACGTCTATGAGGGTAGACATTGTGACGTCTTGTCCTACCTCGTAGAATCATTCCAGGAACATGCGCTTCAAGCCAGCGAAAGAGCGGATGCAGTTGTCTGGCAGGTTGCGATACCAGTCGAAGGTGACTCCTTCCAATGCTCTAATGAATAATCGTGTAAGGATGGCGTCATCATGAGACAGATGGTCCTTGGTGACTTCGAAGTAGGTGATGTACCTGCTGGCCGATGTCTTCCTATCGTATGGATTGATGTTGAATGGTTTATATCTTGGTGGGAAGGGAACTTCTCTCCATACAGCGGGATAAGGTTGACGTACCCTGAGGTCCTGGCAAGTTTCTCGGGCATCGAACATGGCCCGGAGCTCTTGAACCTCTCGTCTCACTTCTCTGGCTTCGTTTGTAGCGGTAGGAACTGATATTTTGGGGGGATTATCACCCGGATTTGGTGCATCCGAGTTCAAGTTCGCATTGATTGTGGGCCCTATGTTTGTTTGGCCCTGTGTTCTTCCTTATAGACATGGAAGTGCTGCCTTGATCTCATCCACAGATTTGACCAATATGAGAAGTATGGCCTCTAGATCGTCGATGTGTTGGCGATCACTGGAACTTTCTTGATTATTATCCGTCATGAACACCGTCTTCACGCGATGAGAGATGTAAGAAAAGGTGGAGGATGTGCTCTCGGAGTCATACCCCTGCGTTGAGAAGTCGTCCGGGTATGTGGGGATGTTCTCCTCTGGTTCATATTCAGAAGGAATGGTACCCCCAGATTCTGAGTTTGCCTCGTCCTGAGAATTGTGAACGTCCCTGGGGACGTCGAAACTTTCTATGTCTGTTGGGAGCACCGTTTCCCTTGAATTATCCTCTTGGAATATTGGATTATCGTGGATGTTTGGGGAGTACTACCCCCGGCTTCGATGTTCTTTAATGAACCCCCAAGCGCAGCGGATTTTGTCTTTGAGCGAGTGCCTTCGAAGACTCCTACTGAAGCGGTGGTAGCCAACTTCTTAGCAGAGATTTTCTTGCTTGAGATCTTCGGACTAGATGTACTTGTCTTCTTTCCTTTTCCGTCGCCAGGGATTCTCAGAGCAGAGTTGCAGGAAGCGATGAGAAAGGCTTCATTTTTGGAATTTGGGTGCTGTAACCGCTGGAAGACGGACCGCCGATCCTTTTGTAATGCTGTATTGTTGCAACAACAATTGACGATAACTTGGGTGCATTGATGTTTATTCTCAGATTCTCTGCACACCGGGCTTTCGTCCCTTTTCTTACGCTTGTGGAGGATCACATCACGCAAGTCACTTGCTTTGTCGGCTCGAGAATTCTGATCACGGGAGTGTGTAGGCCTCCTGCCTGCTCCCTGATTCGAAGGTAGCACGTACACTTGCCTTCGTTCGTTATTGGAAGTTGCTTTATGATTATCCCGTCCATTGGCCGCAGGGGGCAGGGTACGAGTAGCTTTATACAACTTTCCATTAGAGTCCCGCGTGACAATCAGCGGGACGCCTCGATAGTCAGAGGTTGGGGCAGCTGACTGGGCTTGGTGGGTCCGCGCTGCCCTAAACTTCTTCCTTTTAGCACTTGCGGGTGCGTAATAGGAAGAGTCCAAGTTGAATACCACAGAGTCTGGCTTATCATCCAGAGAACCATCAGGGTCAGGACCGCATGAGAGATGGTCGAAGACTGATCGAGAGAAGCGTGGAACAGACGCTATACGGCTAGGATTAGAAACCGTGCAGGCGGTCTGCATGCGGCTGTCTTTAGCTGTCGGATGAGTTGTTCTTGTGCGACTAGGACTCACGACCGTGCAGGCTGGCCGCATGCGGTTGGCAATTATGGCCGCATGGGTTTTCTGCAAGCGATTGACTTCAGTAACCGTATAAGTTTCATCCATGCGGTTGGCAACTGTAGCCGCATAAGCTATGCGGCTGACAGATGTGATCGTGTGAGCTTTCTTCATACGGCTGGCGGATGTAGCCGCATGAGCTTTCTCCATGCGACTAGCACCCTTATGCGGCTCGGATCGCATAGAGTTCCTCTTTGCCCCTACAAGTCCAGCATCATAGTGTTTTCTTCTGCCGGACTTGGGGACAACAGAGTCGTCTACGGTCTGAAGTGGGGCCGCAGGAGAGTCTTCTCCGCCGTTTTGAGCAACAGAGGGTATCTCTGTAAGAGCTTCAGTAGGAGCGAATGATCAGGGTCTCCACTCCATGCGGGCTTTTTTTGTGCGGGCTCGCTTCTGGACCGGGCCAGCGCTCTCGTCGGAGAGCATTTCTTCAAACGCCTGTTGGTCGAACCGGGCGACCATCATCTGTTGAGTGGAGCCAAGTTTGGCTGCATCCGATTGCATCACCAACTCCTCAGCCGTGGAGAAGTTTGTCTCCAGCAGAGTCGCCATCGTGTTTGCCATGAAATATAAAAGAGCAGAACAGTTTTATGGGTGGACTGGACTTTTACTTCACGTTACAAACTCTCTTATACAAAGAAAGCCTAGGGACGAAAACCTAGGTACAGCAATCTAAGTATAATTGTTTATTTTTGATTCTGGGGGTGACGGTAGAGGCTCGGGAAAGCGACGGCAGCTCTGCCTTACTCCTTGGACAATCGGACGTAGCCTTGGCTCCTGTGATGAGATGCTTGGCGTTGACGAAGAAATGCTCTTCTTGCTCTCCTCGTATTGCTCTTCTGGCTTCTCTCTCTCCGGATTGATCTCTGTGTATTTTCTCTCTGATTATTGGGGGGAAGCCTCTCTCTTGCAAGGGAATGGCACCTTGCTATTTATAATAGTGGGGGGCATCATTAGGGTTTGCAATGATTGCCCATTCTCAAAGTGGCGGCGGCCTAGTAAATGATCAATCTGGGCCATTAATCTTGAGCATGAAGGATCTGGGCCATTAATGAAGATTATGCCAAATCATGTCAGTAATTAATGTTGATTGCAATAAATTTCCATCATGATGATTTGCTGATGTCCGCAAATCTAAATGAATCAATTTAATTCATTCTCTTGCCACGTGTCCGAAATTATTAGGATCTGACCCAAAATTTGATTATCTTTAGGACACGTGCCCTGTCATCATTATTGAGCTGCATGAGGGGTGTTCATATTTGGGCCGTATGAAGGTCGTCATGACCGAGCCGCATGAAAGATTTCATGACCGAGCCGTATGAATAGTCCCTATACTCGAACCGCATAAAGGTTGTCATGACCGAGCCGCATGAATATGTTCATGACTGAGCCGCATGGGGGTCTTCATGGCCGAGCTGTATGAGAGTCTTCATGGCCGAGCCCCATGGGAGACCTTCATGGTTGAACCGCATAGGTTTCACTGCACTGGCTGCATGAACTCGTCTAGTCTGGCCGCATAGACTTGCCTCGAAGCTTGGTGGACAGTGCCACGTCTGCGAAGATTTTCTCCAGTTCCCTAGGAAGATAGTGCTCTTGTGTCAATCATCATGATTACTTTATGTCAGGGTTGTCATCTGTCAGGTCTGTCAGCCGTTAGAGCATTAAATGCGTCCAGACGTTGGGCACAGCTGCTTTGAAGGCCACGTGGCCTCTCTCTGTGGGCCGCATGGAGTTTACTTGAGTTGCCTATGTGTTTGAGCCGCATGGGACTCCTGAGCCGCATGGGCCCTTCGAGTCGCATGAGGCTCCTTGGCCGTATGGATCATTTTTTTTCTTCTTTTTCATGCTTCTACAGTCGACCCTTGGAGTTCAAAGAGGGTGACCATGTGTTCTTGAAGATATCCCCCACTAGAGGCACGATTCGATTCGGAGGACGTGGCAAGTTGAGTCCAAGGTACATCGGGCCTTTCGATGTCTTGGAACGTGTTGGAGAGGTTGCCTACAGATTGGCATTGCCACCGTCGCTAGAGGGAGTGCATGACGTATTCCATGTATCTCAGTTGAGGAGGTACGTGGCGGACAACAATCATGTGCTTGATCACTCCGAGATCACAGTTGGACCTAGTTTGTCGTACGAAGAGCAACTAGTAGGTATCCTCGATCGCCGAGTGAAGGTGTTGCAGAATCAATCTATTCAATTGGTTCGCGTGGCATGGAAGCATCACTCGCCAGGGGAGTCTACTTGGGAGCGCGACGACGACATCCGAAATCGCTACCCGCATTTGTTCGAAAACGAAAGTATGTCTTGCATTTTAAGTGCTAATATATTTTCTTGCATTGCATTCGACCCCCGACCTTAGTTTAATTTCGAGGACAAAATTTTCTTTAAGTTGGGTAGGATGTAAACCCCCATATTTTTAATTAATTTTTTATGAATTAATTAATGTTTTATACATTTTATTAATTATGAAATTATTTCTACTAGCTTATTATTATATGTGTGCATGTTAGTATTACTAATAAATAAGGAATAATATAAATTCTAGGATTTTTAGGAAATTATTTGTTAATTTTTAGGAAATTTTTTACTAGCCTAAAATATATATTTACTTATAGTTTGGTATATATATATATATTTGGTGTATATATATATATATATATATATATATATATATATATATATATATATATATATATATATATATATATATATATATATATATATATATATATATATATATTTTTACTTGCCTAAAATATATATTTACTTATAGTTTGGTATATATATATATATATTTGGTGTATATATATATATATATATATATATATATATATATAAATATATATATATATATATATATATATATATATATATATAATTATTTTTTTGGTATTTTATATATATATATATATATATATATATATTTTTTTTATATATATATATATATATATATATATATATATATATATGTATTTGGTATATATATATATATATATATATATATATATATACCAAATACATATATATATATATATATATATATATATATATATATATATATATATATATATATATATATATATATATATATATATATATAATGGTAATTGTAAAAAAAAAATGTGGGGCTCGGCCACACCCCGCAGGGGGCGGGCCAGCCTCGGTTCAGTGGAACATTGATAGTAAGGAAAAAAATAAGTAAAGGGGAGGGGACCAACCCACGTGGGGCCGGTCCACCTCACCCGACCCCCTTCTAAAACATTAGACTAGCAGCAGCTGCTGCAATCCATAGTAAAACCGAGCCCCTCCCATATTCTAATCCGAATAGGATTAGTAAACGGCGGCAATATATATAAACAACTGCTCAAAGCCGAACCCTAACCCACCATAATTCCATCTCAACCAGAAGCCCTTGACCTCGAAGACCCTCCCCCAACCGACTGCACAGCCTGTTCGCCGTCGGCGATCACCGGAGCCATGCCGCACTCGCGTGGACCGACGCGAAAACAGAGTAAAACTCTGTTTCGAGCACTGTCCAGGTAACAACTTCTCATCCCGATTTCTCCTATGACACTAGATCGTTTTGAGTTTCGTAAAGTTCTATGGAAAACCAGTATGACCCTCTTGAATTCCACCAAAGCGATTTGAACACGATGACACGACCCTTCCGCGAATTCGACGCAAAGTCGACGATTTCTGTTTAAATAAAACAGAACAGAATGTTAACCAAACCCTTACTTAGGAAGCCAATTTTTGAACCAAATATTAGGATTTTCGAAAATCTGATTGAAAGAATTCAAGGACGACATATTCAAGACTAAAACGCATCTGCTAGATCGGCTCCTTAAATTATATGCATAAAGTTATTCATTACTAAAGTTTCCCGAAAAACTGTGTTTTTAAAACTAGAATTTCTAGAAAACTTCTCGATACGGCGTGCACCACGACAAACCGGGCGACGTGGTCGCACGCTATATGCATCGAAAGGCGCGTATGGACGTTACGGACGTGTGGGAATTGACGGAACTCAGTTGTGTCCCGTGTGCGCGACGAAATCAACGCGTATCCGTCGAGATACCCCCGTATCGGCGTTTTGCATACTTGCCCATAACTTCGTGTACAATCGTCGGATCGAGAAGAAACTTGTGCCAATAGGTCTGGATCGAAATTCTGGTCCTGTGTGCCAAGTTTGGTTCGATTCTGAGAAGGTCGAATCGGAACCCATTTTTGGCGGGCCACGACCCACTCAAACGGGCGATTTTGTGCACGGCTCATCGGAATCCAAAACTGGACATACCGTTGAGTTCCTCTCCTCAAACTGAAACCGTAGACATGTAGTTTGACAACTTTAGAGACCATAGATCTTGGCACGCATTTCGGTCCAAAGCGGGTCCAACGGCGGACATCGTTTTGACCCGAAATTACAATTTTGCCCCTGTTCCAGAATTAGACTTTTGGACAGGCATTTTCTGGGTATATCTTTTACACCGAGTGCATTTTTTATGTTTGTTTCAGCGTCGGGAGTTGTTTGGAGGCTGTGACGTTTATTAGCTGATATAGTGATTTCTTGGGCTTGCCACTTTGCACCATCAGGCAAGATACCTTGCCATCTTACTTTGTGATTGTTATATTTCTTATTTTCAGTTGTTATTTTTATCATTTCTTATTTCTTGATATTTAAACTGTGCCTCCAAGTCACACTTGGGTGCAAGCGACTCTATCGGTCGTTTTTCTTGTTTTATTTTATTCTCTTGTATTGACTTAGTTTATTGACCACCCATTGATGTTGAGGTATTGGTATATCCCATACGGCCTTGACACTTGTTGTATCACGTGATGTGAGTCACATGTAGGACACGTATCCACGTAGTCGGCTGGCCACTGATACGTATGGAGAGTGCGACGGATAGGAGTAACTGCCAATAGAATTGCATGCTAGAAGACTTGGCGGTTATTAGAGGTACATGTCAGTCATGGAGATGATGATACTAGGCATTGGGTGGAAAGAACATTACCTGACGTATGGGCTTCGATTGTACTTCCCTTGTAACCCGAAAGCTCCGCTGGAGATACGGGTATGAGCCTCTCAGGTTGACCACTGTCGTTTTTGAACGTCATGCTCTTAGTCACTGGTGCCCAAGAGGGGACTATACCGGATCCTATATTCAGCCAAGGCTCATGCATCGAAGGAATGTATCTCAATTGCATATTCACAGTAGAATGGTCAGGAACCCGATTGCATGCATACCTTTTTCTCTTTTTATATTATAACAGTTTATATGGCATGGTGTTTTCTTGTATCTTTCTATGTCCCCTGAGGACCTGGTTATCTCTCTAGGTTTAGACGATTTTCTACAGGAGTACGGAGCGGCATTGGAGCTATCCTACATTGATGATGAGGCAGTGCCTTTTGACTTCTAGTCTATTTCTTATCTGAGACAGTTGTAGACATTATTTTACACCACTTTTCTTTCTATTTTATGGAGGTTGGACTCCGATCTTGTGAGACTATTTTTTTATAGCTGTTTGGAGTGAGTATGTTCACTCGGCTATCTTTTGATACTCTGCTTTATTCATTTGGACTTATTTATCTTCTGTGTTGAGCTGTGATGAGATTAGATATGTTATTCTAGCCTGTGGTTATTTATTTACAGCTTATGTGCATATACGAGGATTCTATATATTGGAGTATTCTTCGTATGTGTACAACTGGCATGTTCACGTACTCGGTCCTACATATTTTGGGACTGGGCGTTACAGATTCCAAATGGCAACTCCAAATCTCCAAATGGCACACAAACTGAGGTGATCCTCCAAAATCAGTAAACAAACATAAATTAGATCCTAATGCAAAAGACTAGGGTTAAAAAGGAGTTAAAATGAATAAAATAGGATTTTAGAGCAATGGAAAAAATACCTCTCCTCCAAAATTAGGGCAAACTCAAAAGAGGCAAGAACACACAAGAGATTACTTATAGGCAAGTGGAAACCCTAATAGTGGCTGCCATGGGTGGGTTTAAATTAGTTTTAGGCTTAAGTCATGGGCCTATGGCTTAATTACTAGTCTTGAAATTGATAAATCATACGTCATTGACTTAAGCCATAAGTCATGAACTAATTTTACTTAACTAATCCTTCCTACCTTAAAACGAATTTCTAATGACTAAAAGTAGGTTAACTTTGGTTAGACTAGGGTCACCAACTAGGGTTAGTTTCTAGGCTAGTCTACAAGTCTCAACTAGTTTAAGTCAAAATCAAATCACCAATTAATTAAATTAATAAATTCAAAATAATCACTAATGACCAAAATACCCTTAGGCTAAAAACTAGTAATTAGTCATCCTAATCACACGACTATGCTCCCTTGGTCATGGTTAGTCACTAGGCTTAGCAATTCTAGGGTTTAACTAGTTAACCACAAAAATCATAATTCAATATTTTAAATAGTTTTAAAAAGATTAAAAATCACCAAAAATTATAGTAAGATTTAAATATCCTTATTAAATGATTATAATTAAAAAAATTAAAATTACCCTCATTTGGAAAATTGGGTGTTACACACGTACCGTCCTTACCTTTTCTATGGCTGTTATGAGGAAGGCACACTCCTGATCTATTGTTGAAGACAGATCGACTTGTCGCAGTCCTTAAAATTGAGCCACCAGCTGATCGTCTTCTAGTAACTTAGGCTCCAAAAGTTCGACCATCCCTGCCCCACCGGGGAGGGTTCTGAGGAGTTCAATCTGGCCACGGGTACATTGACGGGCCAATGCAAAAGATGTCCTCCTACCCACGGCATCTTCAACCCCTCGCTTCAGATGGTGGTAGAAACTATCAACCACGTCCTTCGACGATTCATCCAGAACTTCCGAAGAAGATGGCGTCAAATAAAGAGTAGCTGGCAGAGTTGAAAAAGATGTACCGAAACTTGACGCCCCTGCCACTAGAAAAACAAGTTCTGAGCGATAGGATGCCTGAATAGCCGCTATCTCCTCCTTCGCAGCTCGAAGGATCCGGAGACTGGGCAGGGCAGAAAGGTTGACCTCCGGTGTTGGAGCTACATTAACCAAGAAGGGTGCATGGACCATTTCTCCCCGCCCCGGCGCTACCACTACGTTTTCTCCTGAACCCAATCCGGCAGGAGCTCCCTCGATATGAGTTGGAGGAGTGGGAGGCATACTTTCTTCCACCAGATCCCCTCTGGTGACTTCTCCCTCGATAATGTCCGTCATTGGCAGCGAAGGAGCAGGACCTGTATGTCCGGAGCAACCATCGATCAGCTTAACCCGAAGGATGTGAAAATAGAGCAAATGAACCTCCTCACTAGTTAAGACATGACTTAGCTTACCAGGGGAGGATTGCTGAAGCTGAGGCTTACTCCCAGTCACCCTATCATCTTCACCAGTGATATCTGAGATGAATACAGCTGGTTCTTCTGCCCCAGCCACCCCGGAGGTGGACATAATTGGGTCAGCATCACCCGGATGAAGTTCAGTAACCTCGGGGATTGGCTCAGTAGAGCCCACATCGCCCTGGGTTGAGATGTCAGCAACGGGAGGAACCTCAGCTGTCGCCGGGAGAACCCTGGTAGAAATAAGCTCGGAACTCATATTACTAATTAAAGTGGCTAAAGCCGGGGCGACCTCAGAGATTGTAGCCGGCTCTCGAGAGTCCAATTCTCCTGGCGTCTACAAAAAAAAGGAGAATGATCAGATCATAGTACAGAAAAGAAGAGCTAAAAAAGATGGTTGTAATTCGATTCACCTCCAAAAAGGCATCAACATCCTCTCTTCTCTCCCTAATGATTGGCCCGCGAGGTTTGACCGTAGCCCATTTCGAGAGTAAGTTATGCCTCCAACAACGGACACACGCCTGCTTCGCTTTCATGAAGGACTAGGCGCAATAGGGGGCTGATCTGCCACTAAATCATCTGCAGGAGAAAGGGGCAAGTTATCGGGGTTCTCCTCTTTGTCCGCATTGGTAGACTCCCAGTCTGACACATCAACTGTATTCCCTTTCTTTGTCCTCGTCTTGGACCCTTTTGGTTTCTCCTCCAAACCAGTATCGACAATAAAACTGGTACTTGGGTCAAAATTGTTAAGGGGCTTGTTCACCATAACATGGTACAGTGCCGCTAGGTACAAAATTTGCCATGACTCCCTAGCATCAGGCACAGAGAAGCTGGTACGGTTATGAACAGTGTTATAGTAATGCCAAGCCCGGATGCCGTCAAGGACGCTACCATCAAAACCCAGACATGAGCTGGGATTGTCCAAGAACATCTGACTGTACCCAAACTGTCGGAAGAACCGACTGGGCAAGTAAGGCTCCAAGAAGACGGAGTTACGGTTGCGATATACCAGGTGTACAGGACGGATGTTCTGCAACCAGAGGAGCATCATATCGAATAAGAGGTGGGGAGGCCCAGTACCATTAAGGTGTACACCACTCACTTCTTCATCAGTAAAATAAGGAACAGACACGAAAAAGGTGTATCTGTCCACTCTCGCCAACGTCATCCGACAGCTGGCATGGTACCGCACTCCCAGGGCATACGGTAATACTGGAAGATGAAGGCATCATCAGCAGTTACGTCGTCTTATGGGCCAGGCCTCATCAAAGACTGGCAGTGCATCAACAGCTACCCCATCAGATAATGATAGGACAGCTCGATTAGTTCAAAGTCCTTCGCCGTATCATGGGCAATGATCTTGGATGATAAAGTATGGAGGCCACGATGTATGCTGCATACGATGGCAGGGAGGAGAGCTAGTCTGGCCACAAAGACTAGCTTCAATGCAGGAAGAATAAAGTAACGGCTGATTCTCTCAATAGATCCAGTCCCTCCCGAAACTGTGTAGTTCCGCAGCCATACCATCAGAAATCCCGCCAGGAGAGCCTTATCAAACATCTGCTGGGTATCCTGATAAAAATAATTAATGGAGTCAGTTTGACTCCCAAATCTATCACCCGTGGTTTTCACTCTCTTGGCAGTCGACACCTGGTTCTGTTCTTCCTCCCGGGTTCGAGGACTTCGGAGAGAAACCCGGCATGAGGCGCCTAGCTTAAAAGGGTAACTCGTCCAGGTCTTGGTATGAGGAAGGTTCCCTTAAGAGCTATCGTCCTTCTTCTTTGACGTCTGTTGGCATGTACTATGGTGACATAGTAGTTCCAGGTAGACAGCCACAAAGCCCGGGAACCACTGTACCAACTCTTCGAACGCTTCATTCGTAAGGGTATACACTTCAAGGACTTCGTCTCTCCAGGGCAACATAGAGACTTCACGCATCTCGTAGAGGGCAAGTCCCATTTCCCCTTCCGGTGTAAAGAAGGTCCCCGTATGACAATTGTACAACTCCAGAAGAGCCATGAATAATTTCTTGTTTAGGGGCAGACCATAACAAGTGCCCCGAATGGCATGATAGAGGCCAATCTTGTGCAGGAGATTCTCGTATGTCCGCAAAATCCACATGGTTAAGTTGATCCACGAAGGGATGGGGTTCATCCACTTCATCAGCGCCAACCGACCAATGGGGTAGGACCCCTTTTGAGCAAGCTGGTTCATAAAAATGTCAGCTTGAGAGAACCGAAAGTTGGGACCCTACACATTAAAGAAACTACCCGGGGCCAACCCCATCACGTAGCGGCTGACCGGTGTCCTGCTAGCGACCACCGACCTCGAGTTTCTGTTATAGTGAATATCACCCACGAACATCCCTTGCTGGCTCAGCGTCAAGGAGTCCACTATTTTTCTGTTGGTTGGCAGCATGTTGAACCACGATAGCGGGAAGTGACGCTCCATCTGAGGAATATGTATCACCATCCCGTTAGAAGAAAAACTCCAGCTTTCAGATAGATCTAAAACATTGGAGTTCTTTACAGTCAAGGCATCTCCAAAGAGGAACGCAGGTTTTTGGTGTTGACCCCCCAATTTCTCCGAGTTCATCATGCCCGAGAGAAACAAAAAAATTGGTTTTTGATATCCCTCAGCCTCTCCTCAGGTTCATCTTTGGGAAATTGGTCTGACACATAATCTACTATGTGGTCGAACCTCACACCCACAGCAGATTGGGCTTGACCTACTAAGAGTTCTCCTGCAGGATTGACAGGCAACTTTACTGAAAAAAGACAAAAGAAAGAAGTCAGAAGATAGCTAGAGAAAAACCACTTAATTCTTTCTGAGCTTATGAGGCTCTGTTAGGTGGGTCGTTATGCGGCCCTATTCATAAGGAGCTTATGCGGCTCTGTTAGATGGGTCTTCATGCGGCCCAGTTTTTAAGGAGCTTATGCGGCTCTGTTTAGTGGATCTTCATGCGGCCCAGTTTTTAAGGAGCTTATGCGGCTTTGTTTAGTGGGTCTTCATGCGGCCCAGTTTATAAGGAGCTTATGCGGCTCTGTTTTGTGAGTCTTCATGCGGCCCGGTTCATAAGGTGCTTATGCGGACGTGAGGCATACTCTAATACGGCTCAGTCATGAAGCAACTCTCATGCGGCTCGGACATGAGGTATACCCCATGCGGCTCGGACAGCGAAGAGTTCATGCGGCCCATACGGCACAGCTTATACGGATCCATCATACTGAACTTGAGCAGTTCAGTAAAGACGAAAAGAGCATATGTCAAAGAGAAAGGCCCGCGCATAAAACATGCGACATAGCCATTATGGTTAGGGTTCAAAGCCATGCATTTTTCTTCCCAACACTCTTACCGTCAATAGCAGGATTAACGTCGGGGTGAACTGAGATCACCGATGAGGAGGCAACTCCTTTGCCCTTCGCCGCAGCACTAGAGAAAGCCTTGGGAGCCATTGATGATCGAAAGAGGAGAAGAGACGGAGACTAGGACAAGAAAGCTTGAAGAAAGAAGAGAGTAAAGAATCTCTCTCTTCAAAAATTTCTCATATTTATAGGTTGGCAGGGCGTATGAACAGATAGACGCTTCAAATTTCGTACTGCCTAAAAGATAAAGCCGACCCTTGGGATTCTATCCCCTTTCATGCAGAAGACAACTCTGAATCACCCAAGCAAATCAAAAGTTTTAAATGCTGACTCTTGGAATTCTACCCAAAAGACGGCTTTAAATTATTAAAGCAAATCAAAGAAGCAATTAATGACGAAGATAAGGGACGTCCACGTGGCATGAAAGCGATTATACGCCCAGAGGAGCCTATACGGCATGAAGAGCTCAACCCAGTATGCGGCCAGAGGAGCCTATGCGGCATGAAGAGCTCGACCCAGTATGCAGCCAGAGGAGCCTATGCCGTATGAAGAGCTCGATCCAGTATGCGGCCCGAGAAACTTATGCGGCATGAAGAGCTTATGCGGACAGATCCATGCTACTTATTCAAAGTATTTCAATTTTACAAATTAAAAACTTTGAAGGGGGTCTTGTAGAAGCATGAAAAATAATAGTAATTCTTATGCGGCCCAGAATCAACATGAAACTCCATGCGGCTCAAAACTTATGGAGTTTCAAGCGGCTCAAAAATCCCCGAGAGCTTCATACGGCTCAGAAAGCTTCATGCGGCTCAGAAAGAGCCACGCAGCCTTATGCAGTTCGAAGTAGGCCTATACAGTTAGCCATAATTACTCCGTGCAGCTAGCTATTAATGCTCTGACATAAAGTGACAGCTCTGACAGAAATGATGGCTCTGACATAAAGAAGAGACGCGACATGCTTATAAAAAGACGAGAAAATCTTTATGATATCTGGCACAATTCATAAATTCCAAAGAAAATTCTTTATACGGATCACTTGTGTGACCATCATGCGGCTCGGTTATGAGGCCACCCTCATGCGGCTCGGTTATGAGGCCATCCTCATGAGGCTCGGTTATGAGGCCACCCTCATGCGGCTCGGTTATGATGCCACCTTCATACGGCTCGGTCATGAGACTCATGCGGCTCAGCCATGGATCCACCCTCATGGGGCTCGATCATGAGACCACCCTCATACGGCTCAGTCATGGGGACAGTCCTTCATGCGACACAGCCAGGGTGCACCATTTATGCGGCTCGCAATATGGTGGCAGTTGGGATACGTGACAGAAGCTGACTAAGTCTTAACAACTCGGATTTATTGTAACCAACAGATCATAACAGTTCAGATTTATTGCAACCAACATAACAGTCCATATTTTTTGCAACAAACCGATCAAGATTAATCTTAACCAATCCCCAGCTGCCCACTTTTTAAGGCACAGTTACGAGGATGTGGCCTAAATTAGCCACGTGGCTGTACACCCCACTCATCACAAATTCTTATAAATAGCATGGTGCTATTCTATTGCATACACACAGAGGGACACACATATACATACAAAGAGCATTTCTTCGCCAGAGCCGAGGTTGCGTTCGATCATTCAAGGAGTAAGGCAGAGTTGATAGCACTTTCCCGAGCCTCTACCGTCACCCCCAAGAATCCAAATTAAACAATTGTACTTAGATTGTGTTTCCTAGGTTTTATTCCTAGGCTCTCTTTTGTACAAACGAGTTTGTAATTGTGAATCAAAGTTCAGTCATCCCATAAAACTGTTTTGTTCTTAGATAATCAATTACAAATAACAACATCTAACACATAATAAGTATAACTGCACAAGATATACTCTCCACACGGAGGAACAATAAGATGGTACATCTCAATCACAATCTAAGGTAGAAATAGCACGATATCATAGATATGAAAATCTCAAAGGAAGTACAAACAGAAAGGAAAATAAGTTTAAGTGTCTAAACGACACAATAACAAAACATAATACAACCCAAGT
Organism: Iris pallida; assembly: GCA_029216955.1. NCBI lineage: Eukaryota > Viridiplantae > Streptophyta > Magnoliopsida > Asparagales > Iridaceae > Iris > Iris pallida. The sequence continues at coordinate 14,761,483 of JANAVB010034417.1, forward strand.
CTCAAATGACAACAAAAGTAAGATAAAGCCGAACTAAACTAGTCCAGGCAGTAGGGGTGATAACATCAGCTAGAGCTGGGTCCTCCTGAGAGTCCAGCTCGTAAGTGTCGTCTAGGGCTACTCCATAATAGGTGGTACAGAAATCCTCATCCTCATCCTCTGTAATATATCAACAGGTCCAGTCAAGACAAGAATGAGCACAATATATCTCATGCAGTTCATATCATGTCAGAAGATAATAAACATGCAATATAGTAAGATACATGAATAACTGAAAGAATGTATATGAAGTAAAAGAGATAATTGTAATAGAAATATCTACTATAAGTAGAGAACTATCAGTGACTAGTGATTCACAGTACAAGATAGACATGTGAACAGCTGGAGATGATTAATGGCTATACTACAGAGTTGATTCATGACTACACTACTTTGGAATTATTCATATGACTATTTCTACTTCCCCATCCCCAATCAATACACAAGGATCCAGACAAGTTAAGTTAAGATTCATGATCTCACTGTCTCATAAACGAGAGCATGAGAAGTTGATTCATGAGGGCTCTGTGAATATAAGAGTACATGAATCACAAGAGTATACATAAATAGTGAAAGCATGGAGATACATGATGTAAGTGAAACACACATGACATGAAGTATCTGATGCTTTCGAGGGGGATAACATCTCATAAAAAGATCCATATAGTACCAATCCGTGTTACCAACATGACAGCATCAAGTAAAGTAATCTAGAGCACACTACAACGAAAAGACCTATTAATGATGATTGATAAGTGGATTTCATGACGGCTGATAAAGAAGCGTCATCAAACTTCAACAAGACTCCATTCTATGACAGTGTCCAATATAAACGTTATTGATAGTCTTTCAGTGATACGAGCGTTATAAAAAAGTACCAAAATTTAAGTCAAAACCTCTACTACCCCGCACTTCTCCCCGCACTTAAGAAAAAGCCTAGCCCTCATCCTCTCTCTTTCTCTTTCTCTTTCTCCTTCTCCTTCTCCCCCAGCTCCCTAACTCCCCAACTCGTCGAGAGATGATGGATTACGCTCGAGAGATTATGGATTTGAAGACTCTCATCACTCGCACGCTCGAGAAGAAGGGCGTACTTGCCAAAATTAGGGTTTGTCCCTCTCTCTCATTTTTCTCAAATTAGGGTTTCTCTTCAAAAAGTAGGTTTTCTTCCAGATCCTTTTGATCGATGTATTCTTATGGGAGAATCTATATACTAGGGTCTCTTCCATACTAGTGTCTCTTCGAAAATTAGGTTTTCTTCCGGATCCTTGTTGTTATTGTCTTCAAATCTCCCCACCGTCGCCAGAAGCCAGTGACGGGGGCAACGGGTTCAGATCTCTGGAGTCAGAGTACGTCCGCCGGCACCACCACCACGAGTCAAGGGAGAACCATTGCAGCTCCCCACTCATCAAGCACATCAAGTCCCCCATCCACCTCGTAAGTACATGACAAATCGAACCATCATTACACGATACCACAAAAAAATCTCTCTTGCACTCAAACACTAATATCAATAAATTAGGTTTCCTAGTTAGACCAATTACTCGTGGATATTAGATTCTCTCCATCTAACTTGTAGAATCCAAAAACAATATATCAATAAACCAACTAGCTCAACTAATGCAATGAGATTAGGTAATAAGCCCATGAAAACTACACATTTATACAAATAGATTACCTCTGTTGTTTCCAATTCCTAGTTTAAAAGCCAATCACAAGCTAATATAAGTCGTAATGTGAATTAAAAATGTTATAATAGATACACACACACACATATGACATAAGTGTATCCTAAATTTTCTAAAATTGTAATATTCTAAATCCGTATTTTCTGTGTTGAATCTAGTATTTGTGCCCATGCAAACTAGGAGACAAGATACGTGCCTATGAGTTCCTAATCATGCTATTTGGATTTGTCAACATTAAAAGATTTTATTTTCTTTTTTTCGTTTTCTAGTAGTTTTGAACAAACCATCCAAATTCGGTATGTTGCAGGTTCATCGTGCCTAGTATAAGAAAGTCCCCAGTCAGTTCAATGTCATAACAGAAAGCAAGTAGAAGGTAGTGTGACCTTATGGAAAGAATATTTAGAATATTTAAACATTTTAGGTCTAGCTATGACTAAGATTAATTTCCTCTATTATATTTTGATATATTATTTTTGAAGTCATTTCTTTTGGGGTAGTGATCAAGGTTCGCGTATCGGTATCGGACAATTCCTATGAGTATTAGGATCGCCGGTATTGGCAATATCGGTGGTTTATGATCGAAGTATCAGTTTCTATAGTAGTGGCAGTGGAGGAAGATAAAAAAAATATATAGAAGAGCAGTAAAAAAAGCCTATTATGATGAGTAGATTCTTGTTGCAAATGAGTACTAGAGTGCAACTATAGGTATGAATCAGGATATGCAAAATTGGGGCTGAAGACGAATTTGTATTTTATAAAGATGGAGGCCAGTTTGAGGGGAGGTCTCTAGTTCAGAAAGATAACTTTTGATTGTTTTGGTTTACCTATGTCCTATAAGAGATTTTGATGTTAGATTAGATTAATATAATAACAAGGTTCAAACATATTATTACGCCCCAGAACCAGAATACTGGCAAGTAGGGACTGACCAGGCCAGCTACGTATACCAAAGTACTCCAGTACTCCGAAATAACGTATAAGCTGTATAGATGGGGGTTACTACTACAAGCCAACAGTCGATCCTAGGTCAAGCAATCCTAGGTATCTCAATCACAGGCAGTAAACAATGTACAAGAAGTAAGATCAACTGGAATATAAAATAGTAAAGCGTCCCAAACTATCATATATCAATGATCATGAAGCTAGTAATACAGCGTGAAGACTAGCAAGAGTAATGGTCATACATGATAAGCTCTAGCTATAGTCTAGAATACGCAAATCATGTTCTGGCCCGTAGGCTAAATGTCAAGTCCAAAACACGAGCTAAACACGTGCTCGGAGGCTAAATGCCACAAAAGAATGATGTACATAACTAGTGAGAGAATAAAATAGAAAACCCACTAAGGTGCTCTGGTGCTCTGGGTAATCACCAACGAGTGGAAGGTATGAAAGATCCTCTTGGCTCCTCATCAGATCAGGTCAATGCAAAACCAGTGGGGTCAGACCCCCAATAGCAAGTACTACAAAGGAAGCCAAACTATGAACTAAAACCAGCATAAAAATCATAGCAATGGATAGAGAGAGAGATGAGTAAGTACTAATCGAGACTCGTGTACTACCAATGCACTTATCTCGAGAATAGAAGGACAATAAGTAATACAACATGTAGCATAAAGTAAAGACATGTGACGTAATATAAACTGTGTACATGTTAGAAAAAGGAAGCATGTGAACATGAAAGATAAACTAGACATGTGAGCATGTTAAGTAGACGGAGCATGTGAGCATGTTATGTAACTGGAGCATGTGAGCATGTTAAGTAACTAGAGCATGTGAGCATGTTAAGTAACTGGAGCATGTAAGATAACTGGAACATATGAGCATATAGGGTAACTGAGACATGTGAGCATGTAAGATACTATATAGAACGACAAATGATAAGATGACTTAGGAACTATTCTGAAATCCAAGTTACAACCCGTAAACCAAACAAGGACCGGGGTTGTAACCCTTCTCCTGAACAGAACTTTAGTATCTAATCTTTTATTGACAAAAGTGAAGCATAAACAAAGATGTGCTAAAAATAAATAAATCCGAACACTGCCTAGACAAACTAGACTAGACTTGACTCCATACAATAGTCACGGCCAAGCAATGAGTACGGCTTTATACATTAGCTAACTAGGGTTGTCACAATCCTAATTACTAACAAATGCAAGTTTGAGAATTCCAAGTCCGGTTACCTGCCTGCTGCTACCTATTGGTCATGCCGGGAAGTGATTGCAATTGTATCTTGTGCTCCCACGCGACGGTGAAGCTGGGAGAGTGCTCATCTCGACGGATAGCTCCAAACCCTTAAATTAATGTTATAACAACCTAGACCAAAGGCAACAGGTAACTGGGAAATCCTCCCTACCCAAGTTCTAATGATCAATCTAGTTATACAATCCTTACCATTTTCTTGGATTCTGGGTGTGGCATTCCGCAGAATCCATCCTAGACATGAGACATGCAAGACTGGACAAAAGCGAGAATGTGCACCATAACAAGCCATAACAAGAAAATATCATAAACTGGAAGCTAGGAGTGCGCTACGACGAGCCACTATAGGGAGTGCGCCATGACAGGCCAATATCATGTAAGCAAAGAAAGACATGTACGAGAGTGCACCACGACGGGTCACTATCTAGTAAGTAAAGGAGACATGTAAGAAAAGTGCGCCACGACGGACCACTATCATGTAAGCAAAGAAGGCATGGCAACAATTAACATAGCTTGTAAGAAAGGATCTATCAAAAGACATATCATAGCATGTGGGGAAGAATAATTAAAACTAAGTATATTTCATAGCAAAATAATTGAACATGCACAAGTATCAAGTGTATATAGGATGTACAATCATTTTCTAACTATGCAAGATCATCTAATCAAGTTAAGAAATCATTACAATCAAAGAAAATATCAAAAACGGACAAAAACGGGCAGAAACGGGCAAAAACAGACTAAAACAGCATAAAACGGCATACCGGTGGTATACTGCGGCATACCGGCGGTATACCGGCCTAAAGACAGAAGGTTTCTGGTGCAAAAAATGGCATACCGGCGGTATACTATGGTATAACGGCGGTATACCGGTTTTTCAAACAGCAACAAAATTCAGAATTTTGCCAAAACTTGTTTCGGCCATAAAAACTTCATTTTAAATCAAAATTCGGACTTTCAAAAGTCAAAATTGAATAGAATTGAATTTCCTACAATATGGAAGTATTATTTTTCACAAATCAAAACATTTGATAGATCAATACCTCAAAATACTCCCAAACAGAGGTTCTCGGGATACCGAAACGGGTTCCGATTGCCACCAAACTCAAAATCTATGATATACAAACTATGTGAGGGCCTCATATATGTATTTGTGACCAAGATCCATGATGGTAACGCTAGTATCACTCTTGATACCAAGTTTTCTACTAAGTCCATATTGGATTTTAACAAAAAATCAAAACCTTGCTTAAACAAATTTTAGAAACATACATATAGACGAGAATCATAAGGAAAACATATTTAACAAAATAAGTTTAAGGCAATTCTAAGCATTTACTACCAAGGGAAATAAAATGACAACAAAAACATTTTTATTCAAAATTTGGCAAGATGTACTTGCCTAGGTTAAGCTCCAAGCCTAATCTTCTACTCCTCCTCCTAGGGGGGTTAGACACCACACCCAAGGCCTCAAGGCCAAGCTCTTGGCAAGCTCCAAGGGGGAGAGAAGGGAAGAAGAAATGAAGATAGAGTGAAAAGAGAGAGGAGAGAGAAAGTTAAATGGTATATATAGAAGGCGAAATTAATCTTAGCCGTCGGATGGTGATCCATGTGAATATCTAAGTCAATCCTAGCCATTCAAACAAAACCAATTATCCATTGGGTAATAGGGTGCATCTACACTATTCATGAAAATATCTAAACACTATTCATTAAAATATCCAAAATACTATTCACGAAAATATCGGAAACACTATTCATGAAAATATCTGAAATCGAAAATATCTAAATTGTGAAAAATCTGTCTGGACGGTATGCCGTCGGTATACTCCGGTATACTGGCGGTATGTCGGCTAAGAAGAAAATCTATAAGTTTAGGAAAAAATTTAAAGCATTACGAAAACCAAAAAAAATAAAATACACTACAAAATACGTATCTGTATATAAATTCCGATACTGTGAGACGAGTCTCACAACTCTCCACAACTTAAAAATAAATTCCATCCTCGGAATTTCCTAAATCTAGTCAAGCATGAAAATCAAACCAAAGAGCTGAAAAATTATATCAATCAAAACAAAGCATGGCATGTTGGTAAGATAAAGACAACAGTAATATAAGTAAATGCGTAAGCAATAACACAACTACAATCAAGAAGGGATGGAGGCATATGAATAAATATGAATAAATATGACTCCACAACTTAGATAAAAGTCAATTCTCAAAATAAGCCGGTACCAATGACTTAATCCAAGATATGACTCTACCCAGAACGTATCTTCGTAGTCGATACCAATGAAGTCATCACATGCCTCGACTACGAAAACATAAGAGTGGGACGAGAAACTCACCAAATATGCGTAACCTAAGAGATAAATAAGAGTGGAAGCAGAATAGGACAATACCTACAACATGACCGCCCTCAGCCAAAACTGCTCTAATATACCAAACTATGCCTGTCCACGTCTCAGAACTGCTTGCTCTAACCTGCTGGTGCTGAACTGGTATATGAGCCATATACTGCTGGACTGCTAGGGTAGCCGGTGAAGCTGGACTCGGGTAGGACTGACCCTACTGGCTGATCAGGCTGAACTGACACCTCTGCCCTCGGGTCAACTCTGCACTCTGCCCCTGAATGCTAAGACTGATCCTCCAAAACTGGCCTGAAAGAAGATTGCTAACCTGCCATCGGTAAAACCCAAACAAGCTGATCGGAAGGATTTAGAACCGTGCCCTTGAAAGTTAAAGGACACAAGGATTAAATCGAGAGAACAAGAAGGATCAACGATCAAGGCAGATATCAGGTCAAAGGATCAGAGATATAGAATAACACGAAAGATATCAATAAAGTAGAATTGTGACTGAGATATCTAAACATCAGTAACCCCCATATATCTGATAAATCAGACCTGCATGGGCCACCACTAAAACCTATGTCACGCCCCAGAACCAGAATACTGGCAAGTAGGGACGGACCAGGCTAGCTACGTATACTAAAGTACTCTAGTACTCCGAAATAACGTATAAGCTGTATAGATGGGGGTTACTACTACAAGCCAACAGTCGATCCTAGGTCAAGCAATCCTAGGTATCTCAATTACAGGCAGTAAACAATGTACAAGAAGTAAGATCAACTGGAATATAAAATAGTAAAGCGTCCCAAACTATCATATATCAATGATCATGAAGCTAGTAATACAAAGTGAAGACTAGCAAGAGTAATAGTCATACATGATAAGCTCTAGCTATAGTCTAGAATACGCAAATCATGTTCTGGCCCGTAGGCTAAATGTCAAGTCCAAAACATGAGCTAAACACGTGCTCGGAGGCTAAACGCCCTAAAAGAATAATGTACATAACTAGTGGGAGAATAAAATAAAAAACCCACTAAGGTACTCTGGTGCTCTGGGTAATCACCAACGAGTAGAAGGTACGAAAGATCCTCTGGGCTCCACTATCAGATCTGGTCAATGCAAAACCAGTGGGGTCAGACCCCCAATAGCAAGTACCACAAAGGAAGCCAAACTATGAACTAAAACCAGCATAAAAATCATAGCAATTGATAGAGAGAGAGATGAGTAAGTACTAATCGAGACTCGTGCACTACCAATGCACTTATCCCGAGAATAGAAGGACAATAAGTAACACAACATGTAGCATAAAGTAAAGACATGTGACGTAATGTAAACTGTATACATGTTAGGAAAAGGAAGCATGTGAACATGAAAGATAAACTAGACATGTGAGCATGTTAAGTAGACGGAGCATGTGAGCATGTTATGTAATTGGAGCATATGAGCATGTTAAGTAACTGGAGTATGTGAGCATGTTAAGTAACTGGAGCATGTAAGATAACTAGAACATATGAGCATGTAGGGTAACTGAGACATGTGAGCATGTAAGATACTATATAGAACGACAAATGATAAGATGACTTAGGAACTATTCTAAAACCCAAGTTACAACCCGTAAACCAAACAAGGACCGGGGTTATAACCCTTCTCCTGAACAGAACTTTAGTATCTAATCATTTATCGACAAAAGTGAAGCATAAACAAAGATGTGCTGAAAATAAACAAATTCGGACACTGCCTAGATAAACTAGACTAGACTTGACTCCATACAATAGTCACGGCCAAGCAATGAGTACGGCTTTATACATTAGCTAACTAGGGTTGTCACAATCCTAATTACTAACAAATGCAAGTTTGAGAATTCCAAGTCCGATTACCTGCCTGCTGCCACCTATTGGTCATGCCGGGAAGTGATTACAAGTGTATCTTGTGCTCCCATGCGACGGTGAAGCTGGGAGAGTGCTCATCTCGACGGATAGCCCCAAACCCTTAAATTAATGTTATAACGACCTAGACCAAAGGCAACAGGTAACTGGGAAATCCTCCCTACCCATGTTCTAATGATCAATCTAGTTATATAATCCTTACCATTTTCTTGGATTCTGGGTGTGGCATTCCGCAGAATCCATCCTAGACATGAGACATGTAAGACTGGACAAAAGCGAGAATGTGCACCATAACAAGCCACAACAAGAAAACATCATAAACTCGAAGCTAGGAGTGTGCTACGACGAGCCACTATAGGGAGTGCGCCATGACAGGCCACTATCATGTAAGCAAAGAAAGACATGTACGAGAGTGCACTACGATGGATCACTATCTAGTAAGCAAAGGAGACATGTAAGAAAAGTGTGCCACGACGGGCCACTATCATGTAAGCAAAGAAGCCATGACAACAATTAACATAGCTTGTAAGAAAGGATCTATCAAAAGACATATCATAGCATGTGGTGAAGAATAATTAAAACTAAGTATATTTCATAGCAAAATGATTGAACATGCGCAAGTATCAAGTGTATATAGGATGTACAATCATTTTCAAACTATGCAAGATCATCTAATCAAGTTAAGAAGTTATTACAATCAAAGAAAATATCAAAAACGGACAAAAACGGGCAGAAACGGGCAAAAACAGACTAAAACACCATAAAACGGCATACCGGCGGTATACTGCGGCATACCGGCGGTATACCGGCCTAAAGACAAAAGGTTTCTGGTGCAAAAAACGGCATACCGGTGGTATACTATGGTATACCGGCGGTATACCGGTTTTTCAAACAGCAACAAAATTCAGAATTTTGCTAAAACTTGTTTCGGCCATAAAAACTTCATTTTAAATCGAAATTCGGACTTTCAAAAGTCAAAATTGAATAGAATTGAATTTTCTACAACATGGAAGTATTAGTTTTCACAAATCAAAATATTTGAAAGATCAATACCTCAAAATACTCCCAAACAGAGGTTCTCGGGATACCGAAACGGGTTCTGATTGCCACCAAACTCAAAATCCATGATATACAAACTATGTGAGGGCCTTATATATGTATATGTGACCAAGATCCATGATGGTAACGCTAGTATCACTCTTGATACCAAGTTTTCTACTAAGTCCATATTGGATTTTAACAGAAAATCAAAACCTTGCTTAAACAACTTTTAGAAACATGCATATAGACGAGAATCATAAGGAAAACATATTTAACAAAATGAGTTTAAGGCAATTCTAAGCATTTACTACCAAGGAAAATAAAATGACAATAAAAACATTTTTGTTCAAAATTTGGCAAGATGTACTTGCCTAGGTTAAGCTCCAAGCCTAATCTTCTACTCCTCCTCCTAGGGGGGTTAGACACCACACCTAAGGCCTCAAGGCCAAGCTCTTGGCAAGTTCCAAGGGGGAGAGAACGGAAGAAGAAATGAAGAGAGAGTGAAAAGAGAGAGGAGAGAGAAAGTGAAATGGTATATATAGAAGGAGGAATTAATCTTAGCCGTCGGATGGTGATCCATGTGAATATCTAAGTCAATCCTAGCCATTCAAACAAAACCAATTATCCATTGGGTAATAGGGTGCATCAACACTATTCATGAAAATATCTAAACACTATTCATTAAAATATCCAAAAAACTATTCACGAAAATATCGAAAACACTATTCATGAAAATATCTGAAATCAAAAATATCTAAATTGTAAAAAATCTGTCTGAACGGTATGCCGTCGGTATACTCCGGTATACTGGCGGTGTGCCGGCCAAGAAGAAAATCTATAAGTTTAGGAAAAATTTTAAAGCATTACGAAAACCAAAAAAATGAAATACACTACAAAATACGTATCCGTATATAAATACCGATACTGTGAGACGAGTCTCACACATAAAAAAAAATATAATAACAAGGTTCAAACATCGGTTAACCGTTGTAAAGTTCTGTGTCAATTCTACGCAGTATACCAGCACTTAAAAGTATCAGAGACTTTGAGTATCCCTATCAATTTTTGAGTATCACTTTCAAGATATATGGTCCCCTTCAATATATGCCCCTTCTTAAGATATTTCTTTCTTTAGGTCAATGCAGCCTCTATATCAGTTTTTGGGCATCATGTGCAGGTTTTTGACTTTGATGTTGGCTTTGTTGCTGTAAACCTGGCAATGATGACTTATTCATGAATATTTCATCTTGTACAATTTATTGAGCATCATGTGTAGGTTTTTGACATTTATGTCGGCTTTGAGTATACCTTTGTTTGGGATTTAGTTTCAGTTGTATTTTTTTATGGCTCCGACTTTTAACTTCTCTTTGAGTATCACCGGTTTTGAGTATCACTGGATTTGGTAAAATTGGGATTGGAAATATCTATTGAATGGCTAAATGGTTTATTTTGTATCAGTGGCTTTGAGTTTCATGCTCTGCTCTTGTGAGTGTGGCTTGGGGTTATATTTGTCAGGATCATGCTTTACTCTTTTGAGCGTTTTGAGTAACCCTTCAAGCACAATTTGAGTATCCATTCAAACATAGTTTGAGTATTCCTTATCTTTGAGTATCACCCTAGTTTCATGTTCTTGGATTTTGTTTTTCAATGGGCTATGATGATGAATGATTGCCTAATTTTGATTAGGCAAAAATATTTGATATCAGTAGATGAGTATCATTTTTTGACTATCTTTGAGTATCACTTCATGATGGATACTAGGCTTTGACTATACTTTTGAGTATTAACTTCTACTTTTGAGCACCCAGGTTCTTTGAGTATTAACTTCTCTTTGAGTATCACTGACTTTGAGTATACTTTTGTTTGGGCTTTAGTAACACTTGGATTAGAGTATCACTTGGCTTTGTGGGAAAATTGTTGCTAACTCTTCGTACGCTGCCTTCTGTATGCAGTATCAGTTTTTGCAGACTTTTGAGTATTTTTGTCAGTGTATGGTTTTAGTTCAGTAACTTTTACAACATTGGTACAAAGAAATATGAACCATGTACACAAATCTCTGAGCCCAATTTTTCATATATTAAGATTTAATTATTATTATTATTATTACATTAATATGCTTGATCATGTGGATAGACTTAGACTGGTTTGTTATGCAAAAATTTGGGGACTTGTTTGTAAACAAGAAATTTCTCATGCTGCTATTATTGAAGAATCAAGATGGTTGCATTATTAATTGCCTTGGAGAATCAAAATGATGCCAAGCATGTTTCATATTAATGTAATAATAATAATTATTATTATTATTATGTTATGTCCAAATGATCAAGCATATTAATGTAATCTTTGTTATGCAACCATCATCTGCTCGTTCAGTAATTTGGACTCAGTAGTATTATTTATTTATTATTATGTTATGTTCAAGGACTCCACTGTAGCTTTGGAGTTGTCTTTTTTATACTTCTGAACTTGATATATTTATAAACTCTCTTACAATTTGCAGGATTTACAGGTTAAAGCTTCACCGCCTGCTTAGACCACTTCTCTACACACTAATCCTGCTATCATTCAGGTTGTTGCCAACAGTTACACTTGTATACATTCAAGTCACCAATGAAATAGAGATGGAGAAATGTAGAATGGTAGCTAAACTACTCTATTTTGAGACAATAAAATATAGCTAGCTTAAGTATTCTATATCTTTGAGATGTTGATGTACCCTGTAGAATGGAATAAAATAGATGATATTTTTATTGAAGAGAGACTACACATATATTTAGGAGAGGCTAGCCTCCTCTCCTATTACCCTATGCAATGTGGGACTAAACCCCAATAACTAATAACTCTAATATAACACTTAACACCCTCCCTCAAGCTGGAGCATAGATGTCAATCATGTCCAGCTTGTTACATAAATATTGAACCCGGGGTCCCAGAAGAGGCTTTGTGAAGATATCAGCTATCTGGTCGCCGGTCCGCACATGTTAAAACTTTATCACTCCTTTTGTATATTCATCAAGAACAAAATGAATGTCAATTTCAATATGCTTCGTCCGTTCATGAAATACTGGATTGGTGGCAATATGAATAGCAGATTGGTTATCACACCATAGGTCTGCCACTTGAGATCCTGTGTCTTCTTCCAGTTCTTGTAGGAGATACATCATATATAATATCTCTGACGGGCCATGAGCAATAGCTTGATATTCTGCTTCCGAGCTTGAGCATGCTATCACACTTTGTTTCTTGCTTTTCCATAATAATAGATTTCCGCCAACAAATACTGAGTAGCCAGATGTAGACCGTCTATCTGTCAAACTTGTCCTCCAGTCAGCATCAGTAAAACACTCAATGCGAGTGTGTCCATTATTCTCCATTCGAATTCCTTTCCCTGGATTCTTTACTAGATAACACAAAATTCTGAGAACTGCCTGCCAGTGTGGAACTCTTGGAGAAACCATGAATCTACTTGCGACGCTTACTGCAAAAGAAATATCCGGACGCATCATGACTGCCAAGTAGTTGAGTTTTCCAACTACTCGACGATACTGATCTGGATTGGTCATCATGACCCCTTCGTCTGGGAGTAATTTTGTCCCTGGATCCATAGGTGAGTTTGCTCCCTTTGCTTGTATCATGCCTGCATCATTTAGTATATCCAGTACATATTTTCTTTGAGACATTATAATGTCCCGCTTACCGTGTGACTTCAATGCCCAAGAAATAGTTCAAGGATCCCATATCCTTGGTTTGAAATTGTTCTCCAAGAAACTACTTGAGACTTGTAATACCCGGGCTATCATCTCTCGTAATTACAATATCATCAACGTAGACACCAAAAAGTATTCTTCCAGCAGATGTGTGTCGATAGAAGATTGAATGGTCCTTCTTTGTCTGACACATTCCAAATTGATTAACCACCTATGTAAATCTAGCAAACTATACATAAGGTAATTATTTCGGGCCATAGAGGGCCTTCCTTAGACGACACACCTTACCCTCCCTTGAAACAAACATGGGAGGTTGCATCGTATATACTTCTTTATCAAGATCCCCGTGGAGGAAAGCATTCTTTATATCGAGTTGAAGTAAAGGCCAGTCATAGCGAATGTCCAAGGTCATGAGGACACGAACGGACGTCATTTTGCCCACAGGAGAAAAAGTATCGAAGTAATCCTCACAATAGGTTTGAGAGTAACCTTTGGCCACCACACGAGCTATCAATCGGTCAAGAGTTCCATCCAATTTTACCTTAATCGTGAACACCCATTTGCAGCCGACTACCTATTTACCATGAGGTAGATCGACTATGTCCCAGGTATGATTCTCCTGTAGAGCCTTCATCTCCTCGTGCATAGCAGCATGCCAACCATGATGTCGGAGACCCATCTCAGCGGTCTTGGGGATCTGAATCCCATCAATAGTAGCTACCAGAGACTGAGTGTGACTGTCCTTTGTAGTTGTTAACATACAAGGGATGATCTCGACATGCACGACGAGGACGTTATGGAGACGAAATCGCCGGAGCTGCTGGCAGAATTGGTGGAGCTGCTAGAGAGACAAATGGAGGTAACTCACTGGAGCCGGAGCTACTGGTAGAACCAGAGGAGAAAGATTCTGTGGTTGATGTCGTTAATGGCTGTATCGGTGTATGTGGACTATCATCTTGGAAGACTGGCACGGTAAGAGAGGGCACCCGTACGGGGGTTATTGCGTTTGAGGAGGAAACAACAAAAAATCTTCTTCGGGATAGATTAGGGGAGCCGGACCTATTGATTGGGGGAACGGAGAAAATTTTATTTCGACAAAGGTAACATCCCGAGTGAAAAAATATCGCTTTAAGACAGGAGATAAACACCGATACCCTTTCTAATCTTAAGGATACCGAAGAAAAATACATTATATAGCCTTAGGATCCAATTTAGAAAGGGTTGGTCGGGTATCCCGAACATAGCATAAGCAACCAAAGATGCTGGGATGCAACGAAAACGGCTCTCTTCCAGGAAAGAGTATAGAGAAGGGAGTGCTACCATGGAGAACTGATGACGGCATACGATTAATAAGATAACAAGCTGTAAGGACCGCATCCGACCAAAATCTCATGGGAGTACGTGCCTGAAACATAAGAGCACGTGTTGTTTCCAATAAATGACGATTCTTGCGTTCGGCTACACCCTTTTGTTGTGGTGTGTACGCACAAGAGGTTTGGTGGATGATGCTGTTGCTGGCCAGATGTTTATCAAGATCATGAGATAAATACTCATGACCATTGTCACTCCAAAAGGTTTTGATTGGAAGACCAAATTGTGTAGTTATCTCGGCATGAAAGTTATACCAGATGTTAAATAATTCAGCATGACTTTTTATTAAATAAATAAAAGTAACACGTGAGTAATCATCAACAAACGTGACAAAGTTCTTAAAATCCATCACAGATTCAGTCGGACAAGGTCCCCATAAATCAGAATGCACCAACTCAAAAGGAGCGGTTGCAAGATTAATTAGACTCACCGGATAAGAAACCCGATGATGCTTAGCTAAACTACATGGCTCACAATGAAAAGAAGAGGGAATAACTAAAGATGGGTACATTTTCTGGAGAAATGGAGACGAAGGACGACCTAACCGATAATATAACTCGACCGGATAAAGTTTCATGCATACACAAACAACAGAAGGAGTTGCGTTAAACAGGTACAAGCCTCCAGCCACATGCCCCTTACCAATTGTCTTCCCAGTTGTCAGGTCCTAAAAAACACAATTATCAGGAAAAAAGGTTACCAAGCAATGAAGTTCACGAGTAAGTTGACTGATAGAAAGTAAATTGAATGGGTTCCCAGGAGTAAGTAGAACAGAGGTACCTGACAGTCTGGGAGAAAGAGTGGTACTTCTACGGCCGTGGACTGCCAGAGAACTGCCATTGGCAATAGTAATACCAGAAACACGACGGATAGGTATATAATCATGTATCATACCTGCGTCACCAGTCATGTGTGAGGATACACCAGAGTCAATTACCCACTACTTGGGTTTTACTATGCATACTACAGAATATCCGGCTGTGGAACCAGACGTTGATGCATCACCACGACGTTGAGCCTGGAACTCATAAAATTCTGCGTAAGAAACGTCGCTCATCTGAACCGAACGAACGCTATTATCAGTCACATCCGAAGTAATATTGGCAACAGGAGCTTTAGGGCACTGCCACTGGAACTGTCCCTGTTGGCCACAGTGGAAGCATGTTGGTAGTCATCCCCCACCACGACCATCATTGTCGCGTCCGCCATCGCGACCATAAGTCCGACTACCTCGTCGTCCACCACGAATGCCAGGATGAACAGTGCTACCAAGGGCAGATCGATCAGCAGGAGTATCTTCCAGAGTGGTCTCAACCATCTTTGCGGCCCGAAGAACACGGAAGTGGGCCTCCATCAAAGATGGAACATCAGATCCAGCAATGATCAGTGATCGAGCCGAGTCCGCATCAGGACGGAGAGATACAAGATATGCCATAACATGAAGCTGCTCGTGTTGAGCTAGAGATTCTTTGATATCCGCCGTCAGAGGAAGAACACAATCAATTTCATCCACCATAGCCTTGAAGGATCGGAAGTGGTCCTTATCAGACTTGTCTTCTTGAGTTGCTCGGTAAATGCCAACAACCGAGTCGTATATGCGAGACAAGTTGCATTTTCCATCAAACGACGTTGCTAGGACCTCCCACAGCTCCTTGACCGTGTTCGTGTTTTAAACCATGTCCTCGACGGACGGTTCCATGGAGTTCATCAACTATGTAAATAGTTGACTATCATCCGTTTCCTACTGTTCAAATGTGGGATCAGTCGTCACCGGAGGGCTGTTAGTGAAATGTTTAGATAGCCGCATCCTACGAAGTATTTTCTCAACTTTCTTCTGCCATGTTGAGTAACCATCTAGACCGTCCAATCGATGGTCGACAAGTCGAGTCGAAGAGATCGTCGTGCGAGTGCTCGTCGTGTTGCTGATACCGTTACCATCATCTGTGTAACGCCCCAGTCCCATAATACGTAGGACTAGGAACGTAGACATGCCAGCTGTATAATAAATATACGTAAGCTATAAATGCAGTGGAACCATAACTAATCTCATCAACCCAAAATAAATGAACTATATAATGATAATGAATTGTCTTGGTACAATATGTTGGGCGAAGACAAATCCACTACCAACAACTAAAGAAAAATACATGAGAAAAGAAATAATTTTGGCGAGCGAAGCGAAGACGATCCTAGTGCAATCATCCTTGACGAAATAGCGATGAACACAGCTAGAGCTAGAACACCTGCGAAAGACAAGAGCACACACCTGGAGAGATAACCAGGTGCTCAGAGGGACGTAACAAGACACATAATATTATGCCATATAAACTGAATAAATATTGCTCAAATAAATAAGTCAATTGAATTTATAACACGGTCCAATATACACATAGTGAATGAGCTTACCATCCCCCCAACCAAACAAGAACAGGAGATGGTAAACTAATTCACGGTGACATATCTTTCCATACTATGAATCTAATATGGTACCCGGACCCCAACAAGGTTTAATACCTTCTCATCGAAGTAGTAAGCCACACCTACAACCAAACAAGGACAAGATGTGGAAAACTAATTCACGACAAGCTATTGTTCCAAGCCACGGTCAGATACAAGTATCCAAACCAAAAGTACTCGTACCTAACGGATGAGGTAGCCTAACCGTTCTAAGTGAAATGTAGTTACGAACAATCCTTCCTACGCTTGGACCCTGGCTAAATAGGATCAGCAAAGTCCCCCCTTGGGGTACCAGAGGCCCCATCAGTAAGAGCATAACGTTCTGCAGAATGTCAGTGGCCGTCAGTAATCATGGGCCATCAACCCCGTATCTCCAGCGGAGAATCCGGATCACAAGGGAAAGTACATCGAAACCCATACGCTAAGAAATTGTCCTCCATGCCCAATGCCTACTGTGTTGCATCCACAACACAAAACCACTATAACCGCTAAGTCAAACTAGCATGCAATCTCTATTAGCGGTTATTCCTATCACACGGCTTATACGTACCAGTGGCCAGCCAGTCACGCATGTCTGTGTTCTACATGCGACACACAACTTCGTGTTACAACGTGTCAAGGCCAATGAATGCAACACACAAGGTGGTCCCTTAAATCTAGGTTTAATGTGTAAGAAAATAATACATAGCAGGAAATATAAATGAACAATAAGTTCTAACAGGTTATGCCATGTATCACAGTTTATTTTGCATAAAAAAAAATAATGCATGTAATATGACCAATGTGGCACGAACTGTGACTTCGATGTAACAACTAAGCAAGGTGACCTCTGATGGGGGCACGGACAGTTCTATTGGGTCCAGAAGGGTCAAATTAGTTAGGGATGACATAAAATAGTCTAAATTCGAAGAGATTAGGAATACGATTGTCGAGAATCAGAAATTATGGAATTGGAGGAGTTAATATATATATATATATATATATATATATATATATATATATATATATATATATATATATATATATATACATTTTAGGAAAGTATTTCTAATATGAGAAGTTATATTTGCTAGCAAAATGATATTTGAAAAATAGAGAAATAACTCGATTTAGACTAGAAGTCAAAGTCTGTATAAATACGCTTATAAATAATAACTATACTTCATAAAATATTTTAAATAAATCTTTGAAAACATTAATACTCATTTAGGTCAAAATTTATATTTAAAATTGGTAGGGAAAATAATAATATAAAAATAATTTTATAAATTTATTTTGAAAATAGGCATGGAATACAAACATTATTATTAATCAAAATATTTTAAATATTTTTTTGGAAGTCTACTAATTCATTTGACTAAAAATCTTACCATTACCAAATAAAATAGTTTGGACATAAACTCTTTGAAATTGGATAGAACTATTATTAAATACATTTTTATTTGATTATAAAATAATTATATAATAAAACTATTGTCAATAACTAATTTATCTAGCATCGCAACAATATCAAGAAAAATCAACAAGATAATACTATTACTAATAATAATAATAATAGTAATAATAATAATAATAATAATAATAATAATACAATGTATCAAAGTCTTGCTGGTGACTTTTCTTCTATACTAAATAAACACATAATAATAATAATAGAATAAAATCTATAATAGTAATAATAATAGGTAAAAGAAGAAGAAAACAAAATTAAACAAAAATAACAAAAGAAATAAAAATAAAAAAAATAAACACAGTAGAGGCTGTTCTCCTTTCGAGTGGGAGAGAGAGTGAGATAAAGAAAAAAGAAAGGGAAAAGAAAATTCGAGGGGGGGAGAGAGAGCACAGAAAGGGAAAAGAAGTGGGAGGAGGCGGAGACATCGGAGGGGGGTGGAGTCTGGGGCGCGGACGACCGGGCGCTTGGGCGGAGCTCGGTTTCTCTGGGAGGCCGACGGAAGAGCGGAGGGGAGAAGGAAGAGAGGGCGGTAGTCGGAGAGAGAGGCCGGAGAGAGGATGTCGGCCGGACGCGGTGGCGCGACGGCGGAGAAGCACGCGCAGGCGGCTGGAGCTGGATCGAAGTGGAGGAGAGAAAGGGATTGGGAGGCTCGGAGTCGCCGGCTGGGTCGATCGCGGAGGAGGATGAGGCGGCGGAGGAGCAAGTCGGCCGGACGAGGAGTGGGTTCCAGCGGGTCGACGCAACGCGGTGGCGGGGGATCAGCGCGGGGCATCGCCGGTGATGGCACCGAGGGAAAGCTCGATCGACAGGAGCTGAGCGCGGGTGGCAGACTTTGGAGAACGGGGGCCGGTCTCTGGTCGAGGGTTTCTACGACGCGGCGGAGGATGGCTCGCTGGAGATGGAGGTAAGCCACGGTGGTGGCGGGGGTGTTTATTTTTGTTTCTTTAATTTATGGGGTTTGCCGGAGTCGGGTTTTCGGTGGGGTTGACGGAGGTGGCCGGAGCCAAGGGAGGCCGGGTCGTCGTGTGTGAAGGTGTTTACTGGATGTGGGAAGGCGACAGGTGGTGGTGGTCTGGAAGATGGTTGTCGGGGGAGCTCCGGTGGGTGGCTGTGGTTCGTATTTGGTTGGGGGCTGCCATGGGTGGTGGCACTGGAGGACTGTGGTTTGGTACGACGGGTCTGGTGGGGGAGACGTGATGTCAAGGGCAACGGTGGTCCGATGGGTGGACGGTGAGGGAGGTCGATTTTTGGTAGTGATAATGGTGGCGACTGTAGAAGCAAGGAAAATACTAAAGGAAATGATTCATGCGGCCAGGAAAGATCCATACGGCTCAGAGAACTCATGCGGATCAGAGAATCATGCGGCATAAAGAGCTAAGCGGCCCAAGGCATTCCATGCGGCTCAGAGGATACGTGGCCTGATAGTGCTCCCCTCCGACCCATGCTGCATTAATTGCTATGATGGCTGACCCCTCTGAAAAGTTGACAGCCTGACACAAAGGCAGGTAATTATGACTCTGTCATAATGATGAATCTCTAGGGAAGAGGAAAGAAATCTCTGACACAAATCTCCTGAGAGCCACAAAAATGCCACGTGGCCTTGCCACGTGGGCATTCGTATGCGGCTCGCTTCTCATGCGGCTCAGAATAAATCCTACGCGGCTCAGACCATAGAAGCCTTATGCGGCTCGAGCAAAGGACTTCCCATGCGGCTCATAGTGAATCCATCCTATGCGGCTCAGGCCATGAAAGCCTCATGCGGCTCGAGCGAGGACTTCTCATGCGGTTCAAGAGGATCATGTCTATGCGGCCCAGGCGGATATATACCTATGCGGCCCACAAGGATTATTCCTCTGTGGTTAGAGGACTCAAGTGAGGGCCACTGCCCACGCAGCCCTGACACGTGAGCTTAACCATATGCGGCTCACATTCATATGCGGCTCACTAGTCATGCGGTCCAGATCCCTCCAGCAGCTCCTAGGACACGTGTCCTAAACCGATTAATTCCTCAGATTTGCTGCCATTAAAGATTGGGTCAGATCCCAATAAATCTGGGACACGTGGCAGAAGAATAGATCTGATTTATTCGCAGATATCAGAAGATCAGTATAAGGAAGATTTATTCCAACCAGCATTAATTGCTCATAGGATTTAGCGTAATCTACACCTAATGGCCCAGGTTCATCATAATCAAAACGAATGGCCAAGATGGACCAATCCCCAAGCCGCCGCCATCTCTAAAAGATAATTATTGGCAACCCTAATGATCACATCCCGCTATTATAAATAGCAAGGTGCCATTCCCTTGAAGGATATACAATTTCAGAGAGAAAAATACGTATATACAGAGAGACTCCCCAATAGTCAGAGAAAAGAATACACAGAGAGAGAGAGAGGCCAGAAGACCAACAGAGGAGCAAGAAGAGCATTTCTTCGTCAATGCCAACCATCTTTTCACAAGGAGCCAAGGCTGCATACCGATCGTCCAAGGAGTAAGGCAGGGCTGCCGTCGCCTTCCCGAGCCTCTATCGTCACCCTCCAGAATCTAAAATAAACAATTGTACTTAGACTGCTGTACCTAGGTTTTCGTCCCTAGGCTTTCTTTGTGCAAGCGAGTTTGTAACGTGAAGTAAAAGTTCGGTCCTCCGATAATTGTTCTGTTCTTTTATATTTCATGGCAAACACGACGGCGACTCTGCTGGGGACTAACTTCTCCACGGCTGAGGAGTTGGTGACGCAATCGGATGCAGCCAAGCTTGGCTCCACTCAACAAAAGTTGGTCGCCCGGTTCGACCAACAGGCATTCGAAGAGATGCTCTCCGACAAAAGTACTGGCCCGGTCCAGAAGCGAGCCCGCACAAAGAAGGCCCGTAAGGAGTGGAGACCCCGATCCTTCGTTCCTACTGAAGCTCTTGCAGAGACACCCTCTGTTGTTCAAGACGGCGAGCAAGATTCCCCTGCAGCCCCACTTCAGATCATAGACAACTCTGCTGTCCCCAAGTCTGGCAGAAGAAAACACTATGATGTTTGACTTGCAGGGGCAAAGAGGAACTCTATGAGATCCGAGCCGCATAAGGTTATCAGCCGTAGGGAGAAAGCGCATGCGGCTACATCCTTCAGCCGCAGGGAGAAAGCTCATGCGGCTACATCCTCCAGCCGCATGAAAAAAAACTCATACGGCCATATCTGTCAGCCGCATAGCTTATGCGGATACAGTTGCCAACCACACGAATGAAACTCATGCGGCTGTGGGAGTCAATCGCTTGCAGAAAACCCATGCGGCCACAATTGCCAACCGCATGCGGCCAGCCTGTACGGTCGTGACTCCTAGCCGCACAAAAATAATTCGTCCGACGGCAGAAGACAACCGCATGCAGACAGCCTGCACGGTACCCAACTCTAGCCGCATAGCGTCCGTCTCACGCTTCTCTCGATCAGTCTTCGATCGTCCCTCATACGGTCCTGACCCTGATGGTTCTCTGGATGATAAGCCAGACTCTGTGGCATTCAACTTGGACTCCTCCTATTACGCACCCACAAGTGCTAAAAGGAGGAAGTCTAGGGCAGCGCGGGCTCATCGGGCCCAGTCAGCTGTCCCAACCTCTGACTATCGGGGCCTCCCGTTGACTATCACACGGGCCTCGGATGGAAAGTTGTATACAACCGCTCGAGTCCAGCCCCCGGTGGCAAACAGACAAAGTGGTTCCTCTGACCTGCGGGAGGCGATCCTCCACAAACGCAAGGAAAGAGAAAGAGTATCGGCGTGCAAAGAGTCCTCGCTTGGACATCGTTGCACCCAAATCATCGTCAATTGCTGCTGCAACAACGCGGCAGTGACGGAAGATCGGCCGTCCGTCTTCCAAAGGCTACAGCACCCGAACTCAGAAGATGAGGCACCTCCTGTTGTCTCCTACAATTCTACTCAAAAAGTCCCCGCCGAAGGGAGAAGGAAAAAGACGAGTATCTCCAGTCCCAAGATATCAACCACCACAGCTAAGAAACTATCGTCTAAACGGTTGTTCTCTACTGGTGTATTCCAACACACCCGTTCAAAGACGAAATTTACCGCGATGGGAAATTCATCATCCACATCGCTGGGGGTTGAGGAAACTGGGGGTAACACTCCTCCGAACATCCATAACAATCCGATGTTTCAAAGAATCGAGCCCGGACAAACAATTCTTCCATTAGGGGCAACAGACGCCGATGTCCCCAAGGACATTCATAACTCTCAAGACAAAGCAAGCTCTGGAGCTGGGGATATCGTTCCCTCCGAGTCCGAGCCCGAAGAGAACATTCCCACCTATCCCGATGACTTCTCGGTGCATGGGTACGATTCGGAGGGCACATCCTCCACCGTAAGGACGGTCTTCATGACGGACAGCAATCAAGGTGGTTCCAATGATCGCCAGCGCATCGACAATCTCGAAGCCATATTACTTGCTTTGGTCAAATCTGTAGACGAGATTAAAGCGGCCCTGCCCACCCTACAAGGAGGAACGCCTGGTCAAACAAGCACGGGCCCCGCGGTCAATATAGATTCAAACTCAGCGGCACCAAATTCGGGCAATAATCCTCCCAAAATAACAGCCCCTACCGTGACAGATGAGACCCGAGAAGTAAGGAGAGAGGTCCAGGAGCTCTGAGCTATGTTCCATGGTCGAGAAAATGCTCAAGATCTCAGAATACGGCAACCATACCCTGCTGAATGGAGGGATGTTCCATTCCCACCAAGATATAAGCCGTTCAATATCAACCCGTATGATGGCAAAACCTCAGCAAGTCGGTACATCACTTACTTTGAGGTCACCACCGACCATCTGCCCCATGATGATGCGATCCTCACACGGTTATTCATCGGGGCATTGGAAGGAGTTGCCTTCGATTGGTACCGCAATCTACCGGACAACTGCATCCACTCCTTCGCCGGCTTCAAGCGCCTGTTCTTGGAACGATTCTACGAAGTAGGACAGGACGTCACTATGTCCACTCTCATGGACGTCGTCCAAGGGGAGAAGGAGTTGACAAGGAATTACACCGAGCGGTTTTGCCAGACCGCCATGAAGCTACCTTCCGGAAATCCAGACTCCTCTTTGATTGAAATTTGCCAAAAGAGACTGCTTCCAACGATCAGTCTCTGGATGGGCGAAAGTCAATTCAAAGATTGGAAGGCGTTCATCATCAGTGCCACAAGCGCCGAAGAACGACTGAAGAAGGCTCGCCAACTGGGATTGCACATCTCAAAAGGAGAAAATAAGGGCAAGCGTCCCAACAACGATAATGGGGGTAACCCCTCCAACAATTGGGACAGCAAGGGAAAGCAGGCTATGGTGGCCGACACGGCCCAGAAGCCCGAGTCACTACCAGCAGACAAACAATGGCCTCAGATCACTTACTCTTTCGAAGACGGCCACGTCAAGCCTATCTTGGACATGCTCATATAAGGAGGTAGAATTCAGCTTCCTCCACCAAGGCGGAAGCCTCGGCCGGCTGATTTGGAAAACCCAAAGTTCTACCATTACCACCGTTATGTACACCACGCTACACATGACTGCTACCAACTAAAACGGTACATCCAAAGACTCATCTATTCGAACGCTCTGGCCATCGACTTCGAAGAAGTAACCGTAGCAGCCAATATGGTGTCCGTACAATACGGCAGCTTCCCTCCGACGGAGACTCAAGATGGGGTAATCCCCGTCCCTCTGGCAACGATGGAGATTACCAATCTTCTACCTCCCCGGGAAGAGGCTGCTGGTCTAGTACCTCTCACCACCTCACGAGGGGAGGTCATGTGGGTCCATCCAGACTTGGTGTCAGAAGTAACTCGGCCCACACCATCTCCCACCAACAAAAAGAGTAGAAAAATCCGGACCTGCCACACAATCTCAGCAGACAACGAGGAAGCTACAGCCATCGTCACACGGTCCGGGGCGCAGTCCCAACCTGTGTTGACAGCCCAGCTGAAAATCATCAACCTACTACAATTGATGCTCTGGGACCGGCTCAGCCTTCGACGACCGACAAGCCTAGGCCGAAGGAGACTCGTTTCGACAAATCCCTCTGAAAGGACGTAGCCCAAGGGCTAGAGAGGCCCTATAACTTTGACATCTTAGCACAATTGGCTAACACTCCTGCCAAATTGTCACTATACGAACTCCAAGGACGTTCGTATTGCATTGAGCGAAGCACTCCAAAATGTCGATGCTTATTTGGCTCAATCCAACCTCACCAGGGAGGACTCACCCGTGGATCTCCAAGACAGTGCCTGTACGGGAGCAATGCCCAATATCGTCTTCACTCCGCAGGACATGCTCATCAAAACCAACCTACATGATCGCCCGCTATACTACACGGGATACATCGGCGACGTGAAGGTGGATCGAATGCACATTGATCCTATCTCTTCCATAAGCATCATCCCGAAGGGTCTGCTACATCATCTCCGCATTCCAATGCATCGCCTGACACCTACAAGCACCGCCATCAGCGGTTTCAATTCGGGCAGGAGCTACCCTATTAGGAAGATTCGTCTGAAGTGTCAAATTGGTGACCTCCAATCCGAAGTCACCTGCTACGTCATAGATGCAGACACTTCTTACAACATCCTCTTGGGGCGCCCATGGTTACACGATTATATGATCGTGCCTTCCACGCTACACCAGTGCTTCAAATACGTCGATAAATACGGCTTCGTGAAGACATAATTTGCTGATATCGATCCCTTCAAAGGGGTCGAATCCTACTACTCAGACTCCTGCCTATACGAAAAGTCGAAGAGGCACCTTGATGAAGGAGACGCACAAGCTCATACCGAGACAGCCACGGGATCAGAAGGACCGCTGACGATCCACCTCCAAGCTCGCAAACGGGTCAAGTCTGCACCCCTTACCGCCACTCTGCGGAAGGACACAATCAGCCTCTCAGTGCAGGAGGAGCAAATGATAATCCGGCTACCAAGGTCCGGCCAAGTACCGAGACCCACAACGGAGCCATTGACAATCAAGCTACTGAGAGTCAGTCAACCCCAAATAGAGAAGCTCAATCCCTCCGATAGGCCACTGACGATACGTCTTCCCAAGAAGGGTCGTCACCCCGACGCAGGGTCTGACACTTCTAGCGAACCGGCTACTCCTCACTCCACCTCGAGTACCAAACTGGGGGTTGCTAGTCTGCCAGCAACACCACGCTCAACTCCATCAACTGAACCACTGACAATCAAGCTTCCAAGGTCATCCTCTCAGTCTTCATTTATACAGGGGATAGCCAAAGAGGAACCGGAGCTAGCCAAGTATATGGCTACCCACACCAATGTCCCCTCCGCTGACGATATAATCCCCCTAGAAAAGATACCTTACTTCATCAATAAAGGGTTATCTTTGAACTACACCGAGCTCAATAAGCTATATACAATGTATGCTATAGAACACGGTATAGGCGCTCACCTACACATACAGGTGACAAGTGTGTACATCGCGATCCAGCTTACTCCAGTAGAAGACGCTTACCGAACATTCGAGGGAGGAGATCATCCGATCATCTTCGGCCGGACGAACAACCCGCATCACCTCACCATAGAAGAAGTCGACCTCGGGTCAGATGCTGGGAGACTGCCTCTGTATCTCTATAGCCCTCAATCAAAATATCTCATGCAGAAACAGGGGTATAATCTGGAGACGACACCAGGATTGAACTACGGCACTGGGCGACGATTACCTTTGAAGCCGCCAGTCCCGGCGGGCAAACCACGGAACTACTATAACAAAACTCGATACGGGTTAGGGTATGTAACGCCTACTACGACCCCTGAAAGTTCAGATGAAGAATGCGACTGGCAGTCACATTCAACCGGATCACCAACTTCCGACTCAGATACCAGCAACGGAGATGTATTCAGACAAGTCATGTCAGTCAACATGGCATTCGCCGACGCTTACGAGGAAGACGAAGACATCCCCAAAATCCTCGAGCTAGAGCCATGGGCCCAACAATTGGACGCACAATGGGAAAAGCGGTTCAAACTGAAAGAACCTCCTACTGAAGATGAGGTCATACAAGTGGATCTCGGCAGCGAATCTTCTTCAAAACCGATTTTCATCAGTAAAAGCCTAACTGACGAAGAACGGGAGTCGCTGTTAGAACTTGTCAGAGAGTACATTAATGTGTTCGCCTGGAGCTATAAAGACATGCCAGGGTTAAATCCTGACATCGCTCTTCACAAACTCAACATTCGACCAGATGCGAAGCCGGTCAAGCAACAACAGCGACGCTTCCATCCAGGCATCATGGACGCGATTGAAGCTGAAGTCAACAAACTGATAGCTAGCGGTTTCATTCGTGAGGAGCAACATCCCGATTGGGTCGCCAATATAGTATCCGTCCTCAAGAAGAATGGGAAGATTAGAATCTGCATCGACTTCCACAACCTGAACGAGGCGTGCCCCAAAGATGAATTCCCCCTTCCTATCACAGACATCATGATCGACAATACTTGCGGCTTCGAACGCATGTCATTCATGGATGGCTTCTCGGGGTACAACCAAATCAAAATGTCTCCTGACGACGAAAAGCATACATCATTCCGAACACCGATTGGCACGTACTGCTACACAGTCATGCCTTTCTGTTTAAAGAATGCTGGCACCACATATCAAAGAGCCATAAGCATCATCTTTAGAGACCACTTACGCAAGACGGTGGAGTGCTACGTTGACGATATAGCCGTTAAAAGCCGTAGCAAGGGAGACCATCTGCAGGATCTAAAGACGGTATTCGACCTAATGCGAACGCACAATTTGAAGATAAACCCCACGAAGTCCTTTCTGGGCGTATCCAGCGGGAAGTTCTTAGGCTTCATCATCACTGCAAAGGGTATCCATGTAGACCCTGAGAAGACAAAAGCAATCATGGAGATGGGTCCCCCGAAAAATCTCTGCGAACTTAGAGGCCTTCAAGGGAGGCTGGCTTACATCAGAAGGTTCATTTCCAACCTTTCTGGGCGATGTCGACCATTCACGCACCTCATGAAGAAAGGAGTCTCATTCGTATGGGACGAAGAATGCCAGCGTGCTTTCGACAGCATCAAAGAATATTTGTCAAATCATCCGGTCTTGGTAGCTCCAGCCCCTGGAAAACCATTTCTGCTCTATGTACGAGCAATGGAACACTCCCTCGGTGCCCTGTTGGCACAAAACAACGATGCAGGCCACGAACAAGCCATATACTATCTCAGTCGAATGATGGTTGGGCCAGAGCACCGATACACCGCTGTAGAGAAGGAATGCCTCGCCTTGGTGTTCGTCATTCAGAAAACGCGACACTATATCACCGGACAAACGATACATGATCTCACGGGTCAACCCTCTCAGAGTCCTCATGACCAAACCAGGGGCACTTAGCTCTCGACTCGCTACATAGGCAATATTGCTGTCCCCTTATCATATGATCTTTGTCCCACAAAAGGCAGTCAAAGGTCAAGCCCTGGCAGACTTCTTAGCAGCCCACCCAGGCTCGGAGTCCTCCAGAATATATAAAGAGATCCTAAATGAGGTCGCCGACTCGTATGCAACCTCTCACGATAACATATGGTGAATGTTCTTTGATGGTGCTTCAAGGACCGGACCTAAAGGCAATATAGTCGTCGGAGTCGGGGTAGTGCTGGTCTCCCCTTCCGGATTAGTGATCAACCGCGCCTATTCCCTCACAGAACCCTGCTCTAACAATGTGGCCGAGTATAACGCTCTGGTCATTGGCCTCCAACTTGCAAGAGAACTGGGGGTAGAATACCTTGAAGCATACGGCGATTCCCAACTAATCGTCAATCAGATCCGGGGTTCGTACGAAGTCCGTCACGAAGACATGATCCCTTATCACCAAATAGCGATCGATATCATCTCGTCATTTGAGGGGTTCTTCATCGAGCACGTCCCAAGACTCCGAAATATTAAAGCCGATGCCCTAGCTGGTCTTGCCGCTTCCCTAGCAGTTCTGAATTATGACCGCCAATCAGTGGAAGTGATAGGCCATGAACTGGTCTGTCCCAAAAATAATGTGCAATTCGTGGCAAGTTATTCCGCACAGACGATCGATGATGCCCCAGATTGGAGACAACCATTCATCGACTTCGTCGTCTACGACATCCTGCCCGAGAACTCAAAGGAAGCCACTTCCATCAGAAGGCGTTCTCTCAGGTTCTTCTACGATACAGAGACGAAGATGCTGTATCGCCGCTCCTACGACAAATTATTACTTCGGTGTCTGTCAAACGCAGAAGCCAAAGAAGTAGTACGAGAAGCTCATGACGGTGTCTGCGGGGCCCACCAGCCCGGCCCAAAACTACTAGATCGCCTTCGTCGAATGGGCTACTATTGGCCCACGATGGTGGCAGATGCGATAGACTTTGCAAGAAAATACAAAGCCTGCCAAGTCCATGCGGACTTTATTCACCAACCATCCGAATTTCTACATCCGACAGTGGCGTCCTGGCCATTCGAAACATGGGGAATGGATATCATTGGTCCAATCACCCTACCTTCCTCCCGAGGACATCACTTCATACTTGCGATCACCGACTACTTCTCCAATTGGACGGAAGCTGTCCCACTCGCAGAAGTCAAGACTTCAAACGTGATCAGCTTCCTTAAGCATCACGTCATCTACCGCTTTGGACTGCCGCGAAGGATCATCCATGATAATGGTCCACAGTTTGCAAGCCACGTATTCTATCGGTTTTATGATAAACACCGTATTCAGAATATCGCTTCGACGCCGTACAACCCGGCAGCAAACGGGTTAGCAGAGGCATTCAACAAAACGATCATCAAACTCCTCACGAAGTTCGTCTCCTCCAACAAGCACGACTGGAACGAGAAGCTCGGCGAATGCTTATGGGCTTATCGTACCACAATTCGAACAGCTACCGGGAATACGCCATTCTCCCTAGTGTACGGGAGTGAGGCAGTTCTCCTATTAGAGACTCAAATACCCTCACTCTGCGTCGCCCTCACTTATCAATTGACAACAGATGACAACTACCGACGTCGACTACAAGAGTTAGAGGCCTTAGATGAAAAGCGCCTCCTAGCTCAGCAAAGGATCGAGTTATACCAAGCACGCATCTCAGGAGCCTTCAACAAGAAGGTCAAAATCAGAACATTCCAAGTGGGTGATCTTGTACTGGCAGTCCGGAGGCCGATGGTCATGACACACAAGACCGCCGGCAAGTTCCAGCCAAAGTGGGAAGGTCCATTTGTCATCGAGGCCGTTTTCTCCAACGGTGCTTACCGCCTCGCTAAGCAGAATGGAGACTTGCTCACGTTGCCCGTCAACGGCAAGTTCCTGAAGAAATACTATGTTTAAATAATATTCTCTAGATCCTAGAGTCACGTACCCACTGGTACCACTGAACTCGCCCCATAAAATCCCAGATCCTCGAGACACGTACCCGCTGGTACCACTGAACTCGCTCCATAAATTTCCAGATTATTGAGTCATGTATCCGCTGATACCACTGAACTCACCCTCGCGATTTTCTAGATTCTTGAGTCACGTACTCGCTGTTTTCCAGATTTCTGAGTTACGTACCCGCTATCCCCGATCATCGAGTCATGTACCTGCTGGTGCCGCTGAACTCACACATCTACAATATTCCAAATTATCGAGTCATGTACCCGCTGGTGCCTCTGAACTCACATCCCGGTCACTCTTTCAGATAGAAAGTTATGTATGATCATACCTCTGAACTTTCTTCTTGAAGGACATCCTCCCTCATGATCTAACGCCCGCTCTTCCAGTGCACAAAAAGGGTAATCGATCCACAAATTTCCAAAACGGCCATGTCCTCATTACCTCTGAGTCGTTCCAATCCCGCCACAAACAAATCACCCCTCTATATAGAATTGCCATGTCCTTATTACCTCTGAGTTATTCTATGTACCCCCCGTCAAAGAAACCCTCATGCTCACCATGTCCTCAGTACCTCTGAGTCAGTATGATTGGTTCCTTTCTTTTAAACTTGTTGTCCGTATCCAAAACCAGGGTACGTTAGGGACAATGGGTCCACACAAAATGTCCCAATAAGAGGATTATTATAAAGCAAAAGAGTGAAGAAAATATATATTCCAATCATTCAGAAATCGGTTACATCCACACGATTGCGAGCAAGTCAAAAGAGTTCTTCATAAAGACAAGAAGAAAGGCGAAACAAAATAAAAGACTACAGACAGACATCCACGAGAAGCCCCTACATCCTAGTTACAGGAGCGCATGTACCATTCCCTCAACCATCTCACATATGAAGGATGCAAGTGAAGAGCATCCTCGTCCAGAATAGGAGAAACAGGGTTCCCAGCGCTGCCACCCTCGACAGTCTCGATATTTGGAGAGCTGTCGTTCCCCTCAGACGCAGGTTCTTCTTTCTTCACTTCCTCCTTAACAGAGGAAGATCCCTGGCTAATGACAGGAGGCTGCGGCTCCTCTGACGCCGCAGTCTCAACATTCGGTGGAGATACTGCGAGAACCAAAGACGAAGAAAATGAAAACAGTCAGAAATGGTCATGCGGCTCATTTTAGACAAGTCTCATGCGGCTCAGACAGGGAGTATATCCTCATGCGGCTCAGTCATGGGACGTGTATGCGGACCATGTAGTTTGAGAAGTTCACGTCAAAGTCTGGAGTATACAGTGAAGCAGGCTCTGTTAGGGTTTCAAATCGACTACCTAATCCTTACCTTCGATGGCAATATGAACGTCAAGACGAACGGGGGGCACGACAGTCGAGGGTGGAGCCGATTTCTTACTCCTCGCCACAGCCTTCTTCACAGCCTTAGAAGCCCTGGGTGCCATTGTTGTCTGATGATCAGAGGAAGAAAACACGATAAAAATCTAAGTCAAAAAGAGTCTAAAAGAGAAGACTGTCTAAATGCCCTTCTATTTATAGACAGAAAACTATGGACTGACGCCTCGTACAAACGCGATCGACTCTTCGGCTATCGAGCCAAAGCAGCCATTTAAAGACTGAGCTCTTGGGATCCTGTCCCAAAAAGATCTACACGCATGACATAATGACGTGGCAAAGGGCATATGCGGTTCAAATGGCCATGCGGCTGAAAGCAACTATGCGGCTCGAAAGTCCCCTGCGGCCAAGATATCCATGCGGTCAGGACTTTATATGCGGCCGGAAGAATATCCAGCCATGCTTCTTATTCAAAGTATTTCAATTTTGCAAATTGAAAACTTTGAAGGGGGTCCTGTAGAAGCATGGAAAATACTAAAGAAAATGATTCATGCGGCCAGGAAAGATCCATGCTGCTCAGAGAACTCATACGGTTCAGGGAATCATGCGGCATAAAGAGCTATACGGCCCAAGGCATTCCATGCGGCTCAGAGGACACGTGGCCTGATAGTGCTCCCCTCCGACCCATGCTGCATTAATTACTATGATGGCTGACACCTCTGAAAAGTTGACAGCCCTGACACAAAGGCAGGTAATTATGACTCTGTCATAATGATGAATCTCTAGGGAAGAGAAAAGAAATCTCTGACACAAATCCCCTGAGAGCCATAAAAATGCAACGTGGCCTTGCCACGTGGGCATTCGTATGCGGCTCGCTTCTCATGCGGCTCAGAATAAATTCTATGCGGCTCAGACCATAGAAGCCTCATGCGGCTCGAGCAAAGGACTTCCCATGCGGCTCAGAGTGAATCCATCCTATGCGGCTCAGGCCATGAAAGCCTCATGCGGCTCGAGCTTGGACTTCTCATGTGGTTCAAGAGGATCATGTCTATGCGGCCCAGGCGGATATATACCTATACGGCCTACAAGGATTATTCCTCTGTGGTTAGAGGACTCAAGTGAGGGCCACTGCCCACGCAGCCCTGACACGTGGGCTTAACCATATGCGGCTCACATTCTTATGCGGCTCACATTCATATACGGCTCACTAGTCATGCGGTCCAGATCCCTCCAGCAGCTCCTAGGACACGTGTCCTAAACCGATTAATTCCTCAGATTTGTTGCCAATAAAGATTGGGTCGGATCCCAATAAATCTGGGACACGTGGCAGAAGAATAGATCTGATTTATTCGCAGATATCAGAAGATCAGTATAAGGAAGATTTATTCCAATCAGCATTAATTGCTCATAGGATTTGGTGTAATCTACACCTAATGGCCCAGATTCGTCATAATCAAAATGAATGGTCAAGATGGACCAATCCCCAAGCCGCTGCCATCTCTAAAAGATAATCATTGGCAACCCTAATGATCACATCCCACTATTATAAATAGCAAGGTGCCATTCCCTTGAAGGATATACAATTTCAGAGAGAAAAATACGTATATACAGAGAGACTCCCCAATAGTCAGAGAAAAGAATACACGGAGAGAGAGAGAGGCCAGAAGAGCAACAGAGGAGCAAGAAGAGCATTTCTTCGTCAACGCCAACCATCTTTTCACAAGGAGCCAAGGCTGCATACCGATCGTCCAAGGAGTAAGGCAGGGCTGTCGTCGCCTTCTCGAGCCTCTATCGTCACCCCCCAGAATCTAAAATAAATAATTGTACTTAGACTGCTGTACCTAGGTTTTCGTCCCTAGGCTTTCTTTGTGCAAGCGAGTTTGTAACGTGAAGTAAAAGTTCGGTCCTCCGATAATTGTTCTGTTCTTTTATATTTCATGGCAAACAGCGACTAGGTATGGTGCGTTTGGAGTGCTGGTAGTAGGCAGGGCTCGGGCAGGGTCGAATGGTGGCCGGGCTGTGACGAGGGGATGAGCGGCTCGAGATCGGGGAATCGGCGGAGGCATGGAGGAGGACATGAGCGGGGACGGGGTTTACGTTAGAAAATTTGATTATATCGGAGGTGTGTCCGACACGGGAGGGATGAACTTGTATATGTAAAAAAATAGAATAAGATACTGGATGGAGAAAAACATAGACACGATGCACTGATAAAAATTATGGAGGAGTACCTGCCTATTTATAGGATGTGAAAATTCCCATTTGGATAGGATTAGAAAAAAATTTAAAACCCAATTAGATAATTCAACCTATTAATTTAAATCAATAATCAAATCCAAATAAAATTCCAATTCAAAATTAGATAATCTAAACTAAATTTAAGTATAAATCCTATCTTTTAACTATTTAAATTAAATCCATAAAATCAAATCGAGATTTAAAATGGCCACAATAAATTCAAATATATATTTTCTAAAATTACTAATAATAATAATTTCGAAAATTACATTATTATTTAAAAATAAAGTAATAAATAATTATGAAATATGTATGTATGCACAAATAATATTTACAATATATACTTTTCTAATATACCATTTTATAAGAAGGCTTTTCATAAATAACTCTTATATTTAGAAATTTTGATAGCTAAAAATAATTATTATATATATTATCTTGGAACTATAAAAAAAGAAAAAAATGTTTTTCTAAAAATATGTACGCTCGCACATATTCGCACTCGTCGAGCAATTACGAAAAATAAATTTTTGTGCGCGACGTACAATACGACTACGCGACGTATAATACAAAAATTTAAATCAGTACTAAATAATAATAAAAATAATAGAAATTTAGGGGTTTTACATCCTACCCAACTTAAAAGAATTTCGTCCTCGAAATTAAAAATTAGTAGGGGATGAGAGACACCAGGGGGTATCGATGGGGATCAAACGATGACAATATTTTCACAAAATCATGTCGTAAGAAATTGCGATCTAGATCATAGAAAATAATACGGTATGGTCATAATCGATAGGAAGGCTAGAGGAAGTTCTAGTACAACGCTTTTGTCCTTCATAAATGGGTGAAGGCGAAAGCAATATAGAGTTCAAAGGAGGCATTATCGAATATGAATACGTGATTCAAAGATGATCGAATATATTTTAAAGGAATTGTCAAGCCAGTCGTGGATGAGACTCTAGAGGACAAGTTTAGTTATGTCCCATCCACGTAGAACGGTAGATAAAAGTGAACCAAAGTGCACTTGGTTGATCAAACCATTATGCACCAGTTCTGATTAGACGATACGTTAGTGGAAGCTCTTCCAATAACATATGTCGTGAACAAGCTTGATAAATAATTGAACTTGCAAATCTAGGTTATAGTAGCAACATTTGTTAAGAGAGTGAAATTATAGGCACGGGAGTTTAAAATTGAGAGGGAGTTTAGTCGAACTCTAAAGGATCTAAGCCGTGTCAGGTGATGGTCTTTATGCAATCGTCCTATAGTCTTTTGTCCAAGTCCTTGGTTGGCTAGACGGGTTAGGGTCCTCTAGATTCTAGAATCTAAATAATCTTGCTAATATAAGTCACTAGGTCAAAGGGGTTGCTAGGTCATAAGGCGTTCTATCCAACTTAAAAATAAACTAATAATCTTTTGGGACAGCTAACTAGTAGGGTCAATCTCTAGCAAACACGATGGGGAGATAAGAATAGGGATGGAAGGAAGCAAGCAAGATGCAATTGATGAGTCAAACGGTAGATAAAATCAAGGAAAAAGGTCAAATATATGGATGAGATCCTTGACTTCAAATCCTATATGCAGGCTTGCTTGGTATGGTAAAGTAACCAAACAATTTATCTTGACTTGTATGGGCCACCACAAAAACATGTAACGCTCCAATCCCAAAATACGTAGGACTAGGAACGTAGACATGCCAGCCGTATAATTAATATACGTAAGCTGTAAATGCAGTAGAACCATAAATAATCTCATCCACACAAAATAAATAAATCATATAATGATAATGAATTGTCTTTATATAATATGTTGGGCGGAGACAAATCCACTACCAACAAGTAAAGGAAAATATATAAGAAAAGAAATAATTTTGGCAAGCGAAGCGAAGACGATCCAAGTACAATCATCCTCGAAGAAATAGCGATGAACACGGCTAGAGCTAAAACACCTGCGAAAGACAAGAGCACACACCTGGAGAGATAACCAGGTCCTCAAAGGGACGTAACAAGAAACATAATATCATGCCATATAAACTGAATAAATATTGCTCAAATAAATAAGTCAATTGAATTTATAACATGGTACAATACACACCTATTGAACGAGCTTACCATCCCCCCAATCAAACAAGAACAGGAGATGGTAAACTAATTCAAGGTGACGTATCTTTCCATGCTATGAATCCAATATGGTATCCGGACCCCAACAAGGTTCAATACCTTCTCATCGAAGTAGTAAGCCACACCTACAACAAAACAAGGACAAGATGTGGAAAACTAATTCGTGACAAGTTATTGTTCCATGCCATGGTCAGATACAAGTACCCAAACCAAAAGTACTCGTACCTAACGGATAAGGTAGCCTAACCATTCTAAGTAAAATATAGTTAAGAACAATTCTTCCTACGCATGGGCCCTGGCTAAATAGGATCGGCATAGTCCCCCCTTGGGGTACCAGAGGCCCCATCAGTAAGAGCATAACGTTCCGCAGAACGTCAGTGGCCGTCAGTAATCATGGGTCATCAACCCCGTATCTCCAGCAGAGAATCCGGGTCACAAGAGAAAGTACATCGAAGCCCATACGCTAAGGAATTGTCCTCCCCGCCCAATGCCTACTGTGTTGTATCCATAACACAAAACCACGATAACCGCTAAGTTAAACTAGCATGCAATCTCAATTAGCAGTTATTCCTATCGTACGGCTTATACGTACCGGTGGCCAGCCAGTCACGTATGTCCGTGTTCTACATGCGACACACAACTTCGTGGTACAACGTGTCAAGGCCAATGAATGCAACACACAAGGTGATCCCTTAAATCTAGGTTTAATGTGTAAGAAAATAATACATAGCAGATAATATAAATGAACAATAAGTTTTAACAGGTTATGCCATGTATCACAGTTTATTTTGCATAAAAAAAATAAATAATGCATGTAATATGAGCTAAGATAAATAAAAAGCAAATGGCAAGGTATCTTGCCTGGTAGTACGCTTGATGTGCTGCAATGACCAATGTGGCACGAACTACGATTTCGATGTAACAACTAAGCAAGGTGACCTCTGATGCGGTCACGGACAGTTCCATTTGGTCCAGAAGGGTCAAATTAGTTAGGGATGACATAAAGTAGTCTAAATTCGAAGAGAGTAGGAATATGATGGTCGAAAATCAAAAATGATGGAATTGGAGGAATTAATATATATATACATTTTAGGAAAGTATTTCTAAAATGAGAAGTTATATTTACTAGCAAAATAATATTTGAAAAATAGAGAAATAACTCGATTTAGAGTAGAAGTCAAAGTCTGTATAAATACGCTTATAAATAATAACTATGCTTCATAAAATATTTTAAATAAATCTTTGAAAACATTAATACTCATTTAGGTCAAAATTTATATTTAAAATTGGTAGGGAAAATAATAATATAAAAATAATTTTATAAATTTATTTTGAAAATAGGCGTGGAATACAAATATTATTATTAATCAAAATATTTTAAATAATTTTTTGGAAGTCTACTCATTTATTTGACTAAAAATCTTACCATTACCAAATAAAAAAGTTTGGACAGAAACTATTTGAAATTAGCTAGAACTATTATTAAATACATTTTTATTTGATTATAAAATAATTATATAATAAAACTATTGTCAATAACTAATTTATCTAGCATCGCAACAACATCAAGAAAAATCAACAAGATACTACTATTACTAATAATAATAATAATAATAATAATAATAATAATAATACAATGTATCAAAGTCTTGCTGGTGACTTTTCTTCTATACTAAATAGACACATAATAATAATAATAATAGAATAAAATCTATAGTAGTAATAATAATAGATAAAAGAAGAAGAAAACAAAACTAAACAAAAATAATAAAAGAAATAAAAATCAAAAAGATAAACACAGTAGAGGTTGTTCTCCTTTCGAGAGGGAGAGAGAGTGAGAGAAAGAAAAAGAAAAGGAAAAAGAAAATTCGAGGGGGAGAGAGAGAGAGAGCACAGAGAGGAAAAAGAAGTGGGAGGAGGCGGAGAGATCGGAGGGGGCTGGAGTCTGGGACGCGGGCGGCCGGGCGCTTGGGCGGAGCTCGGTTTCTCTGGAAGGCCGGCGGAAGAGCGGAGAGGAAAAAGAATAGAGGGCGGTAGGCGAAGAGAGAGGCCGGAGGAAGGACGTCGGTCGGACGCGGTGGTGCGACGGCGGAGAAGCACGCGCAAGCGACGGGAGCTGGATCGAGGTGGAGGGAAGAAAGGGATCGGGAGGCTCGGAGTCGCCGGCTGGGTCGATCGCGGAGGAGGATGAGGCGGCAGAGGAGCAAGTCGGTCGGACGAGGAGAGGGTTCCAGCGGGTCGGCGTGACGCGGTGGCGGGGGATCGGCGCGGTGCGTCGCCGGTGATGGCGTGGAGGAAAAGCTAGCTCGGCCGGATCTGAGCGCGGGTGGCGGACTTTGGTGAATGGGGGCCGGTCTATGGTCGAGGGTTTCCACGACGCGGCGGAGGACGGCTTGCCGGAGATGGAGGTAAGCCACGGTGGTGGCGGGGGTGTTTGTTTTTGTTTCTTTAATTTCTGGGGTTTGACGGAGTCGGGTTTCCAGTGGGGTTGACGGAGGTGGCCGGAGCCAGGGGTGGCCGGGTTGTCGTGTGTGAGGGTGTTTGCTGGATGTGGGAAGGCGACAGGTGGTGGTGGTCTGGAAGATGGTTATCGGGGGAGCTCCGGTGGGTGGCTGTGGTCGGTGTTTGGTTGGGGGCTGCCATGGGTGGTGGCACCGGAGGACTGTGGTTTGGTATGACGGGTCTGTTGGTGGAGATGGGATGTCAAGGGCAATGGTGGTCCGATGGGTAGACGGTGAGGGAGGTCGGGTCCTGGTAGTGATAATGGTGGCGACTAGGTATGGTACGTTTGAAGTGCTAGTAGTAGACAGGGCTCGGGCAGGGTCGAATGGTGGCCAGGCTGTGACGAGGGGATGAGCGGCTCGAGATCGGGGAATCGGCGGAGGCATGGAGGAGGACACGAGCTGGGACGGGGTTTACGTTAGAAAATTTGATTGTGTCGGGGGTGTATCCGACATGGGAGGGATGAATTTGTATATGTAAAAAATGGAATAAGATATTGGATAGAGGAAAACATAGACACGATGCACTGATAAAAATTATGGAGGAGTACCTGCCTATTTATAGGATGTAGGAATTTCAATTTGGATAGGATTAAAAAAAATTTAAAACCCAATTAGATAATTCAACCTATTAATTTAAATCAATAATCTAATCCAAATTTAAATTAAATTCTAATTTAAAATTAGATAATCTAAACTAAATTTAAGTATAAATTCTATCTTTTAACTATTTAAATTAAATCCATAAAATCAAATCGAGATTTAAAATGGCCACAATAAATTCAAATATATATTTTCCAAAATTACTAATAATAATAATTTTGAAAATTACATTATTATTTAAAAATAAATTAATAAATAATTACGAAATATGTATGTATGCACAAATAATATTTGTAATATATACTTTTCTAATATACCATTTTATAAGAAGGCTTTTCGTAAATAACTCTTATATTTAGAAATTTTGATAACTAAAAATTATTATTATATATATACTCTTGGAACTATAAAAATAGGAAAAAATATTTTTCTAAAAATATGTGCGCTCGCACATATTCGCCCTCGTCGAGCAATTACGAAAAATAAAATTTCATGCGCGACGTACAATACAAAAATTTAAATCAGTACTAAATAATAAAAAAAATAGTAGAAATTTATGGGTTTTACAATCTGCCTTCGAATCTGTCATCCTGAAATGGAAAAAATCGTCACGAGTTCTTTCCAACCGCAAAAATCACACCAACTTTACGAATGTGCTATAAACGTGGTCAAGACCATCGCACACATAGAAAGTAAATACGTCAGGACACAGGATAAAATATGATCATTCTCTGTGTAGATTTGGATGTGAAGATTGGGGTAGGAAAATTATTTGTTAAGTCCAAACGGCTTAATCTAGGAATAAATTATTAGACCACTGACTTTTTCTTCTTCTTTTTTTATTATTCTTTTTTTTTCTTTTTTTTCTTTTATTTTTTTTATTTTTTTGTTTTTTTAAACTAGGGTTCGGAGGGTGTGTAGTGACTGATGGAAAATGTTAGGGTTTTAAGCCATCGTGGGTGATCCGGGTGTCTGCACAGCAGATCCGGGGCGTGGGGGAGATCCGGGTGTCTGCACAGCAGATCCGGGGTGTGGAGGATCCGGGTGTCTGCACCGCATATCCGGAGTGTGGGGGAGCCGGGTGTCTGCACAGCAGATCCGGAAAGGGGGAGAGAACCGGGGGTCTGCACAGCAGATCCGGACAGGAGGGGCTGGATCGGGAGAGTCGACGAAGGGGGGGCAGTAGGGGGTCGGCGATTGGGGGGTGACTGGGGGGGCGCTGGACAACAAGTGGGGGTCGGCGAAGGGGGGCAGCAGGGGGGTTGGTCGGCGAAGGGGGGGAATTTTTTTTTTGGCGAAGGGGGAGAAATTTTTTTTGTTGTGAAAATTTTTTTCTTCCTTCTATGGCTCTAATACCATATAGAATGGAATAAAATAGATGATATTTTTATTATAGAGAGACTACACATATATATAGGAGAGGCTAGCCTCCTCTCCTATTACTCTAAGCTATGTGGGACTAAAGCCCAATAACTAATAACTCTAATATAACACTTAACATACCCTATTTTGAGACACTAAAATGGAGAATGGTACTTTATATTACATTTCAATGTTTCGTTATGAATATGGTTCAAAGTGGTCGTTTTTGAATTGAATTGAGCACTGTTTGGAATGTAATATATAACATGCAGTATAGAGCGTTATAAATGTGATACAATGACCATATACAGATCATCTATTCATAACGCTTTGAAAATAAATCGTAGCAGAAATTTAACCTATTAATGAAAGTTTTGGAAGAATTATTTATAACGCTTTTAAAAACATTTTTAACACCCGTTTTCATAACGCTTAGACTGAAAAAAAGCGTCATGGTTTGTAATTAATGACACGTTTTAGCCGTCATTAAAAGGTATTTTTGTTGTAGTGGCAGGAATATAAGTTCTAGCAAGTATAAAACGGTCAGAGAATGTATTTGCCTAATATCCTGAGTATCTGGTATGTGTAGATGTCCAGACAGAGTAGATGAGTCCTATTTAGAGTAACACAGGTCACAATGTGTTTAATATAAGGTAAATGAAGTTTATAATACAATCTACATGATTTCTAGGTCAAAGTCAACTCTGGTCAACTATACAGTCAAACTAGGTCAACTATAGTCAACTGGGGTGAAACCTTCTAGGATTTGGTCTACAAGGCTTAAACTAGTCTAGGTTAGCCATCCTAGGTCTAACCAAAGTCTAGGCCTATGCAAACAAATATCTAAGTAAACCAAAAAGCTATCTAACACATAGCCTAATATTAGTAGCTAAACCAAGCACATAGCTAACCACATTAGCTAACAAGGCACACAAACTACACAATAGCAATATATATATATATATATATATATATATATATATATATATATATATATATATATATATATATATTTTATATATATATATATATATATATATATATATATATATATATATATATATATCCCTTCACTTCAATATACATAGATATATATATAGGACGCTATGCACACACATTATGTATATATATACATATATATAAAGAAAGAAAGAAAGAAAGAAAGAAAGGGTTAAGAGAGAAAGTGTGTGTGTGTGTGTGTGTGTGTGTGTGTGTGTGTGAGTATGTGGCAATGTACAGAAAGTAGGGAAAAGTGGATAACATGTGAAGTCTAGTAGGCTAACGACTGAATTTAAAGGCTAATGAAACAACAAGGCATTTGGTTAAACATTTATAAGTTACAATGTGTTTTCAGGTTTTCCTTATTAGCAGTGAACAAGGTATTAGTTAACATAGGTTTAAGTTCATTTGCATCTCAGGAAACTCAAGAAAACTCAGGTTTCATTATCTACATTTCAGTTTACAAAACATTTCAAAATCCTTAGAATCTCAGGAACAAACATATGCAAACTCAGGTTATTT
This sequence comes from Iris pallida, assembly GCA_029216955.1. Taxonomy (NCBI): domain Eukaryota; kingdom Viridiplantae; phylum Streptophyta; class Magnoliopsida; order Asparagales; family Iridaceae; genus Iris; species Iris pallida. The sequence goes on from JANAVB010034417.1 coordinate 14,802,756, forward strand.
GAAATCTCAGTTTTTAGGTTTCAACAGTAAACTGTTTTCAGTTTTATCCCAACATTCAACCAATCAACCAACTGAAATTAAAAAAGCAACTTACATATAATATATACACAACCCTAATTCCAAAACTAAATTAACATTCAATCTCAGGTTTAACTAATTACAACCCATTCTCAGTTATCACTTGAAATCTCAGTTTCACATTCAACCAACAGTTTCCAATTCAGTTTACTGTTAATGCAACAATTTCAGGTTTTTATTTATATTAGTCCCAGGTTTAAACTAAACCACAGTTAACATTTAACCATATTACAACATGGACATTAATATGTACTGCAATTTATTCCAAAGAAAATAGATTCACATCTCAATTAATTAAACCCAACCTGGAAATAAATGATTAATACATGAAATCCCTAAATTCGAAAACAAAAAACCTAATAAAAACCTAAATCTCGTGTACAGAGGTGTCAGCCACATGTGATTGTGTTAGGGTTGTCATTTCATGTCCACATGAGTGGACACGAAGTGTCTAGATACAGGGAAACATGGATTCAGGGTCCTACCTGTGCACATGCTCGTGCTGAGGTGTCAAGCCCAATAGAACATGACACACTCCACGTTGTGTCACGTGCACATGTCCAATGGTTAGCCTAGTGTCAAGCTTCGTACACATGTGTCTGCATAGTGTTTATGTTGTGTCCTTGCGTGACACGAATTGTATGTCAGTGGTCGATTTTGCCACTGCACAGTGTAGTACAAATCGCGTGCGCGTATGATTACGTGTCCAATACGATAAAAGGTGACTCCAGACTCAAGGGGTGATGTGTCAGATACTGCCCCTTGGTCTGTGCCAAGTGGCAGGCCGCTACGTCGCGTGGCATGTCCACAGTAACACTCGGGTAGCAGGGGACAATACGGGGTCTGTGCGCGTATGTGCGTGTCCGTTTGGATACAAAAAACTTCCAGAATTTAACTCATTCCCTACAATTATTATTATACACATAATAACCTAAAAATCTATTCAATTATATGTTAAAATTAACGAGATTTATTTCTTACAAACAATTCATCGAACACTCTATTAAGGACACTGATACATGTCAGATACGGACACGAAATGGACACTACCTTGTACCAAACTAACTCTACAGCTAGGGTATACCTTTATGCATGAATCAATGAAAAGAAAACATGGTTTAATATAGGTTTCATGGTATTTATCTACTGAGAGTAAATCTCAATGCAAAGTGAAAATGAGTGTTTCCCCCTTGAACTCCAATTGCCCTAAGCACTCCAAATCCTAGCTAGCAAGCCTCTACTAGCTTGCACTATGGAAGAGGGTGATGATGCAATTGATTAGACTCAATTTGAACTCAATTTGGATAATAGAGGAAAGAATTTGGAGAAAAACAATTAGGGTTCTAAGTAGATGTAAAAAGGGGCAAGATCATTAATAGGTTGCTATTTAAAGAGGGGGGTGTTTGCCATTGATTCTAAAAGACAGAACAGTTTTATGGGAGGACTGGACTTTTACTTCACAATACAAGCTCACTCGTACAAAAGAGAGCCAAGGAACAAAACCTACGAAAAGCAATCTAAAGTATAATTATTTATTTTTGATTCTGGAGGGTAACGGTAGAGGCTCGGAAGAGTAACGGCAACTCTACCTTATTCCTTGGACGATCGAACGCAGCTTCGGCTCCGGGAAAGAAATACTCTTTGCGTGTGCGGGGGTTGCTAGTCTCTCTGCTCGGGCTCTGTACGACTGTTCCTCTCCCCAAGATTTTGCAAGAGAATGGCACCTTGCTATTTATAGGGCTTTATGATAAGTAGGGTGTGCAGTAATTGCTCCTTAAAAAGTGGGCTGTTAGGGATTATATTACAATTAGCCTTGATCTTGTTTGTTGGAAATTAATCTAGGCCGTTAATGTTGATTGTAACAAATCTGGGCAGTTAATGTTGATTGTACCAAATCTGCTTGGTTTGTTAAAAAATGATCTGGGTAGTTAATATTGATTGCAACAAATCTGCATTATGATGATTTATTGATATCAGCAAATCCGAGTGAATAAATCTTGGTCAATCTTCTGCCACATGTCCCAACTGCCTGTTATGTCGATTGCCATAAATCTGAATTATTGGGATTTAATCAACTCCTGCCACGTGTCCTAACTGCAGAGAGCCGCATAGTAGACTGTCATAGTTAAGCCACATGAATATGGCCTCGTGTCAAAGTCGCATAAGGGTGGCCTTATTTGAACCGCATGGAAGTATTTTAATCTGAGCCGCATTGACGTCCTTTAATCTGAGCCGCATGGACGTCCTTTAATCTGAGCCGCATGGACGTCCTTACAACTGGGCCGCATGGGGGCCCTTACAACTGAGCCTCATGGGCGTCCTTACAACTGATTCGCATAAAGAGCTTGGGAAATGGGTAGATCGTGCCAGCTGTAAAGATTTTACTCATCTCTCTAGGAGCACATCAAGAGTCATCATTTAACCTTTACGTCAGAGCTGTAAGTCCGTTGTGTCGGGGCTGCTGTATTGCGTCAGAGCTTTTAATGAACTAGCTACGCAAAGTAATGATGGCCAGCTGTAGATGCCTACTTTGAACTGCATAGAACCACGTGGCTTATTTCGAGCCACATTGAGCTATCGTCTATTTTCCAGCCGCATGAAGCCTTAAGAGACATTCGAGCCGCATGAAGCTCTAAAGTACTTTTGAGCCGCGTAAAGCTCTAAATAACTTTTGAGCCACATGGACTTTTCTGTTCCTTTTCCATGCTTCTACAAGACCCCCTTCAAAGATTTTAATTTGTAAAATTGAAATACTTTGAATAAGAAGCTTGACTATGTTCGCATAAGATTCTTCTGCCGCATAGACTTCTCTGGCCGCATGGGATGTTCTAGCCGCATGGACCGCTCTGGCCGCATAGACTTCCTAGCCGCATGGGCAATTCTGGCCGCATAATGGTTCTGTGCCACGTGGGTATCTCATTATTTCCCTTGATTTGTTTTGATTTAAAGCCGTCTTTTGGGATAGGATCCCAAGAGTCAGCTTTAAATATTTAGATTTTGCCTTAATGATCAGGATTAACCTTTTCGCATGCAGGGGTTAGAAATCCAACAGTCGGATTTGTTTTCTAGGCGGTACGTCATGCGAAGGGTCCCTTGATCCGCATGCCCCCTATCAGCCTATAAATATGGGTCCTTTGGGAGAGAGAGACTCTTTACTTTCTTTTCTTTTCTTGTCCTAGTTGCCGTCATCTTCTCTCTCGATCACCGATCAACAATGGCCCCCAAAGCTTCCTCTAGTGCTGCAGCGAAGGGTAAGTGAGCGGCTTCTTCATCGACTGAGGTGCCCACAGTTCATCCTGATGTCCACCTTGCCATTGATGGTAAGGATTATATGGAAGACTGTATGCTTCAACCCCTAACAAAAATGGCTCTGTTGCATATTTTATACATAAGCCTTTTTCTTCTTGGCATTTAATACGTCCTTCATCTTCATTGAACTGCCCAAGTTCGGTACGATGAAGCCGCATATGTTGTATGGGCCACATGAACTTCTCATGTCCGAGCCGCATGGGGTATGCCCCATGTTTGAGCCGCATGAGAAACGACTGAGCCGTATAAGCACCTTTAAAACTGAACCGCATAAAGTCCTACTGAACAGAACTGCATGCGCTCCTGATGAACTGGGCCGTATAAGCACCTTTAAAACTGAACCGCATAAAGTTCCACTGAACAGAACCGTATGTGCTCCTGATGAACTGGTCCGCATAAGCGACTTTAAAACTAAACCGCATGAAGTCCCACTGAACAGAACCGTATGAGCTCTTTTAGAACTAAGCCGCATAAGCTCCAACAGATCAGAGCCGCATAAGCCTATCTGAACTGGGCCACATAAGCCCCTTTGAACAGAACCGCATGAGCTGTTTTAGAACTGAGCCGCATGAAGTCCCCTTTAAAAACTGGACCGCATAAGCTTATCTGAATTCGGCCACGTGAGACCCTGCTAACAAATCTGCATGAACACTTGATGAACTAGGCCGCATGAAGTCCCTCGAACAGAACCGCATATGTACCCATCAAAGTAGAGCCGCATAAACTCTGTTGAAACTGAGCAGCATAAGGACCCATCAAAACAGAACCACGTGAACTCCATTAAGACAGAGCCATATAAGGACCCGCCCAAACAGAGTCGCATGAACTCTGTTAAAAGTGAGCCGCATCCGTCTAAACAGAGCCGCATGAACTCTTTTTAAATGTTTTCTGGTCATCTCCTGACATTGTTTCCTTTGTCCTTCTTTCAGTAAATTTGCCAGTTAATGCTGCGGGAGAACCTCTAGTGGGTCGCGCCCAATCTGCTGTGGGCTATAGGTATGACCATATAGTCGAGTATGTGGTGAACCAATTTCCAAAAGATGACCCTTTGGAGAGGCTGGATGATATTAAAAAGCAGTCCTTCTTCTTTATTTTAGGGATGATGAACTCAGGGCTGCTGGAGGGAAAATACTTGAAGCATGCGTTCCTCTTCGAGGATGCCTTGACTGTGAAGAACTCTCAAGTTCTGGATGTATCTGAGAGCTGGGACTTCACTTTTGACGGGATGGCGATCCATATTCCTCTGATGGAGCGTCACTTCCCACTGTCATGGTTCAACATGTTGTCTATAACCAGGAAGATGGAGGAGTCCTTGACTCCGACACAGAGCGGGATGATTGTGGGCGAAATTTACTACAACAATAACATACGGTTAGTGTATGCGGGCAGGGTACCAGTCAGCCGATACGTTATAGGGTTGGCCCCGGATAGTTTCTTGAATGTGCAGGTTCCTAATTTCACGTTCTCTGAAGCTGACACTTTCATAAACCAACTTACTCGAAAAAGGGTCCTATCCTGTTGGCCGGTTGTCGCTACCGAATTGGATACGCCCTCTCCCTTCGTGGACCAACCTGTCTACATGGATCACGCGGAAGTACGAGACTCCCCTGTGCGAGATTGGACTCTACCATGCCATTCAGGGCACCAGCTATGGCTTGCCCATAAATAAGAAATTGTTCATGGCTTTGCTGAAAATGTACAACTGTCGCACAGGAACTTTTTTTACACCCGTGGGGGAGATGGGGCTTGCTCTGCACGAGATGCATGTAGTCTCCAAGCTACCTTGGGGAGATAAAAGTTTTTGAAGTATATACTCCGACGAACCAAGAGTTCGAGGATATGGAGCGACGGTTCCCGAGCTTCGTAGCTGTCTACCATGAACAACTGTGGCATCACAGTACATGCCACCAGATATCCATCAAGAAGGACGATGGCTCAGAAGGGAACCTTCCCCATACTAAGTCATGGCTCACCTACATTTTTAAGCTATGTGCCTCAGGCCGGGTTTCTTCCCGCAACCCTCAAACCCACGTGGAAATACAGAGCCGAGTATAGACGGCCAAGAGGTCGAGGGCCACAGGAGAGAGATTCGAGAGTAAAACTGACTCCTTTAGCTATTTTTACCAGGATACCCAGCCGATATCTGAGAAGGCTCTCCTGGCAGGATTTTTGATGGTATGGCAGTGAAATTGCGTGATCTCTGGAGGGGCTGGTTCCATTGAGAGAATCAGCCATAATTTTATCCTTCCTGCTGTGAAGCTGGTCTTCGGAGTCAGGCTAGCTCTACTTCCGGCCATGGTGTGCAGTATACACCGTGGCCTTCGCACTTTTACGTCCAAGGTTATCGCCCGCGATGCGACGAAGGACTTTGAACGTGTTGAACTGCCATACCACTATTTTATGGAGTGGTTGCTGATGCATTGCCGATCTTTAATGAGGCTTGGCCCCAAAGAGGGCGTAACTGCAAATGACGCCTTCATCTTCCAATATCGCCATATGCCTTTGGATTACGAGATTATACGTTCTTGTAGGATGGCGCTGTCAAGAGTAGACAGATACAATGTTTTCGTATTTGTTTCTCGATTTACTGCTGAGGAAATAAGGGCTGTACATTTGGATGGTATTGGGCCTCCCCACTTCTGTAGCACCCAGTTTTTCAAATGAGGGTAATTTTAAAATTTCATATTTATAATTATTTTAATAATAATATTTAATTCATGATATAATTTTGGTGATTTTAAATTATTTTAAAATTATTTAAATTAATGACTTGTGGTTTTGACGTTTTGCTTGTGAAACCCTAGAGACTGTTTGACCTAGAGCCTAACCATGTGATTATGATATTTTATTATCATTTCTGGCCTAAGGATATTTTGCATTTGACCTCTTTGAATTATTTTAATATTTATTTTATTATTTATGATATTCTTTTGGGGTTATTTGAGTCGGGTTCGAATTTTATCTCAATCCGACTTGTAACGGGGACCCGGGGTAACTTAGACTCTAGTTGGACCCATGCATTAGTTAGCCATGGCCCGCATTTTAATTAGTCATGTTAGAAAAATTAGTCATAATCCTAATTATTAGGTTAACCATTTAGAGTTTTTTTATTTGACCCTTTTACCCCCAAACCCTAACCAAAATTGTTTTAAACACTCGTAACTAAGGGAGGGGCAAACTTGTAATATTCAATGAAGGGGGGATATAACCTAGGTCGGCCCTAATAGGACTCCCATCTCATTTCCTTTCTTTGAGAAGTCTTCTTCCCCAAGTGCTCTCAAGCTCTCCCAAGGAAGAAGTCTTTCTCCTTGGATTTTCTCTCCATTAGGTAATATTTCCTTCTCTTTTATTTCTCCATTTTGCATTTAGGAAAGTTTTAAACATAGGAATGACCCCCATTGTTGTGTCCCTATTTTTGTGTCCTCTTGTGTCCATTATGTGTCCTTTAGGGATTTCTATTCTATTATTGTTGTGTCTTGTGTCCATGGAGAAAACCCCCAAACTTGGACACACTTTATATTTAAAATATTAATTAAATGTATTAATTCATATTAAATCTCAGATTTGAATATGTAGAGATGTGTTCTTGAGTACTTTACATTTAATTCATGTATCTCTTATAGATGTGTATCTATATTTATATATGTAATAAATGGTTCATGATGATTATATAATCAAGTTTGTGAGTGTGGTTCCCCATATTATTATTGCTATTATTGTTGTGGATAATTAGGATATATATTGTGTATTCTTTTGGCTCAAACTATCTAAATCCGTCATGATTTTTATCCACGTTTTTAATTTCAGCCCTAACTTAGAAATGTCATAACTTCTAGCTCAAAGCCCGATTTAGTCTCCCATTTTTTTAAAAAGAAGCGTATTGAAGTTAGCTTTCCAAAAACATATATTAATAGGCCTAATTCATTCTGTAACTTTCTGGAGAATTATTTGAGTGTCAGCTGTATGAAAGACAAACGCGTTCTCGGTGTTTTCGCGATTTCGGGAGTTTCCAGAAACGAAAACGCGATCCGTTTGAAGTTTCGGAAAGCTAACACATAGATCTATAACATACTTTAATACTAGAATTTAATTTATGCTGAGTTGGTACAGTATTGATTATTAGTAGGAATTACTATTCGGCATATGCATTTTGTGTACCCTTGTGTGTAATATAATGTTCTATTTAATTTTAACCCATGTTAATGTATATATATTATGTAACTAAATAGAGAATACAAGCATGAGTAAATGGTTAAATAAATGATGTATGAGGTGTAAGTATCATATCTAATGTAAGCATGTATAAGTATGGCTTGTAATGAATATGTTGGTTCCATAGTATATAATGTATGGTGCATATAGTAGTGCAAGAGAATAAATGAATGATGAATGAATGCAAGCATGAATGTAATGTAATAATAGATGTAATGTATACAATATACAAGTTAATGAGATGTAATGTTCTATGTTAACACAAATCCTATATTACCTCATGTACCCCTTACACTATGTTGACACTATCACACTTGACACTTTGTTCACTTACACTTTGACACTCTTTGATATGTATACACTCTGTATGCCCATTTAACCCTCACTTGCCCCTTTGCCATGTTCACATACACACACATAATCTCTAAAATAAGTATTTATGAATATAGATAACTTAGCTATTTATGTATATTATATATATGTTAGCATATTGTATTGTAATATATAACTTTATACAGCCATTTGAAATGCCATGATTATAGACCTAATGTTGAATACCAATATATGCATGTGTATATATGTGTAGACATGTATAGCTTAAAGTAATAGATTACCTAGTGTATATCTAATGTGAATTCTTGCCTATTTGAGTATTGAATAATTGCATGCTATATAGAGTTGGGTGTATGTTGGCTTGTATGGCCTTGTATTGATGTGTGCTTGCTAGGATAGTCTTGGTTAGGCCTAGTAAGACTTGTTGGGTTAGGACATGACCTAGTTTGACCTAGTTTGACTAGTGCAGTTGACCAGAGTTGACCAAGGGTTGACTTTGGCCTAGTTTGACCTAGATTCATGTGGAATGCATTGTAGTGCTTTATATTACCCTTCTGGACATGTTGTGACTTGTGCTGTTCTGATTAGGAGCTAGACACCTCTCCTCGGACAGTATATTTACTTTGGACATTCAGACACCAGGCGAGTACATTCTCTGATCATTTCATATCTTGTTTAGGATTATATTTCCTGTTTTAGATTACTTTACATGATGCTGACACGTTGGAAACACGGATTAGTACTATATGGATCTTGTTGTGCGATGTTATCCCCTTAGCGGATACATCGGGTATTCGTGTTCGTGTACTTTATCGTGAGCATCGTGTACTCCTTGTATTCGTGACATTCGTGTACAAATCGTGTGAAATCGTGTATATTCATGTATTCACATGATCTCGTGTGCGACTATACTTCGTGTGCAATAACATAACTTAGCTTGATCCTTGTGTATTGATTGGGGCGGGGGAGTAGAAGTGGTTATGTAATCAATCCAGTAGATTACTCGTGTACAACCTCTGTAGATTACTCGTGTACAACATCGTGCCGTTTACATAACCATCTTGTGCTCTGAATCACTAGTCACTGATAGTTCTCTATATATTGTAGCTATTTACTTACAGTCTCTTTCTTTTTCATCATGTTATTTCTTCAGATCCTGTAGCTTACTCTCTAGCATGTTTATATTTCCTAACCTGTTATGATATTGTTGAGATGTACTGTACTCGCTCCTGTCCTGACTGGACCCGTTGATAAATTTTACAGATATCTTGGAGATTGCCTGCTAGCCTAGAGGAGACACATTAGAGGTTGTTTAGATAGTTATTTCAATTGTCTGGAGTTGTATTTACTTTATGGATTACTGTATCTGAGTTTGGAGATTTGAGATGTATTTTTGGATTTGTGTATCTTAGACACTTACATTTCTCTCTATTGTACCTCTTTTGGATTTCATGTTTTATCTATCTTTATCATGCTCTACCTTAGATGTGATTGAGTCTGTATCTGCTATGTCACCCTCATTCGGGGAGTATAAACTGTTTAGCCTTATACTGTTAGATGCATGAGACCTAGGACAGCATTCTACCGTCGACACTACAGCGTAGGCTGGACGTACCCACTTCTCGTGCCCTAACTCTAGGGTGCGGGTCGTGACACGTTTTTAGTGGTGGCCCATGCAGGTCGAGATTCGTATTAGTGCGATTTCGTAGTAGCGCAATGACTTAGTTGTACTACTACGAGCCTGCTATAGGATATATAAATTAAGATGTTAGGATGAGAGGATACTCAATCACTGTTAGGATTCCTTGAGATATTCCCGGGATGACCCTTGAGAATCTCATTTTGAATTCCGATTTAAACTCCTTTTCCTTGTTTTGATTCACCTTTTTCTTTGATTTGAATTTGATTTTGTGGATCATTGTAGAACTTTGAATCCTGGTATTAGTTGATAATTTTGATAAAATTTTGTAGTTGTTGATTTAATTTTGTATTTAGATTAATATTTTCAAATCTAAGGTACTCAATCACACTTAGGATTCTTTGAGAGATTTCTGGGACGACCCCTGAGAAACTCATTTTGAACTTCAATTGGAATTATTTTTCCTCTTGTTTGGATTCACCCTCATTCTTTGCTATTGAATTTAAGCTTGATGGGTTCCTCTCGTTTGAACCGATGAGAAGGAAAATATCTTCATTATTCTTTCTCTCCATTATTCTCTTGCATTCTTATTTACCTCTTATCTTAAACTCTGTCTCATTACATTAATTACCCATATCTTGTCATCCCTACCAGATGTACTTCGAAATCCTTGAATCTTTGTATCTTTTGCATGGGAAAGGCTAAGGAAGTGACGTAAATCATGTAGCTCAGGGAAGATGTAACTGGTTATTATATGATGATCTAAAGGAAATAAATGTGGAGTGTTCCATATGGAAACTTGAGATTGAAATGTGGTAAAGGTCTCGAATAGAATAAAGAGATGTATACTGCCAATCTGGAAACAATCATATTTAGAGAAAATTTTGGGTTTATGAGATAGTTTATAGGTGTATTCAAAACTGATAAGGATATTCTAGGTCAACCTAGATGGGAGAACCACGAAATTCTGATTATTGATTCTTGGGAGGTTTTACCCTAAGGCTATGTAGAAGGTTAGTAATGGAAAAGAGAAGTTAATTGTGTTTAATAAGGATATTAAACAAGATGTTGTGAGGAAATGACTAGGGATAGAGAGAACACAAAGTTATGGAAGTTTAGAGATTGTTGTAAAATATTTTTAGGAGAATAATATTCAAGGGTTTATGTCGAAGAAAATACGAAAGTTGATTTTATGATGGAAGATAAGTTTTGTAAGGCCTAGAGATTTAAATTAAATAATACGAGGAGAACAATTTGAACAAGTTCAAGGAATTCGTAAACGGGATTTAGAGGTTTTGGGTCAAATTTAAGACAAGGTGAAAGAACATGGAAATTTAAATAAATGGTTAATGTTGATTCCTAAATGTGAGGGCTGTGCTTCACGAGTGGTGTTTGGAAATTGGGAATTACCTACGGTAGTCATGGTAAGGGTTTAAGTAAAGGTTAAATTTTTATATGGAGACTAGTGAGGTAAAGATATGATTGGCAAGTTATGACCAGATGAACTTAAGAGTATCAGAAGCAGATGACTAACTCGATCTTTATTATTTTTGTGCATTAATTACCACCACTTGAACTCCCACTTTCTAATTGAGATCCTTTGACGTTCCTTATCGTGACTTTGATATTCGGAATGTAATACTAGCTGTTACCCTCCAATAAATCTTATATGCAAGACCTAGACGAGCTCACCTTCGTGTAGGTATATCATGTCCCACTAAAACCCATCTTCTTGTACTCTATTTTCTTGATATGATTTTCTGGTCAACTGGCTAAACTATAACCTCTACCATTATACTAAATTTCTTCTTATTTCAATTAGAAATCTAGCCTTGACTCAATTCTTTCGACCCGACATGTGATGGTGTTCTGCTTGTTTCCTTAGATGCTTAACCTTGTACCTTATCTGATTACTTGACCCGTTTGGTTAAGAACCTTGGACTATGTAATTCCTTTCATCATTACCACCCTTATATCTTGTGCTGCTAAATTAGCCTTAGTTTTGCAAGCTTATCTATTTTCGAGCTTGGTCATGACATATTTTATTGGGTAGCCACCCACTAACATATTGTCTAATCAGAACCGGTACATGATGGTCTGATCAACCTATTGCACTTTGGTTCACTTTTTTATGTATCAATCTACGAGAATGGAGACATAGTTAAACTTGACCCTAGAGTCTCATTCGTGACAGCCTTGACAATTCTCCTTGAAATCTTTTTATCGCCTATGAACCTCGTATTCGTACTCAGTCAAATTAAATTTAATCATGACCTGAATCTCCATCATTGGATGCTCATGCTCATACTTTAATTTCATTGATTTCCCTTCTTGCCCAAATCTCGTTTTATCCCGAAATTGATCAACTTAGATCGTGTCAAGACAAAAATCTATTTGTAATTTGTTGTGCCTAAATTTTTAATTTTTTCTATTTTATGGAATAGTAACCTTTTAATAATTTCTTAGTTGCTTGTTAATGACCAATTTTTATATAGGATGGTAGACAGCCCTACAACCTTGATGATTATTGTTCCTTTATCTTCCCAAATAGGACACCCTAGATTGTTTGTATGTTGATACCATAGTACTATTTTGACCTAAAATGATTAGTGTACCAAGGTGAGACTTCCAACTGCTGTGGTATGCCCTGACCTTGTATACTATTCCTTCAAATTGCATGATTTAGATAAATTTTCTTAAGACCTTGATTATTGGGAAATAGGGACGTCACCCCATTAGTATCTATTGTAGGTATATATAGGTTAGTCCTTGATATGGAGATGTGTGTCTATAAACATGTAGCTTATGAGATTTATGAGAGATTATAGTATCAGCCTTGATAGGATGTACTAGTCTTTTGGTTACTATAAATGTGTTATGAGAGATAGGGGCCTATATGTCTTAGTAATGCATCGTCCTATGGTAATAGAATGTATTAATAGATGGTTAATAGGAAGATAATAGTTTGGGCATACCTATAGCCTATGATCAGTTCCTTTCCATCCTTAGTTAAGACCACTTTAAAATAGGTCCAGTCCCTTGGATATAGGTTCCAGTCCATATTTTATTGAAGTTCCATTACCGTCGTACAGCAGAGTAGTGTTGGAGGTATTCCTAGATTGACACTATCTAGATGTCCGTTTATTATTCCAGTGTTAGGAAGTGTTACCTTAGATATTGGGTAGGTTAGAGGCTCTAGAAGGAGTACTATCGATCTTAAATTTCGAGGACGAAATTTTTCTAAGGTGGGTAGAGTTGTAGCACCCAGTTTCCAAATGAGGGTAATTTTGAAATTTTGTGTTTATAATTATTTTAATAATGATATTTAATTCATGATATGATTTTGGTGATTTTAAATCATTTTAAAATTATTTAAATCAATGACTTGTGGTTTTGACGTTTTGCTAGTGAAACCCTGGAGACTGTTTAACCTAGAGCCTAACCATGTGATTATGATATTTTAATGTCATTTCTGGCCTAAGGATATTTTGCATTTGACCTCTTTGAATTATTTTGATATTTATTTTATTATTTATGATATTGTTTTGGGGTTATTTGAGTCGGGTTCGAATTTCATCTCAATCTGACTTGTAATGGGGAACCGGGGTAACTTAGACTCTAGTTGGACCCATGCATTAGTTAGCCATGGCCCACATTTTAATTAGTCATGTTAGAAAAATTAGTCATAATCCTAATTATTAGGTTAACCATTTAGAGTTTTTTTTATTTGACCCTTTTACCCCCAAACCCTAACCAAAATTGTTTTAAACACTTGTAACTAAGGGAGGGGCAAACTTGTAATATTCAATGAAGGGGGGATATAACCATTGTGGCCGGCCCTAATAGGACTCCCATCTCATTTCCTTTCTTTGAGAAGTCTTCTTCCCCAAGTGCTCTCAAGCTCTCCCAAGGAAGAAGTCTTTCTCCTTGGATTTTCTCTCCTTTAGGTAATATTTTCTTCTCTTTTATTTCTCCATTTTGCATTCCGGAAAGTTTTAACCATAGGAATGACCCCCATTGTTATGTCCCTATTTTTGTGTCCTCTTGTGTCCATTATGTGTCCTTTAGGGATTTCTATTGTATTATTGTTGTGTCTTGTGTCCATGAAGAAAACCCCCAAACTTTGACACACTTTATATTTAAAATATTGATTAAATGAATTAATTCATATTAAATCTTAGATTTGAATATGTAGAGATGTGTTCTTGAGTACTTTACATTTCATTCATGTATCTCTTATAGATGTGTTCATGTTACATATATAGATTTGTGTATGTATATATATAAAAAAAAAAAATAAATAAATATATATATATATATAAAAATATATATATATATATATATATATATATATATATATATATATATTGTAATGAGAGTGTATCTATATTTATATATGTAATAAATGGTTCATGATGATTATATAATCAAGTTTGTGAGTGTGGTCCTCATATTATTATTGCTATTATTGTTGTGGATAATTAGGATATATATTGTGTATTCTTTTGGCTCAAACTATCTAAATCCGTCATGATTTTTATCCACGTTTTTAATTTCAGCCCTAACTTAGAAATGTCATAACTTGTAGCTCAAAGCTCGGTTTAGTCTTCCATTTTTTTTAAAAGAAGCATATTGAAGTTAGCTTTCCAAAAACATGTATTAATAGGCCTAATTCATTCTGTAACTTTCTAAAGAATTATTTGAGTGTCAGCTGTACGAAAGACAAATGCGTTATCGGTGTTTTTCCGATTCTGGGAGTTTTCGGAAACGAAAACGCGATCCGTTTGAAGTTTCGGAAAGTTAACACATAGATCTATAACATACTTTAATCCTAGAATTTAATTCATGCTGAGTTGGTATAGTATTGATTATTAGTAGGAGTTACTATTCGGCATATGCATTTTGTGCACCCTTGTGTGTAATATAATGTTCTATTTAATTTTAACCCATGTTAATATATATACATTATGTAACTAAATAGAGAATGCAAGCATGATTAAATGGTTAAATAAATGATATATGAGGTATAAGTATCCTATCTAATGTAAGCATGTATAAGTATGACTTGTAATGAATATGTAGGTTCCATAGTATGTAATATATGGTGCATATAGTAGTGCAAGAGAATAAATGAATGATGAATGAATGCAAGCATGAATGTAATGTAATAATAGATGTAATGTATGCAACATACAAGTTAATGAGATGTAATGTTCTATGTTAACACAAATCCTATATTACCTCATGTACCCCTTACACTATGTTGACACTATCACACTTGACACTTTGTTCACTTACACTTTGACACTCTTTGATATGTATAAACTATGTATGCCCATTTAACCCTCACTTGTCCCTTTGCCATGTTCACATACACACACATAGACTCTTAAATAAGTATTTATGAATATAGTTAATTTAGCTATGTATGTATATTATATATATGTTAGCATATTGTATTGTAATATATAAGTTTATACAGCCATTTAAAATGCCATGATTATAGACCTAATGTTGAATACCAATATATGTATGTGTATATATGTGTAGACATGTATAGCTTAAAGTAATAGATTACCTAGTGTATATCTAATGTGAATTCTTGTCTATTTGAGTATTGAATAATTGCATGCTATATAGAGTTGGGTGTATGTTGGCTTGTATAGCCTTGTATTGATGTGTGCTTGCTAGGATAGTCTTGGTTAGGCCTTAGTAAGACTTGCTGGGTTAGGACATGACCTGGTTTGACTAGTACAGTTGACCAGAGTTGACCAAGGGTTGACTTTGGCCTAGTTTGACCTAGATTCATGTAGAATGCATTGTAGTGCTTTATATTACCCTTCTGGACATGTTGTGACTTGTGCTGTTCTGATTAGGAGCCAGACACCTCTCCTCAGACAGTATATTTACTTTGGACATTCAGACACCAGGCGAGTACATTCTCTGATCATTTCATATCTTGTTTAGGATTATATTTCCTGCTTTAGATTACTTTACATGATGCTGACACGTTGGAAACAAGGATTAGTACTATATGGATCTTGTTGTGCGATGTTATCCTCTTAGCGGATACATCGGGTATTCGTGTTCGTATACTTTGTCGTGAGCATCGTGTACTCCTTGTATTCGTGATATTCGTGTACAAATCGTGTGAAATCGTGTATATTCATGTATTCACATGATCTCGTGTGCGACTATACTTCGTGTGCAATAACATAACTTAGCTTGATCCTTGTGTATTGATTGGGGCGGAGGAGTAGAAGTGGTTATGTAATCAATCCAGTAGATTACTCGTGTACAACCTTTGTAGATTACTCGTGTAGAACATCGTGCCGTTTATATAACCATCTTGTGCTCTGAATTACTAGTCACTGATAGTTCTCTATATATTGTAGCTATTTACTTACAATCTCTCTCTTTTTCATCATGTTATTTCTTCAGATCCTGTATCTTACTCTCTAGCATGTTTATATTTCCTAGCCTGTTATGATATTGTTGAGATGTACTGTACTCGCTCCTGTCCTGACTGGACCCGTTGATAAATTTTACAGATAGCTTGGAGATTGCCTGCTAGCCTAGAGGAGACACATTAGAGGTTGTTTAGATAGTTATTTCAATTGTCTGGAGTTGTATTTACTTTATGGATTACTGTATCTGAGTTTGGAGATTTAAGATATATTTTTGGATTTGTGTATCTTAGACACTTAGATTTCTCTCTGTTGTACCTCTTTTGGATTTCATGTTTTATCTATCCTTATCATGCTCTACCTTAGATGTGATTGAGTCTGTATCTGCTATGTCACCCCCATTCGGGGAGTATAAACTGTTTAGCCTTATACTGTTAGATGCATGAGACCTAGGACAGCGTTTTACCGCCGACACTACGGCGTAGGCTGGACGTACCCACTTCTCGTGCCCTAATTCTAGGGTGCGGGTCGTGACAACTTCTTAGACGGCAAAATGCTCCTTTGGTTGCACAATATTCGCCCTTCCCACCTGGTATACCGCAACCGTAACGCTGTTTACTTAGAGCCTTACCTGCCCAGTAGGTTCGCCCGACAAGTTGGATTTAGCCAGCTTTTCCTGGACAGTCCCAGCTCTTGCCTGGGTTTTGAAGGCAGCGTCCTCGATGGCATCAGGGCCTGGTATTATTATAATATGTTTCATATCCTTACTAGTTTCTCTGTTCCTGATACTGGGGATTCAGGAGAGATCTTGTACTTGGTGACTCTCTACCACGTCATGGCGAAGAAGCCCCCTGTTGGCTTCGTCCCGAGTACCAGCTTTATTGTTGGTACCAGCTTAGAGGAGAAACCCAAGGGGTCTAAGGCGAGGAAGAAGCGGGAGAACACAGTTGTTGTGTCGGACTCGGAGTCTGCCAACACGGATGAAGAGGATGAAGAGCATGAATTTGATTGTTTGCCGTGAATTATAAAAGAACAGAACAGTTATATCGGAGGACTGGACTTTTAATTCATAATACAAACTCGCTTGTACAAAGAAAGCCTAGGGACGAAAACCTAGGTACAGCAGTCTAAGTACAATTGTTTATTTTAGATTCTGGGGGGTGATGGTAGAGGCTCAGAAAAGCGACGGCAGCTCTGCCTTACTCCTTGGACGATCGGATATAGCCTTGGCTCCGGGGAAGAAATGCTCTCAGGATGCCCTCTGTGTGTGCCTTTGTCTCTCTGCTCTCTCTCTTCAGGTCTCTCCAGGTGCTCTCTTGCTCTCCAAAAGTCTTCTCTCATAAGGGAATGGCACCTTGCTATTTATAGGAATGGGATGCGATTATTAGGGTTTGCAATGATTGCCTCCTTGATAAGTCGGCGGTTTTGAGATCAATTAATCTGGGCCATTAATTCTGATTGTAGCAAATCTAGGCAATTAATGTGGATTGCATCAAATCTCTGTGGGTAATTAATGATGATTGCCATAAATCTTCATGATTTGTTACGCCAAGCTCGGATCTCCTGCCACGTGTTCAATTTGCATGATTGCAAATGATCTGATTTGATCCCAGTAATTATGAGGATGGCACTAAACCTGGTTGTTGAGATTTGTTGATGAATTTTGATCGCTTTGATGCCACATGTCCCATTATTATTATGCTGCTAGCTGTAGAGACGCGGGAAAAACTAATCTTCTGCCACGTGTCTTAATCCGTAAACCACTTAGGAAATCCGAACCGCATGAGGATTGTTCCCTACTGAGCCGCATAAGACAGGCCACGTGTCAAGGCTGTTTGGGCGTGGCCTCTGAACATTTGAACCGTATGGAGATGATCTGAGCCGCATGAGCGTAGGCAACCGCATGAAGATAGTCCTCGTGAGCCGCATAGGGTAGACTCTGCCTGAGCCGCATAAAGTGGCCCCTCCCTGAGCCACATGGGGTGGCCTCTGCCTGAGCTGCATGGGGTAGCCTCTGCCTGAGCCGCATGAGATGGCCTCTACCTGAGCCGCATGCGACTGTCCACGTGTCAAGGCCGTATGAAGGACTTTGATGGATCGCGTCAGAGATTTCCTTCGTTTCCCTCGGTGTCTGCCATTATGACAGAGTTATTATTACAGCTTTATGACAGAGCCGTCAGTTATCCTTTATGTCAGGGCATTAAATAGGGCCTTTGCTTAATGGCCAATTGTAGAAGCGAACAGCAGAAGGCCACGTGGTGTTGCTTGAGCCACATGTCTAAGCTGATGACTTTTGAACCGCATGATGCTCTTGAGCCGCATGAAACTCGTCTATTTTTGAACCGCATGGGATTTCTTGTTCTGAGCCGCATGAGCAATCATGTTCTTTTTCATGCTTCTACAAGACCCCCTTCAAAGTTTTTAATTTGAAAAATTAAAATACTTTGAATAAGAAGCATGGCTATGTGAGCTCCGCTGGCCGCAAAGGATGCTCTGGCCGCATGAACCTCTATGCCGCATAGCCTGTCTAGCCGCATAAATTTCCTAGCCGCATGGGCTCCCTGCCACGTGTGCGTGTTATTAATTGCCTTTAATTTGTTTTAGAGCCGTCTTTTGGGGGAATCCCAAGGGTGGTTCATTAAACCTTTGGATTTTATGCCCTGGGTGAATCTCCTTTATAAGAGAGGGAGCGAAATCCGAGGAGTCGGTTTTGTTTTGATTGCAGCACACGACCCGAAGCGATTATTGGTCTACGTGCTCCCCTCTTTTGTCCTCCTATAAATAAGAGGAATTAAGAGAAGAAACTTCTTTACTCTCTCCTTCAACTCAAGCTTTTTCTACCCTAACTGTCATCTTCTTCTTCCATCACCAGCCCAAGAAGACTGTTGCGGCGAAGGGTAAGAAGGCGGCATCTTCGTCGACTGCGGCACCCGAAGCTCACTTCGACGTTCGTCCTGCTGTTAAGGGTAAGGATTTGGGAAAGTCATATTCTTCGAAACCCTAACGACGGATCTATTGCATGCTTTATACACAAGCCTTTAATGCAAACTGTTTTGAGTTGTATGGGCCGCATACATGTCCCATAACCGAGCCGCATGGGGGTATACCCTATGTCCGAGCCGTATGGGAGTTGTCTTAGTGGGCCGCATGAGAACTTCGTAAACCAAATCGTATAATGACCTGTCGATCAGATCCATGTGAGTCCCCTGCGTAAGGCTCTGACCATCCTTTGACTTTGTTTCTTTTTATCTTTGATTCTTGCAGCAACCATGCCGAAGGCTGAGATCATTATGAAGGAAAAGTTGCTGCCCCTTTTCAAACAAGGATCATCGCTTGTTAAGGAGGAGGTAACACCAGAAGCGGAGGAACAGAAAGGAGAGCTGGCGCTCCTTGCTGTAAAGGAGGAGCCCCAATCTGAAGGCGGTAGTACTGAGAGTTTTGATCCTCCTATTTCGGACGAGGATCTTGCTCAAGTACATCCTTCATTTGCACAATGGTTGAGGGATTGGTATATGTGTCCCCGCAACTAGGATTCGTGGGCTCTCACAAATGTCCGTCTTTATTTTGATACTTCTGTCTGTCTTTAGCTGCGATTTATGTCTTATTTCTTTTGGACATTGATGTAATCTCTTTCCCTTCTTGTCTGAATTAAATAATAGGGAACTTTTCTGGCTTGCTAATGAGACATAGTGATATGAATGTCACCGATTTTGAACGAAATACATTCGCTCTGTTCTTTGCTTGTAGGAGTTGTCCCAATGGAAGACTTTTTGTGGACCTATTATCCTTGGCGTAGCCTGGTTCTGGATACGGATAATAAGTTGGGAGAGAACCAACATATTTACTCAGAGGTAATGAGGACCTGACAAATATGAGGGTTTCTTCGATTGAGCATTCCCACTCAGAGGTAATGAGGACATGGCAGGAGTGGGCTTAACGGAGGATATTTGTAGTCAACAGAGGACATTTGTGGACCTATTATCTTTAGCGTACCCTGGGTTTTTTTTGGTACAGATAATAAGTCGAGGGAGAACCAACATATTTACTCAGAGCTAATGATGACATGGCAAATATGAGGGTTTCTTCGATGGAGCCTTCCCACTCAGAGGTAATGAGGACATGGCAGGAATGGGCTCCATGAAGGGGTACATAGGACAACTCAGAGGTAATGAGGACATGGAAGTTCTATGTAGAGGGGTGATTTTTTTGGCGGAAGTAAAACGACTCAGAGGTAACATCGACGTGGTCGTTTTGGAAATTTTGTGGATCTGTTACCCTTTTTGTGCACTGAGAGTGCGGGTAGTGGATCATGAGGGAGGAGCTCTTTCAAATAGATAAGTTCAGAGGTATGGTCATACATGACTTACTATCTGGAAGAGTGATCGGAATGTAAGTTCAGAGGCACCTGTGGGTACATAACTCGATGATCTGGGAGAGTTGGAGTCGGTATGTGAGTTCAGTGGTATGAAAGAATATATAACTCGGCGATCTAGAATTTGGAGAATGTGAGTTCAGCGGTACCAGAGGGTACATAACTCAGCAATCTGGGATATTTTTTGAATGTGAGTTCAGCGGTACCGGCGGGTACATAACTCAATAATCTGGACTTTTTGGAGGATTTGAGTTCAGCGGTACGGGCGGGTACATAACTCAATAATCTGGAATTTTGTGAATGTGAGTTCAGCGGTACCGGTGGGTACATAACTCAATAATTTGGAATTTGGAATATGAGTTCAGCAGTACCGACGGGTACATAACTCAATAATCTGGAATTGGAAATATGTCGTTTAGACATAATATTTCTTCCGGAACTTGCCGTTGACGGACAACATGAGCAAGTCTCCGTTTTGTTTTACGAGGCGGTAAGCACCGTTGGATAATACGGCCTCAATAATAAATGGGCCTTCCCATTTTGGCTGGAATTTGCCAGCGGTTTTGTGAGTTATGACCATCGGCCTCCGAACTGCCAGAACGAGATCGCCCATACGAAATGTTCTGATTTTAACCTTCTTGTTGAAGGCTCCTGAGATCGTGCTTGGTATAACTCGATTCGTTACTGAGCTAAGAGGCACTTTTCATCGAAGCCCTCCAACTCTTGTAGTCGGCGACGATAGTTATCATCTGTCGTCAATTGGTAAGTGAGAGCGACAAGGAGCGAGGGTATTTGAGTTTCCAATGGAAGAACTGCCTTACTCCCATACACCAGAAAGAATGGTGTGTTCCCTGTGGCTGTTTGGACTGTGGTACGATATGCCTATAAGCATTTACCAAGCTTTTCGTTCCAGTCGCGTTTGTTAGATGACACGAACATCTTGAGAAGATTGATGATTGTTTTATTGAATGCTTCTGCCAACCCATTCGCTGCCGGATTGTATGGTATTGAAGCAATATTTTAGATGCGATGCTTGTCGCAGAACTGATAGAAGGCACGGCTTGCAAACTATGGACCATTATCATGGATGATCCTTCGGGGCAGTCCAAAGCGGTATATGACATGATGCTTGAGAAAGTTGATCACGTTTGAAGTCTTCACTTCTGCAAGCGAAATAGCTTCTGCCCATTTGGAGAAGTAATCTGTGATGGCGAGTATGAAGTGATGTCCTCGGGATGAAGGTAGAGTGATCGGACCGATGATATCCATTCCCCTTGCTTCGAATGGCTAGGACGCCTCTGTCGGATGTAGAAATTCAGATGGCTGGTAGATGAAGTCCGCGTGGACTTGGTAGGCTTTGAACTTTCTTGTATAGTCTATCGCATCTGCTACCATCGTGGGCCAGTGATAGCCCATTCGGCGAAGACGGTCTTATAATTTTGGACCAGGCTGATGGGCCCCGAAGACACCATCATGAGCTTCGCGTACGGCTTCCTTGGCTTCTGCATTTGACAGACACCGAAGCAATAATCCATCGTAGGATCGACGATACAGCATTTTTGTCTCTGTATCGTAGAAGAATCTGAGAGAACGCCTTCTGATAGAGGTGGCTTACTTTGGGTTCTCGGGCAGGATGTCATAAACTACGAAGTCAATGAATGGTTGTCTCCAGTCGGGTGCTTCATCGATCGTCTGAGCAGAATAACTTGCCACAAATTGAACGTTGTTCTTGGGACAGACCAGTTCATGGCCTATCATATCCACCGATTGATGAGCATAGTTCGGAACAGCTAGGGAAGCGGCAAGTCCAGCTAAGGCATCGGCTTCGATATTTTGGAGTCTGGGAACGTGTTCGATGAAGAACCCTTCAAATGACGAGATGATGTTGATCGCTATTTGGTGATAGGGGAACATGTCTTCATGGCGAACCTCGTATGAACCTCGAATCTGATTGACGATTAACTGTGAATTGCCATATGCTTCAAGATATTCTGCCCCCAACTCTTTTACAAGTTGAAGGCCAATGACTAATGCGTTGTACTCGGCCATATTGTTAGAGCAAGGTTTTGTGAGGGATTAAGCACGATTGATTGCCAGTCCGAAAGGAGAAATTAGCACCACTCCGACTCCGACGACGAGGTTGCCCTTAGGTCCAGTCGTTGAGGCGCCGTCGAAGAACATTCTCCATATATCATCGTGAGAGGTTGCATGCGAGTCGGCGACTTCATCTGGGATGTCTTCGTATATTCTGGCTGACTTCGGGCCTGGGTGGGCTGCTAAAAAGTCTGCCAGAGCTTGACCTTTAACAGCCTTTTGCGGGACGAAGATCATATGGTAGGGGGACAGTAATATTGCCCATGCAGCGAGGCGAGAGCTGAGTGCCCCTGGTTTCATCATGAGGACCCTGAGGGGGTTGACTCGTGATATCACATGTATGGTTTGCCCCGTGACATAGAGCCGCGTCTTTTGAATGGCGAACACCAGGGCGAGGCATTTCTTCTCTACGGTAGTATATCGGTGCTCTGGCTTGATCATCATTTGACTGAGGTAATATATAGCTTGCTCATGGCCTGTATCATTTTTTTGTGCTATCAGAGCGTCGAGGGAATGCTCCATTGCTCGTACATAGAGCAGGAACGGTTATCCAGTAACCGGGGCCACCAGGACTGGAGGGTTCGATAAATATTCTTTGATGCTGTCGAAGGCATGCTGGCATTCTTTATCCCATATGAATGAGATGCCCTTCTTTTTACGATGGGTGAATGGCTGACATCGCTCGAAGAGGCTGGAAATGAACCTCCTGATGTAAGCCAACCTCCCTTGGAGGCCTCGGAGTTCTCGGAGATTCATCGGGGGACCCATCTCCGTGATTGCCTTTGTCTTCTCAGGGTCTACGTGGATACCCTGGGAGGTGATGATGAAACCCAGGAACTTCACGCTGGATACGCCCAGGAAGGATTTCGTTGGATTCATTTTCAAATTGTGCGCTCGCATTAGGTCGAACACTGTCCTTAGATTATGCATATGATCTTCCTTAGAGCGGCTTTTGACAGCGATGACATCAACATAGCACTCCACGGTCTTGCGCAAGTGATCCCTGAAGATGATGCTCATAGCTCTCTGATAGTTGGTGCCAGCGTTCTTTAAATCGAAAGGCATAACTGTGTAGCAGAACGTGCCTATTGGTGTTCGGAAAGATGTATGCTTTTCGTCGTCGGGCGACATCTTAATTTGGTTGTACCCCGAGAAGCCATCCATGAACGACATACGTTCGAAGCCGCAGGTGTTCTCAATCATGATATCTGTGATAGGGAGGGGGAACTCATCTTTGGGGCACGCCTCGTTCAAATTGTGAAAGTCGATGCAGATTCGAATCTTCCCATTCTTCTTGAGGACCGGTACTATGTTGGCGACCCAGTCTGGATGTTGCTCCACACGAATGAAGCCGTTAGCTATCAGTTTGTTGACTTCAGCTTTGATTGCATCCATAATGCCTGGACGGAAGCATCGTTGTTGTTGTTTGACTAGCTTTGCATCTGGCCGAATGTTGAGTTTGTGAAGAGCAGTATCGGGATTTAACCCTGGCATGTCTTCATAATTCCAGGCAAACACATCAATATATTCTTTGACGAGTTCCAGTAGTGATTCTCGCTCTTCGTCTGTCAGGCTTTTACTAACAAAGATTGGTTTTGGAGAAGAGTCGTTGCCTAGATCCACTTGTATGACCTCATCTTCAGTAGGAGGCTCTCTTTATTCAAACCGTTTCTCCCATTACTCATCCAGTTGTTTGGCCTATGACTCTAATTCGAGGAGTTCAGGAAAGTCTTCACCTTCTTCGTAAGAATCAGCGAACGCCATATTGACAGACAAGACCTGCCTGAATACATCCCCAATGCTAATATCCGAATCAGAAGTTGGTGATCCGGTTGAGTGTGACTGCCAGTCACAATCCTCATCTGAGCTTTCAGGGGTCATTGTAGGCGTAACATATCCCAGTCTGTATCGGGTCTTGTTGTAGTAGTCCTGTGGTTTGCCAGCTGGGACTGGCGACTTTAAAGGTAATCGTCGACCAGTACCGTACTTCAGACCTGGCGTAGTCTCTAGATCATACCCCTATTTTTGTATGAGATATTTGGATTGGGAGCTATATAGATAGAGGGGCATCCTCCTGGCGTCTGATTCGAGATCGACTTCATCTATGGTGAAGGACTGTAGATTATTCTTCCGATCGAAGATGATTGGATGATCCCCTCCCTCGATTATGCAGTAAGCGTCTTCCGCGGGAGTGAGCTGATTTGCGGTGTAAATATTTGTCACCTGTGTGTGTAGGTGAGCGCCTATACCGTGTTCCATAGCATACATTGTACAAAGTTTATTAAGCTCGGTGTAGTTCAAAGATAGCCCTTTATTGATGAAGTAAGGTATCTTTTCTAGTGAGATTACATCATCTGCGGTTGGAATATCGGTGTGAGCAGCCACATACTTGGCCAGTTCTCGTTCTTCTTCGGCCACCCCTGTATAAATGAAGGCTGAGAGGATGACTTGGGCAACTTGATCATCAGAAGTTCTGCTGGTGGAGCAGAACGTGGAGTTGTTGGCAGACTAGCGACCCACAGTTTGGTAGTTGATGCTGGGCGGGGAGTGGCTGGCTCGCTGGAAGCTCCTGGCTTTGCATCGGGATGACGATTCTTCTTGGGAAGGCGTGTCGTCATTGGTTTGTCGGAGGGATTGAGCTTCCCCGTTTGTGGCTGGCCGACTCTAGGCAGTCTGATTGTCAGTGGCTCCGTTGTGGGTCTTGGCGCTTGGCCGGACCTTGGCAGCCGGATTATCATTTGCCCTTCTTCTGCCGAGAGGCTGATTGCGTCCTTACGCAGAGCAGCCGAAAGGGGTGCAGACTTGCCAGGTTTGCGACCTTGGAGGTGGATCGTTAGAGGTTCTTCTGATCCTGTGGCCGTCTCAGTGCAAGCTTGCACATCCCCTTCACCAAGGTGCCTCTTCGACTTTTCGTATAGGCAGGAGTCTGAGTAGTAGGATTCGACCCCTTTGAAGGGATCGATGTTGGCGAATTCTGTCCTCACGAAGCCGTGTTTGTCGACATACTTGAAGCAATGGTGCAGCGTGGAAGGCACGATCATGTAATCGTGTATCCAAGGGCGCCCCAAGAGGATATTGTAGGAAGTATCCGCATCTATGATGTAACAGGTTACTTCTAACTGGAGATCGCCAATTTGGCACTTCAAGCAAATCTTTCCAATCGGGTAGCTCCTGCCCGAATTGAAACCGCTGATGGCGGTGCTTGTTGGCGTCAGGCGATGCATAGGAATACGGAGATGATGTAACAGACCCTTCGGGATGATGCTTATGGAAGAACCATGATCAATGTGCATTCGATCCACTTTTACGTCGTCGATGTATCCAGTGTAATATAGCGGTCGATCGTGCAGGTTGGTTTTGATGAGCATGTCCTGTGGAGTGAAGACAATATTGGGTATCGCTTCTGTGCAAGCGCTGTCTTAGAGATCTGCAGGAGGGCTCTCTCCCATGAGGTTGACCTGAGCTAGATATGCGTCGGCGTTCTGGAGTGCATCGCTCAAAGCCGTACGAACATCCTTGGAGAGTCTCAGGAGCTCGTATAATGATAATTTGGCCGATGTGTTGGCCAATTGCGCTATGATGTCAAAGTTGTAGGGCCTTTCCAGCCCATGTGGTGTCTCTTTTCGGAGGGATTTGTCAAAGCGAGTCTCCTTCGGCCTAGGCTTGTCGATCATCGGAGGTTGGAAAGGTCCCGGAGTGTCAGCAGTGGCCGGCTAATGTTCTTCAGCCGAATTATCTGGCGTTGGTTGGGATTGAACACCAGACCGAGTAACGACAGCTGCGGCTTCCTCGATATCTACCGAGATTGTATGGCAGGATTTGACTTTTCTATTCTTTTTCTTGCTAATGGAGGGTGGTGTGGACTGAGTCACTTCAGATACCAAGTCTGGATGGACCCACATGACCTTCCCTCGTGATGTGGTGAGGGGCACTAGACCCACAATCTGATTTCGAGGAGGTGGAAGATTAGCAATCTCCATTGTTGCCCGAGGGATGGGTATCACGCCGTTCTGAGCCTCCGTTGGAGGGAAGCTGCCGAATTGTACTGACACAATATTGGCTGCCACGGTTACCTCTTCGAAATCAATGGCCAGAGCGTTCGAATCGATAAGATGTTGAATGTATCGCTTTAGTTGGTAGCAGTTGTGTGTAGCATGGTGGACATAGCGGTGGTAATGGTAGTACTTTGGACTCTTCATTTCTGCCGGCCAAGGTTCCCGCCTGGGAGGAGGGAGCTGAATTCGTCCTCCTTGGATGAGCATGTCTAAGATGGGCTTGACATGGCCGTCCTCGAAGGAATAGGTCACCTGAGGCCACTGCTTTTCTGTCGGTTTTAACTCAGGTTTTTGGGCTGTATCGGCCACCATAGCCTGCTTGCCCTTGTTGTCCCAATTGTTGGAGGAGCTACCCCCATTGTTGTTGTTGGTATTAGGACGCTTGCCCTTGTCTTCTCCCTCCGAGATGTGCAATCCCAGTTGGCGAGCCTTCTTCAACCGGTCTTCAGCGCTAGTGGCACTGATGATAAATGTCTTGCAGTCCTTAAATTGGCTTTCACCATCCAGAGGTTGATTGTTGGAAGCAGTCTCTTTTGGCAAATTTTAATTAAGGAGGAATCTGGATTACCAAACGGCAACTTCATGGCAGTTTGGCGGAACCGCTCATTATAGTTCCTTGTCAGCTCTTTCTCCCCTTGAATGACGTCCATGAGGGTGGACATTGTGATGTCCTGTCCTACTTCGCAGAATCTCCCCAAGAACATGCGCTTGAAGCTAGCGAAGGAGTGGATGCAGTTGTCTGGCAGGTTACGGTACCAGTCGAAGGTGACCCCTTCCAATGCCCCGATGAATAATCGTGTAAGGATGGCATCGTCATGGGGTAGATGGTCGGTGGTGACCTTGAAGTAAGTGATGTACCGACTTGCGGAGGTCTTCCCATCATATGGATTGATATGGAATAGTTTATACTTTGGTGGGAAGGGAACATCTCTCCACGCAGCGGGATATGGTTGTCGTATCCTGAGGTCTTGGCAGTTTTCTTGGACATGGAATATGGCTCGGAGCTCCTGGACCTCTCTTCTTGCTTTCCTGGCCTCATCAGTAGCGGTAGGAGCTGATATTTCAGGATGATTATTGCCCGGGTTTGGTGTCGCTGAGTTCGAGTCTGCATTGACCGCGGGACCCAAGTTTGTTTGGCCAGGTGTCCCTCCTTGCAGAGTAGGGAGGGCTGCATTGATCTCGTCCACGGATTTGACCAAAGTGCACAGTATGGCCTTCAGAGTGTCGATGCGTTGGCGATCACTGGGACCATCCTGTTCGTCGTTTGTCATAAATGTCGTCCTGATATGAGTAGAAGTGGAAGGGACGGTGGATGACGTATACTCCGAATCATACCCCTGTACCGAGAAGTCATCGGGGTATGTAGGAATGTTCTCCTCTGATCCGGACTCAGAAGGAATAGTACCTCCAGCTTCCGAGTTCGCCTCGTCTTGGGAATTGTGGACGTCTTCGGGGACGTCGAGATTTACTGCATCTAATCGGAGAGTTGTTTCCCCCAGCTCGTCTCCTTGGAATATCAGATTGTCGTGGATGTTCGGAGGAGTGCTACCCCCAGTTCCAGCAACCCCCATTGATGTGGACGATGAATCTCCTACTGTAGCAGGTTTCGTCTTTGAACGGGTACCTTAGAAAACTTCGGTGGTGGGCAACCGCTTAGACGACAGCCTCTTAGTCATAGTGGTTGAAATCTTCGGGCTGGAAACGTTTATCTTCTTCTCTCTCCCATCGATAAGGTTTTTCTGAGCAGAGTTGTAGGAGACGACGGGAAGTACCTCATCTTCTGAACATGGTTGTTGCAGTATTTGGAAGACGGACTGCCGGTCTTCTCGTACCGTCGCATTATTACAACAGCAGTTGATGATGACTTGGGTGCAGTGACGTCCGAGGGAGGACTTTTGCACCCCGAGGCCCCCTCTCTTTCCTTGTGCTTGTGGAGGATAGCCTCATGCAAGTTAGATGGGTCCGGAACGACCATGTTTGCTCCCTGGATTTTAGGAGACTTGTGGGAACCACTCTATCCGTTTGCCGTCGGGGGTTGAACTCGAGTGGTTCTGTAAAACTTTCCATCAGAGGCCCGTATAACAGTATGTGGAACGCTCGGATGGTCAGAGATCGGAACAGCGGACTGAGCTTGCCAAGCTCGTGCTGCCCTAGACTTCTTCAGTCTAGTGCGTGAGGGCACATAATAGGAAGAGTCTAAGTGGTGCTGGAGAGAGTCAAACATATTTTCTCGGGAGCACGAGAGATCAGGACCATAGGAGAGGCGATCGAAGACTGAGCCGCATAGAGCAGGCGGCATACATCTGTAATCAACAGTCTTTATGCGGCTGGCAGTCATAGCCGCATGGGCTTTCTTCATGCGGCTGGAAGTCTCAGCCGCATAAGGCATCTCCATGCGGCTGGAAATCCTAGCCGCATGAGTGTTATGCATTCGGCTGGCAGTTTCGTTCGCATGGACATCATGCATGCGGCTGGCCAATTTGGCCGCATGAATATTCAGCCTGCGGCAAGTGGCTTTGTTCGGCTTCTTCCTGGAGCACATAGAATCACTCTTTGCCCCTACAAGTCCAGCATTGTGGTGCTTTCCTCTGCCGTACTTGGGGACAATAGAGTCTTCTATGGCTTGAAGTGGGGCCGCATGAGAGTGTTGACACAAAGTCACAGTCAACCAAATATTGACTACATTGACTAAATAATATCTGTATAAATTCAATACGACACACGACGTCTGCTTTCAGTTCGGGACAAACGACAGCTCAGTTTCCGACTCTCAGTATATTTTCGAGTCTGTACTTTTTCATTTCATTGAGTCTAGAAGTATGTACTCTGAGTTATGCTGAGCTCTTGGAACTTAGTCTACAAGCCTACCCAAAATTCCAAGCTCCACCAAAACAAAATTGCCCACAAGTCCCACTTAGAATTACTCTGTGCTCTGGAGACAGAGTTCGGGCCGAACTCTGCCTCCACACAGAGTTCGGGCCGAACTCTGTCCCCTAGAAATCAGGAACCCTAATTTTAGGGTTAGCTGGTTGCTAGCTGTCCAACGACCAAATTTTTTGAATTCTCCTACCCGAATTCTGGCCGAATTCTGCCTCAAAAATCAGTATAAATAGGGCATGAATTCTCTCATTTTGAATCACTCAATCTTCTCTTCTCTTCTCTCCTACAAGCTCTATAAGCCATACCCTTCCCATCTACTAGCCACAAGCCTCCTAAGTCTCGAGTGCTCAGCATCTCTCAGTTAGGATTCTTGTGCAAGAGTGAAGAAATCGCTTGGACAATTCCAAGCAATCGCCACTGCGATTCTCTGTAAGAAGTTGACGTGCTCTTCTGAAGTAAAGGCACGGGTTGTAAGCTACTATTTCACAAATAGTGGATTTAATCCTGAGCTAGAGTTCTCAGGCCTGGACTAGTCCTCCACGAGGGAAACCAGGTTAAAATTGCTGTGTTTGCGTATGCTCTCTTGTCTTTCATTTATATTCCGCATTTTACTCTGATTATTCATTGTTCGTGAAAGAGTAATTTTTTAGTTGGTCATTATATATATACTCTATTCACCCCCCCCTCTAGAGTTGCCAAACTGTTCTTCAATTGGTATCAGAGCTCTGTTCTCTTTACAAGGACTAACATCCTAAGAGCTGATCCATGGCAACCACACAATCCTTGATTTCCAATCATGGTGAAGGTCAGTCCACTCATAGGCCTCCCCTATTTGATGGGACTAACTACACATATTGGAAAACAAGGATGAGCTTCTATCTTAAGTCTCTAGACTTTGACCTGTGGACTGTCGTCACTGACGGTTACAAAAAGCCCGCCAGGATAGTTGTCGATGGTGACCTCATTGAGAAACCACACGACAAATATTCTGTCGAGGAGAAGAAACAGGCAAGTCTAGATGCTAGGGCTATTAATGCTTTATTCTGTGCTATAGACAGGAACGAGTTTAACAGGGTCTCTACATGCACCACTGCTCATGAAGTATGGAGACTTCTGGAAGTGACGCATGAAGGAACCACTCAAGTCAAGGAATCTAAGATAAGCCGTCTCACTCAAGAGTACGAAGCCTTCAAGATGAAGCCAAATGAGATGATCACTCAAATGTTTACAAGATTCCTCGACATCATCAACCCGTTATCCTCGCTTGGTAAGCAGTACTCAAACCATGAGAAGATCCGCAAGCTACTCAGAGGGCTACCAAAGATTTGGAACCCTAAGGTGACAGCCATCATAGAAGGAAATGATCTCACAAGTATGTCTATGGAGACTTTGATGGGCAAGCTCATGACTCACGAGCTTGACCTCAAGGACTTCGAAGAGCCTGCTCCGAAGACCAGGGAGATCGCACTCAAAGTTCATCGACGAAAGATTGATCACGATGAGACTGAAGACGATATCTCAGATGATGAAGACCAAGCTCTCATGGTACGTAACTTCAAGAAATTTCTTCGCTTCAATCAAAGAAAGAAGGAACCACAAGAAGACGATGAAGAAGAACCAATCTGCTATGGTTGCAAAAAGACTGGACACGTCAGAAGAGACTGTCCGCTCTTAAAGAAAAGCAACCGGTATGAAAAGCCCTACAAGAAGAACTCATCAAAAAGGTATGCCAACACAAGCATTTGGCATGAAAGCGAAGCAAGTGACTCCGAGGAAGAAAAGAACTCTCCTCAAGACAAAGCAAATGTGTGCCTCATGGCAAATTCCACCAAGGTATCAAACGAAACTTTAGATGATTTCTCTTTTGATGAACTTGGCGATGCTTTCACCGATTTACTTGATGATCACAAAAAGGTTATCGGTAAATATAAACATGCCAAGGACAAAATCAAAAGTCTAGAAGATGAGATACAAAGAATTTCTTTACTTCTTGATAATGTTAGAAACACATCACCCACTAATGACACTGATGAAGTATCCAAGCTTAAATTAAGCTTACATGATGCTGAAGCACGTATTGAGCAACAAACTCAAGAAATCACTACTCTCAACACATTGCTTGCTGAAGAAAAGAGTAGACACAAGATTTCCATGACTAAGATATATGGCTTAAATATTAAGATTACTGAACTGCAAGCTGCTACTAAAAGATTAGAAACCAAATTGGGTAAACAGGTTATTCAACCTCAAACCCAATCACATGGGCACAATACCACTCATGCTAGTCAACCAAGTCATTCTCATGCAGCACATAACCATGCATTTATATACACAAACTTTCACAAACCACGTGCACGTAAGAACAATTCTCACTTAGTACACAAGCATCATGCACAAAGACACAATCAACATCACTCCACACATAAAAATCATCATGCCATGCCATATAGACGAGATCATCATGCAATGCCATATAGACAAGGTCCTCATATACCATATAGACAAAATCATCATGTCATGCCATCTAGACAATATCAGCATGTCACACATCATAGACAATACCATCATTCTATGCCTCATAAACACCATCACCATGCCACTTATTCCATACATAATCATCTTCACCATTCTAACTCTTCACATCATGTCCATCCTCATCCTGCTGCTTATAGATATTATTCTCATGCTCCTAGTATAAATAAGAATGCTATCTGTACTTATTGTGGATTATATGGACACATCTCACCACAGTGCAGAGTTAGAAGACTTGTAGATAAAAGGATATATGCTTGGTTCCCAAAGACTAACTTTTCAGGATCCTCAAGAACTCGGGTACCAAAGGTCACATCTACTCTTGATGTAGGTGGACCTTCCCTCCTCAACTGAAAGTAAGTGGATTCTCGATAGTGGATGCTCGCGACATATGACGGGAGACGCAAATCTTTTTGCATCACTATCGATGAAAAGAGAAGGATACGTATCCTTCGGTAACAATCTCAAAGGGCACATAATAGGTAACGGTATCATTGGTCATCCTCCTTCTCCTGTTATAAAGGATGTCTGCCTAGTGACCGAGTTAAAGCATAACCTGCTCAGCATTAGCCATCTTGCTGATCATGGATATGATATTAACTTTGGACAAAACTGTTGCTATATCTATGATAGGTCAACAGGAGACATTGTTTTTGAAGGGAAAAGAGAGGACAATATCTATATTTTCTATCTCTCTATAAATACTAACCATGCAGGTAGATGTTTATATGCCCACAAAGACGAACGACTACTTTGGCACCAGCGTCTCGGTCATGCCAACATGGATGCTATATCCAGGCTTTCTACCAAGAAGCTAGTGAGAGGATTGCCTGACATCACATTCAAAAAGGTCACGGTATGTGCCGAATGTGAACTAAACAAGGCAACTAAATCCTCATTTCATTCCATCAACTCTGTAAGTACTACTAGACCCTTGCAATTACTTCATATGGATTTATTTGGTCCTAGTAGAATAGCTAGCCTTGGTGGCAAACTTTATGCTTTTGTTATTGTTGATGATTTTTCGAGATTTACTTGGGTTTTCTTTCTCGCTAATAAGAGCGACGCTATCTCTGTTTTCAAAGTTTTTGTAAATAAAGTTCAAAACGAAAAAGGCTACATGATTACTCGAATCCGAAGTGATCATGGAGGCGAATTCGTAAATTCAGATTTTGAAAGTTTTTGTAATGCAAATGGTTTTGATCATGAATTTTCTTGTCCTAGAACTCCTCAACAAAATGGTGTTGTGGAGCGGAAGAATAGGACTCTTGGCGATATGGCTAGAGTCATGTTGAATAAATTTTCTCTTCCGAAATATTTTTGGGCAGAGGCTGTAAGTACAGCATGCCACATTTTGAATAGGGTGCTTATTCGTCCCATTTCGAAGAAAACACCCTATGAGCTTTGGTTTGGGAGAACCCCAAATGTTTCTTATTTTAGAGTTTTTGGCTGCAGATGTTTTATCCTTAACACCAAAGACAACTTAGGCAAATTTGATGCCAAAGCTGACGATGGTATCTTTCTTGGTTATGCCGCCAAGAGTAAGGGATATAGAGTTTTCAATAAACGCTCACTTATTGTGGAAGAGTCAACAAATGTGACTTTTGATGAAGACAACAGTACAGCAAATACTCTTAATGATGACATTGAGCCATCAACTTCTACTCCAATGAATACTTCAACCGAAACTAATTCTCTGGAGGGTTTGCCTAAGAAATTCTCTTTCAAACCTTCTCATCCAGAAAATTTAGTCATAGGTGAAGTTTCACGTGGAGTTACTACTAGATCATCATTAAGAGACTCTGTTGCTAGCACTGCCTTCATTTCACAAGTAGAGCCTAAAAATATTTCTGAAGCTTTTAATGATGAATTTTGGATTTCTGCTATGCAAGAAGAACTCAACCAATTCGAGAGAAGCCAAGTATGGGAACTCGTTCCTAGACCGGTTAATCACTCTATAATTGGTACTAAATGGGTTTTTAGAAAAAAAGTAAATGAAGATGGTTCAGTCACACGTAACAAAGCTCATCTAGTAGCTCAAGGATACAACCAAGAGGAAGGTATCGACTACGATGAGACGTATGCTCCTGTTGCTAGACTAGAATCAATTCGGATGCTTTGTGCTTTTGCTAATTTTCAAAACTTTAAATTATTTCAAATGGATGTTAAAAGTGCTTTCTTGAATGGCTTTATTAAGGAGGAAGTTTATGTCAAACAACCCCCTGGCTTTGAAAATCATAAATTTCCCGACCACGTGTTCAAGCTAAAGAAAGCGCTTTATGGCCTTAAACAAGCCCCCAGAGCTTGGTATGAAAGGCTAAGCAGCTTCTTGCTTGAGAAAGGTTTTTCTAAAGGGAAAATTGACACTACACTGTTTATCAAATCCTTCAAAGACACCATTCTATTAATTCAGATTTATGTTGATGATATTATTTTTGGGTCTACTGATGAAACTCTTTGTCAAGAATTTGCCAAGTGTATGCAGACGGAATTTGAGATGAGCATGATGGGAGAGCTCAACTACTTTCTTGGTCTGCAAGTAAAATAACTGGCTAATGGAACTTTCATCTGCCAATCAAAGTACACCAAGGACATGCTGAAAAAGTTCGATCTTGACAACATCAAACCAATCAGCACGCCAATGGCCACTTCAACCAAACTCGAACCAGATGAGAGCGGCAAACCTGTTGATCAACGTAAGTATCGAGGTATGATAGGCAGCTTACTTTATTTAACTGCTAGTCGTCCCGATATCATGTTCAGTGTTTGCCTATGTGCTAGATATCAAGCTAATCCTAAGGAATCACACATGACCGCAGTTAAGCGTATCTTTAGATACCTTAAGGGTACGGTTACAGTAGGCCTATGGTATCCCAAGTCAACATCATTTGATCTTATTGGTTACTCTGATGCTGACTTCGCTGGATGCAAGGTCGACCGTAAAAGTACGAGCGGCACGTGTCATTTATTAGGAAAAGCTTTAGTCTCCTGGTTTAGCAAGAAACAGAACTCTGTTGCACTATCCACAACAGAAGCTGAATACATAGCAGCTGGGCGTTGTTGTGCACAAATTCTGTGGATGAAGCAAACCCTGGAAGACTATAAGTTATCTTTTATGCATATTCCTATATTCTGTGACAATACTAGTGCCATCAATTTGACTAAGAACCCTGTATGCCACTCACGCACTAAACACATTGAGATCAGACACCACTTTTTGCGTGATCATCAGCAAAATGGCACGATTAACTTAGAATTTATTGACACTGATCATCAGCTGGCAGATTTCTTTACTAAACCACTATCCGAAGAGCGTTTCAATTTTCTTTGTCGTGAACTTGGAATCTTAGATGAAGCAGTCATAAATTGAAACTCACCTGCGTAAATATCGAGTATATTGTGATTCTTTTACGAAGAATTTGGTATGGGTATAAGCCGAAAGGGTCCTTCTGACAACAAGGCGTAAAAGCCTAAGCGACACGGTGCACTAGTCCTCAGGACTACCGCTAGCTGGGATCCGGCCCCTGCAGCTAACCCATGGCAAATTTGGACTATTGAACCACAATATATATCCTTATTTATTATATGGCTCGTTTCGATTTAATATTGCCTAATTAATATTTTCTAAAAAGTTCATTCTGTTTTCTGTGTACATCTCCTTCTCTATCTATTCTATTCTCTTTGGTGTCCTCAACTTTCTTTTGTTTAACTCTTAAATCTTTTTCTTTGTTATCATTTCTTGTTATTCTTCAACTTTTGTTTTCATTTTAGCCTTTGTTCTGTTCTGGACCAATGATCCAGAACTCGGGCCGAACTCTGCTCCTATCCGAGTTCGGGCCGAGTTC
The DNA here is from genome assembly GCA_029216955.1 of Iris pallida. Lineage (NCBI taxonomy): Eukaryota > Viridiplantae > Streptophyta > Magnoliopsida > Asparagales > Iridaceae > Iris > Iris pallida. The sequence goes on from JANAVB010034417.1 coordinate 14,838,512, forward strand.
GGTCCCTTGGTTCCAGGGTCGGGATCTGGCTCTGCCGTTGGATCTATTCTAATCCAATGGTCAATATTTCAACCGACCAAAGACAAAACCCTACTTTATGTCGGGATTCTTTCTCTCCCCTTCACTATTACCACCTTTTCTCACCTATACACACTCTTTCCTTGAAACCCTAACCCTAGTTTTTGATCTAGAGTGCCTCATTGCTTCTCAAATCAAGAAAAAGGTGTCTCCTCTCCATTCTCCTCCATTGTTCTTTACCTGTTTGAGGTACCATTTTTTTTAAATCTTTTAATGGCTCCTTGCTTGTTCAATCGCGGGAAAAGGATTCGAGTTGAGAGTATTTCCTCTTCGGATTCTCCTCCATCAATTGAACAAATCATTGAACAACTTCAACCACCTCACCCTTTGTTCAATCTACCTCGTCCTCAACATCCTTCCACTTATGACAATAGACTTTTTGTCTCACTTGATGCATCAAACAACTGGTTTAGTGACTTTCGGAATCGTCAGGTATTCACAGGACATCCTATCAATTTTTCCATATTCTCTCAATATGATTCTTTATTCCATGACCTCTATTTTGATGAACTAGTCACTACATCTTCTGCTATTTATCGTCATGCCGTTCAAATGTTCTACTGCAACTTAACCTTTGATGACCTTCGTATTTATTCACGAGTTGCTGGTATCGATATCTCGTTTGATGACTTTGAACTAGCCGAATATCTTGATCTTCTTGAGCCAAGTTCTTAGGAAAGGCTTGTTGATGCTCGCTCGTTCCGTTTTCCCAACGGACTTTCACTTGAAAGCTTCAAGGACGATTTGTGCACTCCATACACACGTCCTCGAAAGCTCATGACGAAATATCTCAACCCATATTTTTCTGATCTTCATTGGATCATCTCTAATACCATTCTACCCAAGATCGGTTCCCCTGATGAAATCACTTATCTTGACATTTCTGCTCTTTATCATCTTCACTTTGGAATTCATTTCAATCTTCCACGTACTATGATGGACTGGATGATTCGCTGTAGGAGGAAACCACGAGCTTTGGTTTATCCTCTGTATCTTCCTATGATCTTTCGTGCTTTTCGTATACCACTTGATGCTTGTCCGTTCCTGCCGGCACCTACCTTTCTATCTAAGGTACGACGCCTTCAGCCTGTTGCTACTACTGAGTTGACTGCTGATGAGGAGCCTGACGCCCCTCCGCTCGGTCAGACTGTACCTCCTGCCAACCTGGATTCGCTTCAGACTATGCTTCGCGATCGTTTTGCTATTGAGGATGATCGCTGGACGCAGCAGGATTACCGTACCACTCTGCAGATTAGTGCCCTTGGGAACTCTCTGCATGATATGCGGTATTCGCTTGCTCGTCATCCTGATTTGCATGTACCTATTGAGCGGGATCCACATCGCTCGGGTCATCGTCTAGACGATCCGTGGGTCATGCAGTATATGGATCCAGATGATACTTTTGTGGATCTTCAGATGTTCCAGGATCTTTTCGTTGGCCCTTTCCCTGGTTCTTCAGATGTTCCAGGACCTTCTGGTGCTCCGTGATGGAGACTGGCTTGTTATGCTGCTGCCACTGCTGATGGTCTTAGTTGCTTTATGTTTTTAGTTATTTAGTTATGGATTTATGTACTGGATTTTTTTTCTTAGAACCCTGATGATGTGTTTGACATTCTGATTGGTGGATATCATTTTATGCTATTTCTCGTAGTTTCTTTTATGCCAATGCACTCTCTTGTCAAGTATTATACTATTTTTTTTCTCTTGGTGTGGTTGCATTACTATTCATTGCTTATTTATATTGCTAACTGCCAAAAAGGGGGAGAAACATATATATATTTTTGTGCTGGCTTGTTTTGGGAAACTTTTACAGGTTCTATGCAGGTTCTATGCATTCATCTGTGTATATCTGTGCTCGTTCTGGGAATATGTTATCTATCAGGTTACAGGGTATATGCACTGTTTACGGGGGAGAGCTACTACTTCTAGCTCGGAACCGGTCACTGATTACGGGAGAGCTATCCGATTCTAGCTCTGCATCAGTTATGGGGGAGCTATGTTGTAATCAACTGTGTCAAGGTATGAATATTGAAATATACATATATTATTTTGTCAATTATCAATATGGGGGAGATTGTTGACACAAAGTCACAGTCAACCAAATATTGACTACATTGACTAAATAATATCTGTATAAATTTAATACGACACACGACGTCTGCTTTCAGTTCGGGACAAACGACAGCTCAATTTCCGACTCTCAGTATATTTTCGAGTCTGTACTTTTTCATTTCATTGAGTCTAGAAGTATGTACTCTGAGTTATGCTGAGCTCTTGGAACTTAGTCTACAAGCCTACCCAAAATCCCAAGCTCCACCAAAACAAAATTGCCCACAAGTCCCACTTAGAATTACTCTGTGCTCTGGAGACAGAGTTCGGGCCGAACTCTGCCTCCACACAGAGTTCGGGCCGAACTCTGTCCCCTAGAAATCAGGAACCCTAATTTTAGGGTTAGCTGGTTGCTAGCTGTCCAACGGCCAAATTTTTTGAATTCTCCTACCCGAATTCTGGCCGAATTCTGCCTCAAAAATCAGTATAAATAGGGCATGAATTCTCTCATTTTGAATCACTCAATCTTCTCTTCTCTTCTCTCCTACAAGCTCTATAAGCCATGCCCTTCCCATCTACTAGCCACAAGCCTCCTAAGTCTCGAGTGCTCAGCATCTCTCAGTTAGGATTCTTGTGCAAGAGTGAAGAAATCGCTTGGACAATTCCAAGCAATCGCCACTGCGATTCTCTGTAAGAAGTTGACGTGCTCTTCTGAAGTAAAGGCACGGGTTGTAAGCTACTATTTCACAAATAGTGGATTTAATCCTGAGCTAGAGTTCTCAGGCCTGGACTAGTCCTCCACGAGGGAAACCAGGTTAAAATTGCTGTGTTTGCGTATGCTCTCTTGTCTTTCATTTACATTCCGCATTTTACTCTGATTATTCATTGTTCATGAAAGAGTAATTTTTTAATTGGTCATTATATATATACTCTATTCACCCCCCCTCTAGAGTTGCCAAACTGTTCTTCAGAGAGTTGCCTTCGCCGTCTTGGGCAGCAGAGAGTACTCCGTCTAGAGCTTGGAGAGGAGCAAATGATTTTGGCCTCCACTCCCTGTGAGCCTTCTTTATACGGATTTACTTCTGGACTGGGCCAGCGCTCCCGTCGGAAAGCATTTCTTCAAACGCCTGTTGATCGAAGTGGACGACCATCTTCTGTTGTGTGGATCCAAGTTTGGCTGCATCCGATTGCGTCACCAACTCCTCAGTCATGGAGAAGTTTGTCCCCAGCAGAGTTGCCATTGTGTTTGCCATGAATTATAAAAGAACAGAACAAATATATCGGAGGACTGGACTTTTACTTCACAATACAAACTCGCTTGAACAAAGAAAGCCTAGGGACGAAAACCTTGGTACAGCAGTCTAAGTACAATTGTTTATTTTAGATTCTGGAGGGTGACGGAAGAGGCTCGGGAAAGCGACGACAACTCTGCCTTACTCCTTGGACGATCGGATGCAGCCTTGGCTCCGGGGAAGAAATGCTCTCAGGATGACCTCTGTGTGTGCCTTGGTCTCTCTGCTCTATCTCTTCAGGTCTCTCCAGGTGCTCTTCTGCTCTCCCAAAGTCCTCTCTCGCAAGGGATTGGCACCTTGCTATTTTTAGGAATGTGATGCGATCATTACGGTTTGCAATGATTGCCTCCTTAAGAAGTCGGCGGTTTTGAGATCAATTAATCTGGGCCATTAATTCTGATTGTAGCAAATCTAGGCAATTAATGTGGATTGTATCAAATCTCTGTGGACAATTAATGATGATTGCCATAAATCTTCATGATTTGTTATGCCAAGCTCGGATCTCCCGCCACGTGTTCAATTTGTATGATTGCAAATGATCTGATTTGATCCCAGTAGTTATAAGGATGGCACTAAACCTGGTTGTTGAGATTTGTTGATGAATCTTGATCGATTTGATGCCATGTGTCCCATTATTATTATGCTGTTAGCTGTAGGGACGCAGGAAAAACTAATCTTCTGCCACGTGTCTTAATTCGTGAACCACTTAGGAAATCCGAACCGCATGAGGATTGTTTCCTACTGACCCGCATAAGACGGGCCACGTGTCAAGGCTGCTTAGGCGTGGCCTCTGAACATTTGAACCGTATGGAGATGATCTGAGCCGCATGAGCGTAGACGACCGCATGATGGATGGCTTCTCAGTGAGCCGCATGAAGATAGTCCTCGTGAGCCGTATAGGGTAGACTCTACCTGACCCGCATGAAGTGGCCCCTTCCTGAGCCGTATGGGGTGGCCTCTGCTTCAGCCGCATGGGCTGGCCTCTGTCTGAGCCGAATGAGATGGCCTCTGCCTGAGCCACATACGACTGTCCACGTGTCAAGGCCGCATGAAAGATTTTGATGGATCGTGTTAGAGATTTCCTTCATTTTCCTAGAGGTCTGCCATTATGAGAGAGTCATTATTGCAGCTTTATGTCAAAGCCGTCAGTTCTCCTTTATGTCAGGGCATTAAATAGGGCCTTTGCTTAATGGCCAATTGTAGAAGCGAACCGCAGAAGGCCACGTGGTATTGCTTGAGCCGCATGTCCAAGCTGGTGACTTTTGAACCGCATGATGCTCTTGGGCCGCATGAAGGTCGTCTATTTTTGAACCGCATGGGTTTTCCTATTTTGGGCCGCATGAGCAATCATGTTCTTTTCCATGCTTCTACAATGATCCCGATAATTCTCTCCCTCCTACAGATGAGGTGGGGGCAGATCAGCCGTCCATTGTGCCGAGCTCTTCTCGAAAGTGAAGCAGGCCTGAGTTTGCAGGTGGCGGCAGAACCTACTCCGTGAAACGGGCTGCGGTTAGGCCTCGTCGGATGCTCATTAAGGAGAGAGGCGAGGATATGGGCGCTATTTCGGAGGTGAATTGAATTACAACCATCTCTTTCTTTAGCTCTTTCTTTTTCTGAACTACAATCTAATCATTTTCTTTTCTTTGTAGGCATCAGAAGAGTCGAACTTTCGAGGGCCGGTCACTGTTTCTGAAGTCAATCCGTCCCTGCCCACTTTGATTAGTAACATGTGTGCCGAGATTATTTCTGTCGGGGTTCTCTCGACGGCGGCTGAGGGGTCTCACGTTGCTGAGATCTCGACTCAGGGCTATGTGGGCTCTGCTGAACCCATCCCTGAGACTGCTGAAATTCAGCAGGGTGACGCTGATCCAGTTGTATCTCCTTTCGGGGTGGCTGGGGCAGAGAAAATAGATGAACTCGGCTCGGGCGTCGCTGGCGAAGAGATCACGGCGGCTGTGAGCAAACCTCAGCCTCCAAAACTCTCCTCTGATAAGATAAGCCAAGTCTTGACTAGCGAGGAGGCTCATTCGCTGTATCATCACATCCTTTGGATTAAGCTGATTGATGGTTGCTCTGGACATACAGGTCCTGCTCTTTTACTGCCAATGACGGACATTATCAGGGTAAAGTTTGCTAGAGGGGACCTGGTGGAAGAGAGCGTGCCTCCTCCCGCTCCAGCTTTCACTGAGGGAGCTCCCGCTGAATCGAGTTTAGAAGAGCGAGCAGCGGAACTGCCGGGACGGAAGAGATGGTCCCTGCACCATCATCTGTTCATGTGGCTCCAGAGGTCGACCTCTCTGCCCTGCCAGCCTCCGGATTCTTCGGGCTGCGGAAGAAGAATTGGCCGCTATTCAAGCATCCTTTTGCTCAGAATTTGTTTCCCTCGTGGCAGAGGCATCATGTTCCGTTACATCTTCTTCGATTCTGCCAGCCACTTTCCCTTTGATGCTGTCTTCTTCGGAAGTTCTGGATGAATCATCAAGGGATGTGGTTGACAGTTTCTACCGTCACCTGTGGTGAGGAGTCGATGCCGTTGTGGAGAGGGATATCTCTTTCGCCCTGGCCCGTCAATGCGCTCATGGCTAGATTGAAATTCTTAGAACCCTTCCTGGTAGGGCGGGGATAGTTGAGCTGCTGGAGACCAAATTGCTAAAGGCGGATCAGCTTGTGGCCTATTTTCAAGTACTGCGGCAAGTTGATCTATCTTCGACGATAGATCAGGAGAGGGCCTTCCTCATCACTATCCTGGATAAGATAAGGGCCGCACGAGATGCGTCTATGCCGGTTATCATGAAGGACCTCGACGATCTGTCTCTCCAGTATGATCAGCTGAGTCACAGGAACGAGGATTGCATGGCTCGGAAAGCGGCCGCCACTCGCGGAATAATTAATACGAGGGAGCAGATCCTCGAGCTCCAGAGGAAGCTGGCTTTCTTGGAATCTGAGCTCGAGGCCTTCCGTACGGATAAAAAGTTGATCGTTCAGGAGGCCGAAAAGGTCACCCGAGCTTCTACTGGCCTGGAGCGTGCTCTGAAGAGACTCGAAGATGGCTGGCAGACCCACGCGCATCTGGAGGATACAGAGTGGCTGAATAAGGAGGTCGAGCGTCAGGCCAATCTGCGAGTTGAGCGGTCTACCGCCGTGCTGAGGGACCGTCTCAGAGATTTATGTGTAGCCGAACCATAATCGGCCTTTCTTTCTTTCTTTCTTTGTCATTTTCCTTCGTTTTGAGAGGGACGTGGTCCCCGAATAGGTAGTACTTTTGCTTTTCAATAAATGACTATGTTTTCATCATCCTTTATCTATTGTGCTTGTACTGTATCATTGGTATTTGTGATGTTTGCCCCGCTGGGGAACTATTTGTGGACCTATTACCCTTGGCATACCTTGGTTTTAGGTATGGATAAGAAGTTTGATTAGGGATGCCTAGAACGATTCCACGGGTAGGTGGCCATAGAAGTTCTTGGTATCGAACGAAAGAGTGCCATGGGGCAGCTGGGCCCCACAGGCATGATGAGAAAGGAGTTGCATGTACTAGAGGACTTAGTACAAGATTTGTGGTCACAGAGGACATTTGTGGTCAACAGAGGACATTGTGGTCAACTGAGGACATTTGTGGTCAACACAGGACATTTGTGGGCCTATTATCCTTGGCGTACCATGGATTTGGGTACGGATAATAAGTCGAGAGAGAACCAACATACTTACTCAGAGACAATCAGGACGTGGTAAATATGAGGGTTTCTTCGATGGAATCTTCCTACTCAGAGGTAATGTGGACGTGGCAGGAGTGGACACCATGAAGGGTACAAAGAACAACTCAGAGGTAATGTGGATATGGAAGTTCAACGTGAGGGGCGGTTTGTTTTTTATGGAAGTGAAACAACTCAGAGGTAACATTGATGTGGCTGTTTCGAGAAATTTATGGATCCGTTACCCTTTTTATGCACTGAAAGTGCGGGTATTAGATCATGAGGAAGGTGCTCTTTTGGGAAGGAAGTTCAGAGGTATGATCATGCATGACTTACTACCCGAATGGTGCAATATAGATTCATTTGGAGTGACCATAGTGTAAGTTCAGCAGTACCTACGGGTACATAACTCAACAATCTGAAGATTTGGAGTCAGAGTGTAAGTTCAGCAGTACCAGAGGGTACATAACTCAACAATCGGGGAGATTTGGAGTCAGAATGTAAGTTCAGCGGTACCGAAGGGTACATAACTCAACAATCTGGGAGATTTGGAGGATATCGTTTCAGACATAATATTTCTTCAGGAACTTGCCTTTGATGTGTTTCAAGTGGCCGTCCGGACTGTAGTACGGTATGCCCATAAGCATTCGCCAAGCTTCTCGTTCCAACCGCGTTTGTTGGAAGACACGAACTTCTTGAGTAGCTTGATTACAGTTTTATTGAATGCTTCTGCCAACCCATTCGCTGTCGAATTGTATGGCGTTGAAGCAACATTCTGGATTCGGTGTTTGTCGCAGAACCGATAGAAGGCGTGGCTTGCGAACTGCGAACCGTTGTCGTAAATGATCCTTCCAGGCAGTCCAAAGCGATAGATGACGTGATGCTTGAAGTCTTCACTTCTGCCAGCGGAATAGCCTTTCCCTATTTGGAGAAGTAATCTGTGATTGCGAGTATGAAGCGATGTCCTCGGGACGAAGGCAGAGTGATCGGACCAATGATGTCCATTCTCCATGCTTTGAATGGCTAGGATGCCACCGTCGGATGTAGAAACTCGGATGGCTGGTGGATGAAATCTACATGGACTTGACAGGCTTTGCACTTTCTTGCAGAGTCTATCATATTTGTAACCATCGTAGGCCAGTAATAGCCCATTCGGCAAAGGCGATCTTACAATTTCGGGCCAGGCTGATGGGCCCTGCAAATGTCGTCGTAAGCTTCACGTACAGCTTCTTTGGCTTCTGTATTTGACAAACACCGAAGCAGTAATCCATCGTATGAACGCCGATACAGCATTTTCGTCGCTGTATCGTAGAAGAATCTGATGGAACGTCTTATGATAGAAGTGGCTTCCTTTGGATTCTCGAGCAAGATGCCATAGACTACGAAGTCCACGAATGGTTGTCTCAAGTCTGGCGCTTCATCGACTGTCTGAGCGGATTGACTCGCTATAAATTGAACGTTATTCTTGGGACAGACCAATTCGTGGCCTATTACATCCACCAAATGATGAGTATATTTCGGGACCGCCAGGGAAGCGGCCAGTCTTGCTAAGGCATCGGCTTCAATGTTCCAGAGTCTCGAAACATGTTCTATGAAGAACCCTTCAAATAACGAAATGATGTCGATCGCTATTTGGTGATAGGGGATCATATCTTCATGGCAAACTTCATATGAACCCCGGATCTGATTGACGATTAACTGCGAATCGCCGTATGCTTCAAGATACTCTACCCCCAGCTCCTTTGCAAGTCGGGGGCCAATGACCAAAGCATTATACTTGGCCACGTTGTTTGAATAGGGCTCCGTGAGGAAGTAAGCCCGATTGATCACTAGCCCGGAGGGAGAAATCAGCACCACTCTGACTCCAACGACGATGTTGCCCTTGGGCCCAGTTCTTGAAGCTCCATCGAAGAACATTCGTCATACGACATCATGAGAGGCCATATTTGAATTAGCAACCTCATCTGGAATCTCTTCGTCTATTCTGGATGACTCTGAACCTGGATGAGCTGCTAAAAAGTTTGCCAGAGCTTGTCCTTTAACAGCCTTCTGCGAAACGAAGATCGTGTGGTAGGGAGACTATAATATCGCCCAGGTAGCAAGGCGAGAGCTGAGTGCACCTAGCTTGGTCATGAGGACCCTGAGGGGGTTAACTCTTGATACGACATGGATGGTTTATCCCGTGACGTAGTGTCGCATCTTCTGAATGGCGATCACCAGACCAAGGTACTCCTTCTCCATGGCAGTGTATCGATGCTCCGGCACTATCATCATTTGGCTGAGGTAATATATAGCTTACTCATGGCCTATCATTGTTAGGTGCTAGCAAAGCACCGAGAGAATGCTAAGGCATCGGCTTCAATGTTCCAGAGTCTCGGAACATGTTCTATGAAGAACCCTTCAAATAACGAAATGATGTCGATCGCTATTTGGTGATAGGGGATCATATCTTCATGGAGAACTTCATATGAACCCCGGATCTGATTGACGATTAACTGTGAATCGCCGTATCCTTCAAGATACTCTACCTCCAGCTCCTTTGCAAGTCGGAGGCCAATGACCAAAGCATTTACTCGGCCACGTTGTTTGAACAGGGCTCCGTGAGGGAGTAAGCCCGATTGATCACCAGCCCGGAGGAAGAAATCAGCACCACTATGACTCCAACGACGATGTTGCCCTTGGGCCCAGTTCTGGAAGCGTCGTCAAAGAACATTTGCTATACGGCATCATGAGAGGCCACATTTTAATTGGCAACCTCATCTAGAATCTTTTCGTCTATTCTGGTTGACTCTGAACCTGGCTGAGCTGCTAAAAAGTCTGCCAGAGCTTGACCTTTAACAGTCTTCTGCGGAACGAAGATCATGTGGTAGGGAGACAATAATATCGCCCAGGTAGCGAGACGAGAGCTGAGTGCACCTGGCTTGGTCATGAGGACCCTGAGGGGGTTAACTCTTGATACGACATGGATGGTTTATCCCGTGACGTAGTGTCGCATCTTCTGAATGGCGATCACCAGAGCAAGGCACTCATTCTCTACGACAGTGTATCGATGCTCCGGCACCATCATCATTTGGCTGAGATAATATATAGCTTACTCATGGCCGATCATTGTTATGTGCTAGCAAAGCACCGAGAGAATGCTCCGTTGCTCGCACATAGAGCAGGAATGGTTTTCCAGCAAACGGGGCCACCAGGACTGGAGGGTTAGACAGATATTATTTGATGTTGTCGAAGGCGCGCTGGCATTCTTCATCCCATACGAATGAAACACCCTTCTTCATGAGTTGAGTGAATGGCTGACATCGTCCGGAGAGGTTAGAGATAAAACTCCTGATGTAAGCTAACCTCCCTTGAAGGCCTCGGAGTTCACGGAGATTTCACGGGGGACCCATCCCCATGATTGCCTTCGTTTTCTCAGGGTCTATGTGGATTCCCTGGGCAGTAATAAAAAAACCCAAAAATTTTCTACTAGATACGCCCAAGAAAGGATTTGGTAGGATTCATCTTCAAGTTGTGCACTCGTATCATGTCGAATACCGTCCTCAGATCCTGCAGATGGTCTCCTTTAGAGCGACTTTTGACAGCTATGTCATCGACATAAAACTCCACGGTCTTAAGCAGGTGATCTCTGATGATGACACTCATTGCTCTTTGATATGTAGCGCCAGCATTCTTTAAGCCGAAGGGCATGACGGTATAACAGTACACGCCAATCGGTGTTCGAAATGATGTATGTTTCTCGTCGTTAGGAAACATCTTGAATTAATTGTATCCTGAAAAGCCATCCATGAATGACATGTGCTCAAAGCCATTTGTGTTGTCGATCATGATGTCCGTGATGGAAAGAGAAAACTTGTCTTTAGGACAAGCTTCATTTAGATTTCGGAAGTCAATGCAAATTCGTATCTTCCCATTCTTCTTGAGGACTGGCACTATGTTGGCGACCCAGTCTGGATGTTGTTCCTCTCGGATGAAGCCGCTGGCTATCAGTTTGTTGACCTCAGCTTCGATAGAAATCATGATGTCCGGGCGAAAACATCTTTGCTGTTGTTTGATCGACTTTGCGTCCGGATGAATGTTGAGTTTATGAAGTGCGACCTCAGGGTCTAGCCCTGGCATGTCTTCATAACTCCAGGTAAACACGTCAATGTACTCTCTGACGAGTTGCAAAAGCGCCTTCCGCTCTTCGTCTGTCAGGCTTTTGCTGACGAAGATTGGTTTTGGAAAGGATTCGTCGCCGAGGTCAACTTGCATAACCTCATCTTCAGTGGGAGGTTCACAAAGTTCAAAGCATTTCTCCTATAGTGCGTCTAGTTGCGGGACCCAAGGTTCTAGCTCGAAAAATTTGGGTATATATTCATCTTCTTCGTAGGCATCAGCAAATGCCATATTGACTGACAGACCTTGCCTGAATACGTCCCCTATGCTGACATCCTAATCGGAAGTGGGTGATCCAGTTGAATACGAATGCCAGTCGCATTCCTCATCTGAGCTTTCAGGAGTTATTGCAGGTGTAACATAACCTATCCCACATCTGGTCTTTTTGTAGTAATCTCGTGGTTTTCCAGCTAGGACTGGCAACTGTAAGGGTAGCCGCCGTCCAGTGTCGTAGTTTAAGCCTGACGTAGTTTCCTCATTATACCCTTGTTTTTGGATGAGGTACTTAGATCGAGAACTATATAGATAAAGGGGCAGTCTTCCGGTGTCGGGTTCGAGATCAATTTTTTCTATCCTGAAGGGCTGTTGATCATTCTTTCGACCGAAGATGATTATATGATCCTCTTCCTTAAATATACGGTAAGCATCTTCTACTGGAGTAAGTTGATTTATGATGTAGACATTTGTCACCTGTGTGTGTAGGTGGGTACCTATACCGTGTTCCATGGCATACATTGTATAAAGCTTATTAAGCTTGAGGTAGTTCAAAGATAGCCCTTTATTGATGAAGAAAGCTATCTTTTCCTGTGGAATTACATCGTCTGCGGATGGAACATCAGTGTGAGCAGCCACATGCTTGGCCAGTTCTGACTCTTCTTCGACTACCCCCTGTGTCAATGAAGACTTGGAGGATGACTTGGGCAGCTTAATCATCAGGGGCTCCACTGGTGGAGCAGAACGTGGAGTCGTTGGTGTACTAGCGACCCCCCAGCTTAGTGTTTGGTATGAGACGGGGATTTGTTGGCTTACTTACAGTCCCCGGCTTCACGTTCAGCTATCGATTTATTCTGGAAAGACGAATCGTCATTGGCTTGACAGAGGAATTGAGCTCCTCTGTTTGTTGCTGGCTAGCTCTAGGCAGCCTGATTGTTAGTGGCTCTGTCATGGGCCTTGGTGCTTGGCCAGACCTTGGCAGTCGGATTATCATCTGCTCCTCATGTGCAGAGAGGCTGATTGCATCCTTACGCAGAGTGGCTGTAAGAGGTGCAGTTCTGCCAGGTTTGCGGGCTTGGAGGTAGATCGTCAGAGGTTCTTCTTATCCAGTAACCGCCTCATTTTGAGCTTGAGTATCTCCTTCGACAAGGTGCCTTTTCGACTTCTCGTACAAGCACGAGTTTGAGTAATAGGATTCGACCCCTTTAAAGGGATCGATGTTGGCAAATTATGTCCTCACGAAGCCGTACTTATCGACGTACTTGAAGCACTGGTGCAGTGTGTAAGGCACGATCATGTAATCATGTATCCAAGGACGCCCCAGGAGAATATTGTAGGAAGTGTCCGTATATATGACAAAGCATGTCACTTCTGTTTGAAGATCGCCGATTTGGCATTTCAGACGAATCTTTCCGATCGGATAGCTTCTGCCTGAATTAAAACAGCTGATGGCAGTGCTTGTCGGCGCCAAGCGATGCATTGGGATGCGCAGGTGGTGCAGCAAGCTCTTCGGGATGATGCTTATGGAAGAACCGGGATCAATATGCATCCGATCCACCTTGATGTCGCCAACGTATCCAGTATAATACCGAGGGCGATCGTGCTGGTTGGTCTTGATAAGCATATACTGCGGAGTGAAGACAATATTGGGAATTGCACCTGTACAAGCACTGTCTTAAAGATCTCTAGGCGAGCTCTTTCTAATGAGATTGGACTGAGCCAGATCTGCGTCGGCATTCTGGAGTGCCTCGCTTAGTACGATGCGAACATCTTTGGAGGGTCTCAGGAGCTCGTATAGCGATAATTTGGCCGGTGTGTTGGCCAATTGTGCCAAGATGTCAAAGTTGTAGGGCCTCTCCAGTCCATGAGGTGACTCTTTTTGGAGTGGTTTGTCAAAGCGAGTCTCCTTCGACCTAGGCTTGTCAGCCGTTGGAGGATGAGAAGGTCCTGGAGCATCAGCAGTAGCCGGCTGATGATCTTCAGCCGAGTTACCCGGTGTAGGTTGGGATTATGCACCCGACCGAGTGACGACAGCTGTAACTTCTTCGACCTCTGCCGAGATTGTGCTGCAGGATTTGACTTTTCCACTATTCTTCTTAATGGTGGAGGGTGGTGTGGACTGAGTCATTTCAGGTACCAGGTCCGGATGGACCCACATGACCTCTCCTCGTGATGTGGTAGGGGGCACTAGACCAACGGCCCGGTCTCGAGGAGGTGGAAGGTTATCGACCTCCATCTTTGCCCTGGGGACAGGTACTACTCCATCTTGTGTCTTTGTCGGAGAAAAGCTGCCGAACTGTACTGACACCATGTTGGCTGCCACGATCTTAGAATCGATGAGATGCTCGATGTATCACTTCAGTTGGAAGAAGACTTGCGTAGCATGGTGGACGTAGCAATAGTAGTGACAGTACTTAGGGCTCATCATTTCTGCCGACCGAGGTTCCTGTCTTGGTGGGGGGAGCTGAACTCTACCCCCTTGTATGAGCATTTCGAAAATGGGCTTAACATGGCTGTCCTCGAAGGAGTAGGTCATCTGAGGCCACTGCTTTTCTGCCGGCTTTGGTTCATGCTTCTAGGCTGTATCGGCCACCATAGCCTGCTTGTCCTTGTTGTCTCGGTTGTTGGAGGAATTGCCGCCGTTTTTGCTGTTGGCATTAGGGCGTTTCCCTTGTCCTCTCCTTCTGAGATGTACAATCCCTGTTGGCAAGCTTTCTTCAACTTGCCTTTTGTGCTAGTGGCACTGATAATGAAAGTCATCCAATCCTTGAATTGACTTTCGCCCATCCAGAGGCTGATTGTAGGAAGCAGCCTCTTTTGGCAGATTTCAATCAAGGAAGAATCTGGATTGCCAGAGGGCAATTTTATTACGGTTTGGCGAAACCGCTCAATGTAGTTTCTTGTCAATTCCTTCTCACCTTGAACAACGTCCATGAGGGTGGACATTGTCACATCTTGTCCTACCTCGTAGAACCTTTCAAGGAACATATTTTTGAAGCCAGCGAAGGAATGGATGCAGTTGTCCGACAAGTTATGGTACGAGTCGAAGGCGACTCCTTCCAATGCCTCGATGAACAATCGCGTAAGGATGGCGTCTTCATGGGGCAGATGGTCGATTGTGACCTCGAAGTAAGTGATGTATCGGCTTGCAGAGGTCTTTCCATAATAGGGATTGATGTTGAATGGCTTATATCTTGGTGGGAAGGGAACATCTCCCGATGCAGCAGGATACGGTTGCCGTATTCTGATGTCCTGGGAGGTTTTTCGAGCGTAAAACATGGCCCGGAGCTCTTGGACCTCTCGTCTCGCCTCCCTGGCCTCATCTGCAGTGGTGGGAGCTGTTATCATAGGAGGAATCTTGCCCGGGTTAGGCACAGTTGAGTTTGAGTCTGCATTGACCGCAGGACCTAAGCTTGTTTGGCCCGGCGTCCTTCCTTGCAGAGTTGGTAGGGCCTCTTTGATCTCGTCCACGGATTTGACCAAGGTATGAAGTATGGCCTCCAGAGTGTCGATACATTGGCAATTACTAGACCATCTTGGTTGCTGTTTGTCATGAACACTGTCCTCACATGAGGAGAGATGGAAGGAACGGTGGAGGATGTACCCTCTGAGTCATACCCTTGTACAGAGAAGTCGTCAGGGTATGTGGGAATGTTCTCCTCTGGTTCGAAACCAGAAGGAGTGGTACCTCCAGCTTCAGAGCTTGCCTCGTCTTGAGACTTATGGACGTCCTCGGGGACGTCGGAACCTGTTGTATCTGTTGGGGAACCGTTTCCCCAGGATTATCTTCTTGGAACACCGGATTGTCATGGATGTTTGGAGGAGTGCTACCCCCGGCTCCAGTGCCTCCCAGAGATGTAGACGATGAATCTCCAAGTGTGGCAGATTTCATCTTTGAGCTGGTACCTTGGTAAACTCCTCCTGTATCGGTGGTAGACAACCACTTAGAAGAGAGTTTCTTGGTTACGTTGGTTGAGATTTTTGGACTGTAGACGTTTGTTTTCTTTTCTCTCCCGCTGCCAGGGATCTTCAGAGCAGAATTGCAGAAGACGACGAGAAGCGCCTCGTCTTCTGAGCTTGGATGTTGCAGTCGTTGGAAGACGGACCGCCGGTCTTCTTATACTGCTATATTGTTGCAGCAGCAGTTGACAATGACATGGGTGCAGTGATGTCCATGGAAGGACTCTCTGCACACCGAAGCTTCTTCTATTTCTTTGCGCTTGTGAAGGATCACGTTACGCAAGTCAGGTGTGTCTCGAGCAACTTTTACACCCGTTTTGTGGGCCCGGGAATCCCGAGCATCTGAGTGTGTTGGCACCATATTTGCTCCGTGATTATTGGAAGACTCTTGGGAACCACTCTGTCCATTTACCGTTGGGGGCTGGACTCGAGTGGTTCGGTACAACTTTCCATCGGAGGCCCGCATAACAGTAAGTGGAACGCTCAGATGGTCAGAGGTTGGGACAGTTGACTGAGCTCGCCTAGCCCGCGCTGTCCTAGACTTCTTCACTCTAGCACCCGAGGGTGCATAGTATGAAGAGTCCAAACGGTGCCGTACAGAGTCTGGCATATTTTTTCGGGAGCATCTGGAGTCAGGACCGCTTGAGAGGCGGTCAAAGATTGAACCCGAGCGGCATAGAGCATTCATACGACTGGCATTTGTGGCCGCATAAGAATTCATGTGGTTGGATTTGTTGGCTACATCAGCATTCATGTGGCTGGATCTGTTGACCAGATCAGCATTCATGCGGCAGAATCTGTTGGCTACATCAGCATTCATGCGGCTTGATCCGTTGGCCACATCAGCATTCATGCGGCTGGATCTGTTGGCCACATCAGCATTCATGCGACTGGATTTAGTGGCCGCATGAGTCTTCATGCGGCTGGAATTGTTGGCCGCATGAGCCTTCTTTATGCGGTTGGCACCCTTATGCGGCTTCTTCCTGGACAGCATAGAGTCCCTATTTGCTTTCTCAATCCAGCATCGTAGTGCTTTCCTCTGCCAGACTTAAGAACAGCAGGGTCCTCTGTGGCCTGAAGTGGGGCCGCATGCGAATCTCCGCCGTCCTGGACAGCAGAGAACACTTCGTCCAGAGCTTGGGGAGGAGGAAATGATTTGGACCTCCACTCCCTGCGGGGCTTCTTCGTGCGGGCTCTCTTCTGGACCGGGCCAGCGCTCCTGTCGGAGAGCATTTCTTCAAACGCCTGTTGGTCGAAGCGGACGACCAGCAACTGTTGTGTGGAGAGAAGTTTGGCTACGTTCGATTGCGTCACCAACTTCTCAGCCAGGGAGAAGTTCGTCCCCAGCAGAGTCGCCATCGTGTTTGCCATTGATTATAAAAGAACAGAACATTTTTATGGCAGGACTGGACTTTTACTTCACAATACAAACTTGCTCGTACAAAAAAGAGCCTAGGAACAAAACCTAGGAAAAGTAATCTAAAGTACAATTGTTTATTTTTGATTTTGGGGGGTGACGGTAGAGGCTCGAGAGAGTGACGGCAACTCTGCCTTACTCCTTGGACGATCGAACGCAGCTTCGGCTCCGGGAAAGAAATGCTCTTTGCGTGTGCGGGGGTTGCTAGTCTCTCTGCTCGGGCTCTGTACGACTGCTCCTTTCTCCAGGCTTTTGCAAGGGAATGGCACCTTGGTATTTATAGGGCTTTGTAATAAGTAGGGTGTACTGTAATTGCTCCTTAAAAAGTGTGCTATTAGGGATTTGATTACAATTAGCCTTGATCTTATTTGTTAGAAATTAATCTGGGCCTTTAATGTTGATTTTAACAAATCTGCGCAGTTAATGTTGACTGCACCAAATCTGTATGGTTTGTTCGAAAATGATCTGGGTAGTAAATATTGATTGCATCAAATCTGCATTATGATAATTTATTGATATCAGCAAATCCGAGTGAATAAATCTTGGTCAATCTTCTGCCATGTGTCCCAACTGCCTGTTATGTCGATTGCTATAAATCTAAATTATTAGGATTTGATCAACTCCTGTCACGTGTCCCAACTGCTGCGAGCCCTATAGAGGACTGTCATAGTTGAGCCGCATGAGTGTGGCCTCGTGTCAAAGCCGCATAAGTGTGGCCTTATCTGAACCGCATGGAAGTCTTTTAATCTGAGCCGCATGGACGTCCTTTAATTTGGGCCGCATGGACGTCCTTTAATCTGAGCCACATGGACGTCCTTTAATCTAAGCCGCATGGACATCCTTTAATCTGAGCCTCATGGACGTCCTTTAATCTGAGCCTCATGGACGTCCTTACAACTGGGCCGCTTTGGGGCCCTTACAACTGAGCCGCATGGGCGTCCTTACAACTGAGCCGCATAAAGAGCTTTGGTAATGGCTAGATCATGCCAGCTGTAAAAAAATTTCTTGTCTCTCTAGGAGCACGTCAAGAGTCATCATTTCACCTTTACGTCAGAGCTGTCAGTCCGTTCTGTCAGGGCTGCTGCATTGCGTCAGAGCTTTTAATGAACTAGCTACGCAAAATAATGATGGCCAACTGTAGATGCCTACTTTGAACTGTATAGAGCCATGTGGCTTGTTCCGAGCCGCATGGAGCTAACGTGTATTTTTCAGCTGCATGAAGCCTTAAGAGACTTTCGAGCCGCATGAAGCTCTAAAGGAACTTTGAGCCACATGAAGCTCTAAAGAACTTTTGAGCCGCATGGGCTTTCATGTTCCTTTTCCATGCTTCTACAAGGGCAATTGATGGCTGGTCATTAAATGAATTAGGGTTAGGTTTCATATGTAGATGAGTGGCTAGGGTTGTCTACCCAATTCCAAGCCTTCTTAGTGGTCCAATAGTCCTAAGGCTTCCTTTTTTACAAATATCCTAAGGGAAAATATCCTACTTAGAAATATCTAGATATTATTAATCTTGTAATTTACTAGGTTACCCTAATCAAGACTCTAAGCTCAAGGCTAATCTAGATTAGGCTAAGATTCTAGGTCAAGTCTCAACCTAACAATTAGCACATATTTAATTAATAAATTTCAAAATCACCAAAATGTCAAAATGACCAAAATACCCTCAAGCCAAAAATTTGGTATTGACAATGACACCTTAGGAACAGGGACCATATCCTGAATATCATCAAAGACTACCTTCCTGCGACTTCCTCTCGTCATGTTAGTGACCTCCTTTAACTCTTAATATAGAAGCGGAAGGTTGCAAATCCATCTCGTCCAGCGGTGGTGTTTGCCATTAAAATAGCAAAGATATGTATTACAAAAATACTGAAATTGATTGCAACCTCACTTGTACAATAAAAAGCCTAGAAAGAATTCTTAGGAAACAATCTAAGTATAATTGTTTATTTTTTGATTCTGGGTGACGGTGGAGGCTCGAAAAAGTGTATCAACTCTGCCTTACTCCTTGGACTATCCGACCCAGTCTTAGCTCTTGAAGAAATTGCCCTTTGTAGGTTGCAAGCCTTGGATTGTGTCACTCCCGTTTCCCGTTATACGTATTTTCGTATGCGTTTACGGGATTTCTGGTATTTATCAGGTGGACCGTAGTTAGTGTAACTCCCAGTTTTCCAGATGAGGGTAATTTTGAAACTTTGTAATTATAATTATTATTTATGGATAATTATTTCATATTATGATTTTTGGTAATTTTTAATTATTTTTAAACTATTTAAAATCATGACTGTGATTTGGTGTTTTGCTAGTGTAACACTAGAAATAGTGATCTAGGGCCTAGCCATGTGATTAGGATATTTCATTTATCATTTTTAGCTTAAGGGTATTTTTGTCATTTTTGGGTTTATTTGATTCAATATTATTTATTTGAATTTATGGAAATTTTTAGGAATTATTTTGGATGATGGTTGACTAGGTTGACTTTGACTAGCATTGACTTTGGTAGACTAGTCTAGAAGCTAACCCTAGTTGTGACTGCCTTGGTTAGGTTAAGTAACCCGAGTCTAACTAGAATTAACCCATGATTTAGTCTTTTAGACTCGAGTTAGAATAGAGAGAGTTACGTCATAAGTCATGACTTATGGTTTTGAGACCAATAGATAATCACTTAGCCATAGCTTGTGAAACATGGCCCAAAGCCCATAGCCCATCACTAAACCCTAACCCTAACCCACTATGGCCAGCCACCTAGGGAATCCCACCCTATTTAATGCCTCTTTCATTTAGGGTTAGCCTCCCTTGGAAATAGATCTCAAGTTTAGAAAGAGGTAAATCCCCAACTTTAGAAATTCATATCAAATCCTTTTTAATCCAAACAAATTGCAATAGGTTATAATTTAGTTATTCTTGTTGTGTGTATAATTTATTGTCAGTTTGTTAGCATTGTGGTGAAGTTTGGGGAGCAAGGAGACACCCCCTCTTTGGAGCTTTTGAGGAGTTTTGACACCTATAGGTAAATTCCTAAAACTCTATTATAGATGCTATTATTTTCGCATATTAACCTAGATCTAGGTGTCCCTTATCTAACCCTAGAAATTCGTGGCATTTCGTTTCCATTTCGTGTCCTAAATGGACACGTATAAGTGTGCATACCAAGGTGTTCAACGAAATGCCACAGTGGGCATTTCGTTCATGTTTTCTGATTGTGTTTGAATAGATAATTAAGTTTTAATGTAGCTTACACATTTATAATGTTCTGAACACGTCTCGTGTCATGTTGGGGTCGTACTGGACCCGTGGATACGCCTCCGTGTGCACGCTGTTGGCTGTTCTGCTACTCGTAGGTCAGTGTGGCGTGTCTATGTCACCAGCGGACACGATACTTGGCATGTAGCACGGACACGTGACTGACATGACACTGTCACGACCCGCACCTAGAGCAAGGGCACGAGACGTGGGTATGTCCAGCCTACGCCGCAGTGTCGGCGGTAGAACGCTGTCCTAGGTCACAACATCTAACAGTTCAAGGTAATAAACAATTATACTCCCCGAATGGGGGTGACATAACAGAATATATCTCAATCACAGCTAAGGTAGAACAGGAATAAGATAGAATGATAATAGATGATAATATCCAGGAAAGAAACATCACAGAGGTACAACCAGAATTCTAAGTGTCTATAAATAAATACATGTCCAAATCTCTGAAATCCAAATAAAGTAATACAAGTAATGTAAAGATAGTCCTAGTCTAAGGGAGTGTCATCTACTGCTAGTGGATCCTGCTGCTGGTCCAAGTCCAGGCACTCGTCTAGTGTAGCACCGTAGTAGGTAGGGCAGAACGCCTCAGCCTCGTCCCCTGTAATATCTCAACAGGTCCAGTCAGGACAGGAGCGAGCACAGTACATCTCAACAAATCATAGCAGGTCAGGATATATAATCATGCTAGTGAGTAAGATACAAGAAACTGAAGAATAATATGATAAACAGGAAATACTGTAAATAAATAGCTACAGTATATAGAGAACTAACAGTGTCTAGTGATTCAGAGCACAAGATGGTTATGTAAACGGCACGATGTTATACACGAGTAATCTACAGAGGTTGTACACGAGTAATCTACTGGATTGAATACATAACCACTTCTACTCTCCCGCCCCAATCAATACACAAGGATCTGGCTAAGTTATGTTATTGTACACGAAGGTCATGTGAATACATGATTATACACGATTTTATACGTTTCGTACACGAATGTCACAAATACAAGGAGTACACGATGTTCACGATAAAGTACACGAACACGAAATACCCGATGTATCCGCTAAGGGGATAATATCGCCAACAAGATCCATATAGTACTAATCCGTGTTTCCAACGTGTCAGCATCATGTAAAGTAATCTAAAGCAGAAAATATACTCCTAATGCAGGATATGAAATGATCAGAGAATATACTCGCCTGTATCCGGTGAATCTGGAAAAAATATACTGTCCGAGGAGTGGTGTCTGTCTCCTATAGAACAGTACAAGTCACTATGAGTCTACAATGATAATAAGATGCAAATCAATGCATTCTACATGAATCTAGGTCAATCTAGACCAAAGTCAACTCTTGGTCAACTCTGGTCAACCCTAGAAGTGAAACTAGGTCAACCAAGTCAAACTTAAGTCAACTAGTCTAATCTAGGTCTAACAAGTCATTCAAGGTTCTAACAAGACTAATCTAGGTTTACTAGGAAATATCATGCCTAAACCAACCTATAACACATATCTACACAAGATATTATCTATATCTAGCAATACACATATTGACAAGGCTATAATGTAACTTAGAATACATAACCTATAGCCACTACACAATATCACCCATACACTATATCATATATATAATACATTATATCATATGGTATCACCCATACACTATATATTTCATATATATGTAAAAGCACACACACTCATATATTATATAGGATACATATATATGTATCGCAATTATATATATGTATACATGTGTAAAGAGAGGGAAGGGAACACAAAATGTACAAGTGTATGTGTGTGTGTCAAGAGAGGCAATAGGGTGTGAGATATAGAGTGTCAAGAGAGTGTGGTGATATATGAGAATTGTATATGTGATACACATGTGAGTGTCATATTGATAGTGTAATGATACATGAGGGTGTGATATGTGAGCAACAGTATACATGAGGTACAAACAATGTAAACAAAACTCAGATAATACATGCCCCAATCTCAGTTAAATAGGAACACAAAACATTTTAAAAAAGCTCAGTTAAAAATCAGTGAGAACAATACAAAATAGTGTGTGAAAAATAGTGATGGGAAATAGTGTGCACAGGCCCCTTAATCTCATATTTAAGACCTCCCATACCATTTCCAGATTTCGGTTTACAGTAATGAACCCAACATTAGTTCAAACAGTCCCAAACTTGGCCTAATTGAAATTCTCAGAATTTGAGTATTAAACAACAGTTCAACAATCTCATATAATCACATAAAACCCATTAAAACAGCTTAAAATAGGCCCTAAAAGAAAATCTCAGTTTTTGAATCACACAACCACCCATTCAACCCCAAATTCCACATACTATTAGAACTCATATAGGTGAACAAGTTAGGGTTTTAATCTACACTAAATAACAGTATTGATTAGGTTAAAAGACTGACAAAACTCAATTTATGAAAACTGGACAGAACAGTATCAGGACAGTTATGTAGATATCAGGAATTAAAATGGGAAATGGAGAATTAATAATGAAAATTAAATTAAAACACAAATACAGAGGTTGGTAAAGTATCTACATGTTGTATACGTGTCACACAAGAGTTTGTGTCCACCCAACTGGACACAAACGTGTCCAATCGCCTAAAATACAAAAACAATGCACAAACTAGACTGCTCCTCGTGCACATATTTACGGTGTCTGTGCACACGACACAAAGCGACACAACCCACGAGATTGTGTCCACGTGTCGACCTAGACTAGGTCTAGGGATAGGACACCCTGACACGTATCCACAATACGTGTACGAGACACGGGACATGCGTGTCAGTGCCCAAACAGTCAGTCGACTGTGCAGTGCACAGATCGGTGCACGCGTTCGTGCGTATCCGACACGACACATAGGGCTCTGAAAATGGGGGAGCCCCATGTCAGTGTCAGCCCCTTGCTACACGTCAAATTTGGCGTGTCGAGGAGGCGTGTCCATGTCGCAATCGCGCCCGAGCAGCAGGGCACGCACAGTGCATGTGCAAGCGCACACGCGACCGCGTGTTCTCGTGTCCGTGTGGACCCAACACGACACTAAGACTCGACAAAAACTACAGAAACGTGTAAGCGACGTCAAACCCTAAATTCCTATTCAAACACAATCTAGAAATTCACACGAAATGTCCATTGAGGCATTTCAACAAACACATTCAATTCGACACTGATACGTGTCCAAAAAGGACACAAAATAGACACAAATTTTGGGGATTCCTATTCCTACAGTTAGGTTAGGGCTAGGGCATCCTAGAAATGCAATTAAACAGGAATTTCATGGGTTAGAATAGACTATACCTATTGATGTGCAAAGCTCACAAAAGCCCCAAATGGAATGGTTCTCCAAGCCTCAAAAACTCCCACAAATTAATCCTACTCTGAAATATTATTACTCAAACAGAAAGACCAGAAGAATTATGTCCTAATGCAATTGATTTGAAGAAAAATGGAGTTGAAATAGATTTCCTATGATTTTAGAAAGATGGAGACTCACCTCTTCCAAAACTTGCACAAATCCCAATGGAGGCTAGCCCTAAATTCTAGGAGGGGATTAAATAAGGGGAAAGGATCAATAGTGGCTGCCATGTGCTGAATAGAATTAGGGTTAGCTCCTTGGTGTGGGCCTATGGGCTTTAAGTCTCAAGTCATTAGTCATGACTTATGAAGTCATAAGCCATTCTAGCCTAATCAACTCCAAATCTCTCCAAACAAGTTCCAATGACTTAGACCTCACTAAATTAGGTTAAACCAAGTTTACTTAACCTAACCAAGTGGCCATAACCTAGGTTAGTCACTAGGTTAGTCTTCTAGTCAACACTAGTCAAAGTCAACTATAGGTCCAAAATCAATTCTACTAAAAATCACTAAAAATCATATTAATTATAATAAATCCAAATAATAAATAATAATTCCAAATAATTCACAAAATTTTAAAAATGACCAAAATACCTCCAAGCTAGAAAATTAGTAGTGACAAATCTACCCTCCTTAAAATAATTTTGTCCTCGAAATTGAAGGCGAAACTAAACTGCTGAGAACGATAGAAAAGTATACCTCAAGGTCCAAAAAGATAGGGGTACCGCTCGCGCATCTCATCCTCCCGCTCCCAGTTTGACTCTCCGGGAGAATGATGCCTCCATACGACACGTACCAAGGGTATCACCTGGTTCCTCAGTACCTTCTCTCTGCGATCCAGAATCTCCACAGGCTGCTCTGGATAACTGAGAGTAGGCCCAATCTTAATCTCCGAATGATCGAGCACATGGCTAGGGTTAGCCCCGTACCGTCTCAACTGTGACACGTGGAATACGTTGTGAACTCCCACTAGTGCAGGTGGCAAGTCTAGCCTGTATGCCACGTCACCGACTCTCCCGCTGATAACGAAAGGGCCGATGAAGCACGGGATAAGCTTTCCACCTCCACCAAAACGTATCATACCACGAGTCAGAGATATCCGCAGAAAAACTATGTCTCCAACCTAATCACAAGCAAGGTCTCAAGTTACTAAAAATCAAACACGATCAATCAAATAAAACAAAATACAACCTAATTCTAATCCTATCTCTAAATCTGTACCTCAAACTCCAGCGGCCTCCGGTGGCTATCGGCCTAGTGCCGATGTCTGTCCTGTGCCACGCGAAGTCTGTCCCTGATGAGCTTTACTTTCTCGGCTGCGTCAACAACCATCTCTGGTCCCAGTAAAGATTGCTCTCCAACATCATCCCAAGATAAGGGTGTACGATACCTACGCCCGTACAGAGCCTCAAATGGTGACATCTCAATGCTGGCATGAAAACTGTTATTGTAAGCAAACTCCACCAAATGTAGGTGATCCTTCTAGGAACCTCCAAAATCTAGGACGCACGTCCGCAGCATATCCTCAAGTGTCTGAATAGTTCTCTCTGACTGTCCGTCCGTCTGGGGTTGGTATGTAGTACTAAACTTGATCTGAGTGTCCAAACTAGTCTGCAGACTCCTCCAGAAATGGGAAGTAAAGCGGCTATCCCGATCTGAGACTATGCTGACGGGAACTCCGTAAATCCTGACTATCTGCCTCATATACAACTCCGCGAGCCTCTCTGTAGACGTACCCATCTTGAATGGCAAGAAGTGGGCCGATTTGGTCAACCTGTCAACGATGACCCAAATTGCGTCTTTCCCTCCTGGTGTACGCGGCAACCCAAATACAAAATCCACGGTGATATGTTCCCATTTCCACTCGGGAATGAGCAACGGCTGCAATAATCCTCCAGGCCTCTGCCTCTCTACCTTAACCTGCTGACAAACCAAGCATCTAGCTACGAAATGGGACACCTCCCTCTTTATCTCGTACCACCAGACATGCTCTCGCAGGTCCCTGTATATCTTGTTGGCACCAGGATGTAGAGAGTACTGCGATCTGTGAGCCTACTGCATAATCTGCTCTCTGGGCTCCCCGCTGGACACACATAACCGGGAACCGTGCCTCAAGGCACCATTCTCTGCAAGTGAGAACTCAACATCCTCCAATCCTGTACTGATCTACTCTCAGATACACCGTAGAGCCACATCCTCGAACTGTGTCGCCTTGATCCTGTCCATCAAGTCCGATTGTATCTGAAGGCCCCATAATTGTATCTGTACTCCGGGCACGATCACCTCGATCCCAAGGCTCTTCAAGTCTGCAAGCAAGTGCCAATCCATAGTCACACACATGGCTGTCGGATACCTACTCAAGGCATCGGCAACCACGTTGGCCTTCTCCGGGTGATACTGAAGTGAGATGTCAAAGTCCTTCATCAACTCTAGCTATCTGCACTGCCTCATGTTGAGCTCTTTCTGTGTAAACACATACTTCAAGCTCTTGTGATCTGTGAAAATCTCTACCCTTTTGCCATAAAGATAGTGCTTCCACAAATTCAAAGCAAAAATCACCGCCGCCAGCTCCAGGTCATGGGTAGGGTAGTTCTTCTCATGGGGGCACAATTGCCTGGAAGCATAGGCAATCACCTTCCCATGCTGCTGTAAGACACAACCCAGCCCCTTCCCTAAACCATCACTATAAATAGTAAATCCAACTGATCCTGAAGGCAATGTCAGAATCGGAGCCGTCGTAAGCCGCTTTTTCAACTCATCAAAAGCTGCCGGACACTCCTCTGACCAAACATACTCAGCATCCTTCCGGGTCAACCGTGTCAACGCCTCTACAACCCAGGAGAAATCCTGTACAAATCTCCTATAGTATCCTGCCAGCCCCAGGAAACTCCTGATCTCTGCCACTGAAGTCGGCGCTATCCAAGCCTCAACTGCTACAATCTTCTTAGGGTCAACTGAGATACTATCTCCAGTCACCACATGCCCCAAGAAGTCTACCCGGTCCAAGAAAAACTCACACTTGGAGAGTTTCCCATAAAGCTGCTCCCTCTTGAGAGTCTCTAGCACTATCCGCAGATGATCCTCGTGCTCCTCCTCAGTCTTAGAATATACTAAGATATCATCAATGAACACCACCACTAATTTATCCAAGTACTGGTGGAACACCTTGTTCATTAGATTCATAAATACTGCTGGTGCATTGGTTAGCCCAAACGGTATAACCAAAAACTCAAACTGCCCGTACCGCGTCCTGAAAGCGGTCTTGGGAATAACCTCCCTCTTCACCTTCACCTGGTTATAACCCGACCTTAAATCAATCTTAGAGAACACCCGAGCTCCGCTCAACTGATCAAAGAGATCATCGATCCGCGGCAGTGGGTATCTGTTCTTGATTGTCAGGTTGTTAAGTGCCCTGTAGTCGATACACATCCGTACCGACCCATCCTTCTTGGGTACGAAGAGTACCGGTGCACCCCAAGGTTAAAAACTAGATCGGATAAAGCCCTTGTCCTGTAGCTCATCCACCTGCTTCTTCAGCTCCACCAGCTCGCTGTTTTTCACTCGATAGACATGCTGGAAGATCGGTTCCGCGCCGGAAACCAAGTCTATCGAGAATTCTATATCTCTGTCCGGTGGAAGCCCTGGCAACTCCTTTGGAAACACGTCCATAAACTCTGTGGTCAAGGGATGCGGAGCCACCTGCTCCTCAACTGAAGCTCCACAGAAGACTCCGTCGTCCTGCTCTGCGTACCGGCGGGTGTACTCAAACTCTGGCTCTTCTGGCGTCCCAAACAAAACTCTACCCCCACAACAATCAATGCGGGCGTTGTGTCTACTCAGCCAGTCCATACCTAATACTATATCATGGTTCGGTAATGGCATGACGAGTGAACTCACTCCCAACTCTCGGCCTCCCAATAAGACGCTCCACCCTCTGCAAACATCACTCACGAGGATGACCCCACCCCCGGTCGTGATCTTGCAGGTCCTAGGCAATGGTTCAGAAACCAAACTGTGTCTAATAGCATACGATACTGACACAAAGCTATAGGAAGCCCCGGAATTAAAGAGTGCAAATGCTGGAAGGGAGTCGAGAAAAATCGAACCTGCTATCAGCTCTCCTATGGCCCCAGCATCCTCAGCTGCCATGGCGAAAGCTCGCCCCTGCTGTCTACCTCGTGCCTGCTGCTGGTGCTGCTGGAACCTCTACTGCTCGGTCTGTAGGGCTGGTCCCCTCTGCTGGCCTGCTGGAGCCTTGGCTGCCCCAGCTCCTCCTGGTATCGGATGCATCGACGCAACTGGACACTCTCGCATCTGACGGTCTACTGATCCACACATCAAGCATCTACCGAGTCTCTTCCTGTACTCGTCCTAGTTGTGCCCAGGCTTCTTGCAAAAAGTACAACTAACGGCCTGCTGCCTGGGTACCTACTGCCCTCTCTGCTGCTGGTGCTGCACCTGCTGAAAAGGTGCACGGCCCTGATGCTGGTGCTGCTGAACTGGCCTCTGTTGCTGAAAGTGCTGCTGGAAATGAGGCCTCTTGGCCTGCCCCTGACTGCTACTGCCACTCTGGAAGTCGCGACCCCTCTTCTGCTTCAGCCCTAGGTCGTATTCCGCCGCCACGGCCCCAGAAAATATCTCAGCAAATGTGGCGTTCCAGTCGCTCTTAGTCAGCGACCGAATCTCTCTAATCAGACCTCGGCAAAACTTCCTCGCCTTCGTCTTCTCTATCAAGTCATCTATAAATCGGGCCAATCTGCAGAACTCTACGGCATACTAAGCTACCGTCTGGTTCCCCTGAACCAGACCCTCGAACTGTGCCTCGATACCTCCCAAGGCCAAATCAGAAAAGAACTGCTCCTTAAACAGCTCCTTGAACTGGGCCGAAGTCTAGCCCTCAACTCCCACCCTGGGATCTGCCTGATACCACGTACGGGCTAAGTCCTGCATCTGGCTGCTCGCCGCCTCGATCTGGAGTCGATCTGGTATCTCCGCCAGTCGGAAGATCTCCTTAACATGCTCTATCCAGTCGTCTGTGATGTGAATGCCCTCTGTGCCGAAGAACTCACGAGGATGCATCTTCTGGAAGTCCTGAATGTCCTCCTCCCTCCGACGGGGCTGTTACTGGGCCCCCTGAGCAGTAATCATCTCCACTGTAGTGCGAACCAGCTGGTGTGCCTCGTCGATCCCCTGACCGAAATCGGTAGTCTGCCTCGTCTGCTGCTGCCGGTGGGACTCCAGAATCCTCTCTACGAAGGAGAAGAGATGTGCAGCTTCTACCATCCCTGCAGACGGAGGCTGCTGCAGTGGAAGGATCTCCGGAATCACTGGGCTCTGCCTCCTGGCTGCTGGAGGTGCTCCTCCAAAAGTCGTAGAGACACCGACTCCTGAGGGCTGCACTGGCCCCATGGTACTGGGAGCTGGCTGCTGAACACGAGAGGTGGCAGACCCCTCTCCAGCCTCTCCCGTCACGGGGCGATGCGATAGCGTCTCAACCATCCTGGAGACACAGATCAAACAAGAAACAATTACTGAGAATGAGTCGAAAAAATCAAAGGTGGACAGTTTAAATTTCTAAGGAAGAAAATAAGCAGCAAAATAGATATACAGAATCTGATAAGGAATTTTTCCTATTATGATTGAGTACCTTCAAAAAATATACTAATTCCTACTACAGGCTGCAGTGGTATTCTAGTTCGAATACCACAACATTTCCAACCTAGACCTGCATGGGCCACCACTAAAAACGTGTCACGACCCGCACCCTAGAGTAAGGGCACGAGTCGTGGGTACGTCCAGCCTACGCCGCAGTGTCGGCGGTAGAACGCTGTCCTAGGTCACAATATCTAACAGTTCAAGGTAATAAACAGTTATACTCCCCGAATGGGGGTGACATAACAGAATATATCTCAATCATAGCTAAGGTAGAACAAGAATAAGATAGAATGATAATAGATGATAATATCCAGAAAAAAAACATCACAGAGGTACAACCAGAATTCTAAGTGTCTATAAATAAATACATATCCAAATCTCTGAAATCCAAATACAGTAATCCAAGTAAAGTAAAGACAGTCCTAGTCTAAGGGAGTGTCATCTACTGCTAGTGGATCCTACTGCTGGTCCAAGTCCAGGCACTCGTCTAGTGTAGAACTGTAGTAGGTAGGGCAGAACGCCTCAGCCTCGTCCTCTGTAATATTTCAACAGGTCCAGTCAGGACAGGAGCGAGCACAGTGCATCTCAACAAATTATAGCAGGTCAGGATATATAATCATGCTAGGTAGTAAGATACAAGAAACTGAAGAATAATTTGATAAACAGGAAAGTCTGTAAATAAATAGCTACAGTATATAGAGAACTAACAGTGTCTAGTGATTCAGAGCACAAGATGGTTATGTAAACGGCACGATGTTATACACGAGTAATCTACAGAGGTTGTAAACGAGTAATCTACTGGATTGAATACATAACCACTTCTACTCTCCCGCCCCAATCAATACACAAGGATCTGGCTAAGTTATGTTATTGTACACGAAGGTCATGTGAATACATGATTATATACGATTTCATACGTTTCGTACACGAATGTCACAAATACAAGGAGTACACGATGTTCACGATAAAGTACACGAACACGAAATACCCGATGTATCCGCTAAGGGGATAACATCGCCCAACAAGATCCATATAGTACTAATCCGTGTTTCCAACGTGTCAGCATCATGTAAAAAAATCTAAAGCAGGAAATATACTCCTAATGCAGGATATGAAATGATCAGAGAATGTTTGAAATGATCAGAGAATGTACTCGCCTGTATCCGATAAATCTGGAGAAAATATACTGTCCGAGGAGTGGTGTCTGTCTCCTATAGAACAGTACAAGTCACTATGAGTCTACAATGATAATAAGATGCAAATCAATGCATTCTACATGAATCTAGGTCAATCTAGACCAAAGTCAACTATTGGTCAACTTTAGTCAACCCTAGAAGTGAAACTAGGTCAACCAAGTCAAACTTAAGTCAACTAGTCTAATCTAGGTCTAACAAGTCATTCTAGGTTCTAACAAGACTAATCTAGGTTTACTAGGCAATATCATGCCTAAACAAACCTATAACACATATATACACAAGATATTATCTATATCTAACAATACACATATTGACAAGGCTATAATGTAACTTAGAATACATAATCTATAGCCACTACACAATATCACCCATACACTATATCATATATATAATACATTATATCATATGGTATCACCCATACACTATATATATCATATATATGTAAAAGCACACACACTCATATATTATATAGGATACATATATATGTATCTCAATTATATATATGTATACATGTATAAAGAGAGAAAGGGGAACACAAAACGTACAAGTGTATGTGTGTGTGTCAAGAGAGGCAATAGGGTGTGAGATATAGAGTGTCAAGAGAGTGTGGTGATACATGAGAATTGTGTGTGTGATACACATGTGAGTGTCATATTGATAGTGTAATGATACATGAGGGTGTGATGTGTGAGCAACAGTGTACATGAGGTAAAAACAATGTAAACAAAACTCAGTTAATACATGCCCCAATCTCAGTTAAATAGGAACACAAAACATTTAAAAAAACTCAGTTAAAAATCAGTGAGAACAATACAAAATAGTGTGTGAAAAATAGTGATGGGAAATAGTGTGCACAGGCCCCTTAATCTCAGATTTAAGCCCTCCCATACCATTTCCAGATTTCAGTTTACAGTAATGAACCCAACATTAGTTCAAACAGTCCCAAACTTGGCCTAATTGAAATTCTCAGAATTTGAGTATTAAACAACAGTTCAACAATCTCATATAATCACATAAAACCCATTAAAACAGTTTAAAACAGGCCCTAAAAGAAAATCTCAGTTTTTGAATCACACAACCACCCATTCAACCCCAAATTCCACATACTATTAGAACTCATATAAGTGAACAAGTTAGGGTTTTAATCTACACTAATTAACAGTATCAATTAGGTTAAAAGACTGACAAAACTCAATTTATGAAAATTGGACAGAACAGTATCAGGACAGTTATGTAGATATCAGGAATTAAAATGGAAAATAGAGAATTAATAATGTAAATTAAATTAAAACACAGATACAGAGGTTGGTAAAGTATCTACATGTTGTATACGTGTCACACAAGAGTTTGTGTCCACCCAAGTGGACACAAATGTGTCCAATCGCCTAAAATACAAAAACAGTGCACAAACTAGACTACGCCTCGTGCACGTGTTCACGGTGTCTGTGCACACGACACAAAGCGACACAACCCACGAGATTGTGTCCACGTGTCGACCTAGACTAGGGCTAGGGATAGGACACCCTGACACGTGTCCACAACACGTGTACGAGACACGGGACACGCGTGTTAGTGCCCAAACAGTCAGCCGACTGTGCAGTGCACAGATCGGTGCACGCGTTCGTGCGTGTCCGACACGACACATAGGGCTCTAAAAATTAGGGAGCCCCGTGTCAGTGTCAGCCCCTTACTACACGTCAAATTTGGCGTATCGAGGAGGCGTGTCCGTGTCGCAATCGCGCCCGAGCAGCAGGACACGTATAGTGCATGTGCACGCGCGCGCACGACCGCGTGTTCGCGTATCCGTATGGACCCGACACGACACTAAGACTCCACAAAAACTACAAAAATGTGTAAGCGACATCAAACCCTAAATTCCTATTCAAACACAATCCAAAAATTCACACGAAATGCCGATTGAGGCATTTCAACAAACACATTCAATACGACACTGATACATGTCCAAAAAGGATACAAAATGGACACAAATTTTGGGGATTCCTATTCCTACAGTTAGGTTAGCGCTAGGGCATCCTAGAAAAGCAATTAAATAGGAATTTCAATGGTTAGAATAGATTATACCTATTGATGTGCAAAGCTCACAAAAGCCCCAAATGGAATGGTTCTCCAAGCCTCAAAAACACCCACAAATTGGTCCTACTCTGAAATATTCTTACACTAACAGAAAGAACAGAAGAATTAGGTCATAATGCAATTGATTTGAAGGAAAATGGAGTTGAAATGGATTTCCTATAATTTTAGAATGATGGAGACTCACCTCTTCCAAAACTTGTACAAATTCCAATGGAGGCTAGCCCTAAATTCTAGGAGGGGATTAAATAGGGGAAAAGGATCAATAGTGGCTGCCATGGGCTGATTAGAATTAGGGTAGCAATTTGGTGTGGGCCTATGGGCTTTAAGTCTCAAGTAATTAGTCATGACTTATGAAGTCATAAGCCATTCTAGCCTAATCAACTCTAAATAACTCCAAACAAGTTCTAATGACTTAGACCTCACTAAATTAGGTCAAACCAAGTTTACATAACCTAACCAAGTGGCCATAACCTAGGTTAGTCACTAGGTTAGTCTTCTAGTCAACACTAGTCAAAGTCAACTATAGGCCCAAAATCAATTCTACTAAAAATCACTAAAAATCATATTAATTATAATAAATCCAAATATTAAATAATAAATCCAAATAATTCACAAAATTTCAAAAATGACCAAAATGACCAAAATACCCCCAAGCTAGAAAAGTGGTAGTGACAGACACCCTCCAAGTTGGAGACACTCTCGTGAAGTATCGGACACGCACTTGGCCACGCACAGGTTTTGCTTTGGTCTGTGCACAGTTCAGCTTGGGTTCTGATACTTGCTTCGTGTCTCACCCTGACACGACGAGGACACAGGGCAGATTGTCGACCTAGTAGTCCTATTGGTTATCTATCTTCTGACACGAGCACGTGTCCTCTAGTGCCTTGTGTCGCGAGCATGAGGGCTCGACACTGTGTAACGCCCCAGTCCCAAAATACGTAGGACCAAGTACGTGAACATGCCAGCTGCACATATACGAAGAACACTCCAATATATGGAATCCTCATATATGTACATAAGCTGTAAATAAGTAATCACAGGCCAGAATAACATATCTAATCTCATCACAGCTCAACACAGAAGATAATGAAGTCCAAATAAATAAATAAGAGTATCAAAAGATAGCCGGGTGAACATACTCACTCCAAACAGCTATGTAAAATAGTCTCACAAGATCGGTGTCCGACCTCCGCAAAATAGAAAGAAAAAAGATGTAAAATAATGTCTACAACTGTCTCAGATAAGAAATAGACTAGAAGTCGTAAGGCACTGCCTCGTCATCAATGTAGGATAGCTCCAATGCCCGTCCGTACTCATGTGAAAAATCGTCTAAACCTGGAGAGATAACCAGGTCCTCAGGGGACATAGCAAGATACAAGAAAACACTATGCCATATAAACTGTGATAATATAATAAGAGAAAAAGGTATGCAGGCAATCGGGTTCCTGACCATTCTACTGTGAATATGCAGTTTGAGATACATTCCTTCGATGCATTATCTCTGGCTGAATATAGGATCCGGTATAGTCCCCTCTTGGGCACCAGTGACCAAGAGCATGACGTTGAAAAACGACAGTGGCCAACCTGAGAGGCTCATACCCGTATTTCCAGCGGAGCTTCCGGGTTACAAGGGAAGTGCAATCGAAGCCCATACGTCAGGTAATGTTCTCCCCACCCAATGCCTAGTATCATCATCTCCATGACTGACATGTACCTCTAGTAACCGCCAAGTCTTCTAACATGTAATTCTATTGGCAGTTACCCCTATCCGTCGTACGCTCCAAACGTATCGGTGGCCAGCCGACTACGCGGATATGTGTCCTATATGTGACTCACATTACGTGATACGATAAGTGTCAAGGCCGTATAAGATATACCAATACCTCAACATCAATGGGTGGTCAATAAACTAAGTCAATGCAAGAGAATAAATAAAGCAAGAAAAACGACCGATAGAGTCGCTTGCACCCAAGTGTGACTTGGACGCACAGTTTAAATATCATAAAATAAAATGCTAAAAATAACAACTAAAAATAAGAATATAATAATCACAGAGTAAGGTGACAAGATATCTTGTCTGCAGTGCGAGAAGGGCAAATCTAAGAGTAGCAAGTGTCAGCACCAAAACTCATAAATCACAGATGACTCCAAACACTGAAACAAACATCAAAAATGATCTCGGTGAAGAAGATATACCTAGGAAATCCTGTCCAAAAGTTAAATTCTGAAACAGGGGCAAAATCATAATTTTGGGTGAAACGATATCCGCCGTTGGACACACTTTGCACCGAAACACGTGCTAAAG
This sequence comes from Iris pallida, assembly GCA_029216955.1. Classification (NCBI taxonomy): domain Eukaryota; kingdom Viridiplantae; phylum Streptophyta; class Magnoliopsida; order Asparagales; family Iridaceae; genus Iris; species Iris pallida. The sequence continues at coordinate 14,873,260 of JANAVB010034417.1, forward strand.
TCTATGGTCTCTAAAGTCATCAAACTACATGTCTTCGGATTCAGTTTGAGGAGAGGAACTCAACAGTATGTCCAGTTTTAGATTCCGAGGAGCCGTGTACAAAATCGCCCGTTTGAGTGGGCCGCGGGCCCGCCAAAATTGGGTTCCAATTCGACCTTCTCAGAATTGAGCCAAACTTGGCATGCAGGACCAGAATTTTGATCCGGACCTGTTGGCACAAGTTTCGTCTCGATTCGACAATTATACACGAAGTTATGGGCAAGTTTGCAAAACGCCGATACGGGGGTATCTCGACGGATACGCACTGATTTCGTCGCGCACACACAACAAAATCGAGTTCCGTCAGTTCCTACACTTCGGTAACATTCATACGCGCCTTTCGATGTGTATAACGTATGACCACGTCGCCCGGTTTGTCGCGGCGTACGTCGTATCGTGAAATTTTCTGAAATTAACACTTTAGAAAACAATTTTTTGCCCAAATTTAACACTAATTTAATTCTCGCACAGAAAACGAAACACAGATCTACAAAATGCGTTTTAATCGTGGTTATGTTGTCTTTACATGTGTTCAATTAGTTTCTAAAAAATCTCGACACACAGATCAAAATCTGGCTTCTAAGTTGTGGTTTGGGACTGGATTAAAACTCTGTTTTCAACAGTTTTTGGGGGCAACTTTGCCTCGATTTTTTGAACAATCCCCTGGGGTTCCCAGGATTCTACAAGAAGGGGATTGGAGGGGTTCATATGGGCTACACATAGGAATTGATAGTTCGAAAAATTATCTCAAAATAGGGAAGATATACAACTCGAAAATTGTTACCTCGAAGTACGAAAACAGGATGTCTCTCGCTCGACCGTCGAGTTGGGGGTGCTCCGTGGCAGCGCGATGGTTGTTAGGATGCGACGATGGGTCCTAGAGACGTGCGCAAGAGGAAGAGAAAGGCCCAGGCGAAGTTGGCAGCCGATTTGGTGTGAAGTTTAGGGTTTGGGTTTCGGTTTCGTCGAGTAGGTTTAAATACTACTCTGCCGACACTTCTAATAGTATTAGAAATTGGGCTCGGTTGCTATTATACAGCATCTGCTGGGTTGTAGTGGTTTTAGCGGTAGGTGGGGTCGGGTCTAAGGTTGCTGCTGTACTGCTGTTTTGGGCTTTGGCTTTGTGTGGCTTTCTGTTGGATTAGGATTAGTTTGGGGGGTCAGGTTTCTAACCATAGCAGCTTAGCTTGCTGCTAAGCTTTTGTATTGTAGGGGTCGGCATTTATCTAACCATAGCAGCTCAGCTGCTAAGTCAATTGACATTAATGGGGCTCGGGTCTCCCCCCGCAGCTGCTGCTGCTTGTGGTGGGGGGTTCGGCCCACCCTATTGTTTCTTTTTCTTTTTTTTAACAATCACTATATATATATATACATATATATATGTATATAATCCTAAGGAAAAATCTATAATTCTTAATAAAGTAACAAAAATATTTTGTAACAAGGTAAGCTATATTTAGGAGTATCTAAATTATCACGCACACAACATACATACATTATACACATAATATATATCTATAATTACGAATGTACCAATTACCACATTAATTCCAAATAATATTGAAAAAAAATTTATTTTTAAAATAGTAAAATAATTAAAAATATTGGGGGTTTACACACTGGTCGACCATGTTGTCTGTACACAGTTTCTGTGGTTGAGTCCTATTTTCGTTTGGACACGTTTGTGACCATTTTTTGACACATTATGGTCTGTTGGACACGTACACCTAAAACACTTTGTTTACCAACCATTTGACTGATCATTTAGTTGTAGTTTTGAATTTGATTTGGGTTTCCCCAATATTTATTGATACCCATTTTCAGCTTGCTATTTCTAAAATTCGATTTCTGTTTAAACCTGATTTTGATGTTAATTTTCTATGTGAGATTCACCCACACATGTATTAGCTTACTGTTGAGGATTGATTCATGACTTGGGTTGATATTGACACAAGAATGGGATTTACGAAATTGGGTTGGGACAGTCATTTTGTTCTCAGACTTACTGAGAACTAAATCCCTAATTTGCTATTCCTATTACACCATTCAATTTCATATTGACACTACATTGCTACATTTTTGAGTTGTATTAGACTCAAATCCCCTAATCCTGGCACTGTTAGCTAATAGTCACATTGCCCATGTTGTAATGACTGTCATTTGCTCACTGCTTTCCTGAGAACATTTGTCAACACTTGAATTTTACTGAGAACACACACATGTTAGCCACACAAACCTATCAAGTACACACTGTCATGTTAAACCGAGCCATAACACACATCTCCTATTGAATTCCTAACATATATGTATCCCACACATAATGGTACACACTACAACACCCATAGCCCTGTTCCTGAGACACAGTAATCTGGGTACACTTGACACATTGTACCGATATTGACACCCTAAGCTAAACACACTCCCTAACTGTTGAATCCTACTCACATGCAGTGCACTGAAATCATTCCTGTCACACAGGTTTCCCACACATCCACACACTGCCACTTTGTTCCTGAGATAATTTTACATCCCTTTAGACACACACACAAATGATTCCCTATTTTTTATTGACACTTGAGCACAAGTGTGTGTCACTTCACTGATTTTTTACTCACACATTTATACACCATGAACCAGAGAAGCATATTCAAAAATCTGAGAACTGTTTTCCTTTCCTTAATCCTGAGAACTCACACTATTACAAATACAATCCTGTAAACATTTTTCCTGTCAATAAATTCCAATGTCTGAGACACACAATAGCACTAGGACTCTGTCAAAATTTGCCTACATATGTACACAACCACACAGTCATATATTCCAGGCACACCCACACCCACATTGCTATGTACCCTCAATCCCTTCACACACATAGGGACTGTCACGTATAAATTCCTTATTTTCCTATCATTGTAAAGAACGGAGAGACATTGCACTGTTGAATCAACTGAATAACTGAGATGTCAGTTATTGACAAATAGAAGCATTGGTTCACACAAAACATGAGACAGATTCCTGATTCACTCACACACACAGATTCTCCACTCATGCACTCAAGTATACATACATACTAGACACTGTCACACCATATACACTCTACACACTCCTTAGTCCCTGTCACATTCCTACATACATTGTATCACACACTCTCCCCTCTCTAATTTTCTCTATACAAGTTGTTTATATATATATGCATTGTTGTATATATAGGTATGCCTATATATATATATATATATATATATATATATATATATATATATATATATATTTTTATATATATATATATATATATATATATATATATATATATATGAAGAGTGTTTATGTAGTTGGCTTATGTGAATGTGATATGTATTTTGCTATGGATATGCATATATGTAAATATAGATCTATATATAGAATATGGTGTTTTATGGCCTAGGGTATGGCTAATTTCCTCTGGGATAGGGCCTATGGCCTATAACCTAGATGACATAGCCTAGGATACCCTTGAGTGGTTTGTGTGCATGAAATACACACATGTGTAATACCTATAGACTAGTGTATGGTATGTACTAGCTAAGGTAGACTCTTTGGGCTTGGTTAGACTTCATTGAGCCTAGATTGACCTAGTTGACCTAACTTTGACTTGGTAATTGACTGAAGTTGACCAAGGCTGACTTTGGTCTAGGGTTGACCAAATATCTTGTAGACTGCATCATAGTATCATATTTTATTATATGGACATCTTGTGACTTGTGCTATTCTGATTAGGAGCCAGACACCCCTCCTCAGGCAGTATTTTCTTCCGGACATCCAGGATACAGGCGAGTACATTCTCTGATCATTTCATATCCTGTATAGAAATATTTTCCTGCTTTAAATTACTTTACTTGATACTGTCACGTTGGTCACACGGATTAGTACTATATGGATCTCTTCTTGAGATGTTATCCCCTCCGGGAGCATTGGGTACTACATGTTCTGTGCGTTTCACTTATATGGTGTATCACTATGCTTCACGGTTCATTGATCACTTGTGACATGTACTCTCATGATCATAGAGTCTTCCTTGAATCACCCATTTATGGACATTCCTAGAATTACCCATTTATGGGCCTTCCATGTATCACCCCTTGTAGGCCTTTGCATGGAATCATAACATAACCTGGCTGGATCCTTGTGTATTGATTGGAGGTACGGGGGAGTAGAAGTAGACATGTGAATAATATCCAAGTAGTATCTCACCTGATCACCTCCGTAGTGTCTCATCAGAATCTCCTATGCCATTTACATATCTATATTGTACTCTGACTCAATAGCCACTGTTAGTCTCTATTTATAGTAGATATTTCTATTACAGTTCTCTCTCTGTTTACATACTGTATTTCTTTCAGTTCATGTATCTTACTTTACTGCATAATTATATTTTCTAACCTGCTATGATCTGTTGAGATATATTATGCTCTCTCCTGTCCTGACTGGACCTGTTGAAAATATTACAAAGGACGAGAAGGAGGCCTGTGTGGATACCTTCTACGGGGCAATCCTAAACGACACTTGTGAGCTGGACTCTCAGGAGGGCCCAACTCTAGCTGATGACTTTACCTCTATTACCTAGACTAGTTTAGTTAGGCTTTATTTTTGTCTTTGAGATCTGGGTTGTATATATTATTTCATATTCAGTAGTTGAGACATGTATTTCTGGATATTTGCTGAGATGTTATCTTAGACACTTAGACTCTTCTGATCATCGATATTTTTTTTGAGTTTTATATCATATCGTGCTTCTTCTTCCTTAGTTGTGATTTAGTTTACATTCTGCTATGTCACCCCCATTCGGGGAGTATAAACTGCCTAGCATTATATTGTTAGATGTTGTGACCTAGGACAACGTTCTACCGCCGACACTACGGCGTAGGCTGGACGTACCCACGTCTCGTGCCCTTACTCTATGGTACGGGTGGTGACACATTTTTAGTGGTGGCCCATGCAGGTCGAGTTTGTGTAGTGGTATTCGAACTAGAGTATCACTACAGCCTGCATTAGGATTAGGATATTTTGAAGGTACTCAATCACAATCGAAAAAACTCTTAATCAGATTCCTTTTATCTAAATTATTGCTTATTGACTTCTCTTGAATATAAATTGTTCCCTTTTGATTTTTCGCTTCATTCTCAAAAATTGTATCTTATTTTGATCTGTCTTCATGTTGGTTATGAAGACACGATCTCATCGCTCCGGGCCGAGGAATACTATCGAGAGGCTGGCCACCTCTCGTCTTGTTTATCAGGGCCTCGAGACCGCAGCTCCTGTTGTGCCGACTCAGGTTAGCATTTCTGCTACATTGGAGGTGCACCTCTGTCTGTTCAGAGACTTTTTCCCGTCATTTTCGATTTCTTTCAGCAGCAGCGGTTTATGTACATTAGCAGCAGACCAGGGGAAACCAGCAGGGGCGAGCTATCGTCAGGATGGTCGAGGATGCATAGACCATTGAAGATCTTACTGCAAGTTACGTTCTTCTCGATTCCATTCCAGCAATTGTCTTTTATAACTACCTTAAAATCTGATTCCATCTGTTCCTTGTTGATTGAATAATTTTTGTCATGTTGCTCTTTTGTTATGTTGTTTTTCTTCTAAGAAAATTATATGGGCTAGGTCACCTCAGTTATGGGATCTAGAATCTTCGATAGTCGTGTTAGTTGGCATAGTGAGGACATGTAGTCAGATTTTGAATGTATTTCTCGGGTATGGAAATTTAAGGTTTTTGCCGTCGCATACGACAATGCAGAAATTTTTAATACCATGAACCTAGAGATACGTACCTTAGTCAAGGACTCTGTGATTATCATAGCCTTGCTCACTAGCATGATGAAGACTCTGGACAACAAGATTTTAGACAGACGCATATGATTAACAGATTGTATCTTGAAAAGGTTTTAAACATCATACCCTTCTGTTGTTATAAATAACTTAGGAGTAGGGATATTTATTTTTGTAGAGCTTATTCATATGTGGTTCTTTCATAGTATAATGATATGATGACTTGTAGAGTGCCTGTACCCTGGGGATGATAGTTAGTATTGGTATTAGAATAGTAACCCAGTGTAGGTGATTTCCATGTTATTTATAATATCAACCAGTTACGTATAGGATGTTAGTATGCCTTACAGCCTTTATGATTTTTTTCCTTGCCATTTTTCAGTGAGGCACCCATGACCAGAGCCTGCCCTTGAGTATAGTTGTAGTTTCACCTAAGACCGAGAGGTCTATTTACATAGATAGATTACAGATGATATTGGCATATGAGATATAGGTTAGTTGGTATCGATAGGCCATTGTTGTATAGGGTTATAGACATGTTTAGCCTATACTTGGTTCAGTTTCTATTTTAGTTAAGTTCGCTTTGTGTTGATCACCTTTATAGGCATTGTGTAGACCCTTCACTAGATACCCTGTCCCCTTGGTTCAGACTTGTACAAGTTGTTCACTGCACTCAAAATTCATTACCTACCATATTGTATCATAGGTTTCACTGGACTATAGTTCAGACCCCAATTATTGACTCACCGATATAACCATCAATTCCTTACCATATTCTGCATATCTGGAGAGTTAGTATCATGCATACTAGAGGCCTGTACTCACCACTTGCGATAGTTCACTGTTCTGTTCCAGTACACCTTACATTATCTGACCCCTTCATTGGAGTGATAGGCATGTGGTAGGGAGTGTCTGTTTTAGACCCTGAGTAGAGTTGAGATGATGAGGGTTAATATATATATAGTTTGTATATATATGTAATGTATTTTGATTTGGTATGTAGACTGCACCCATTTGTAGTATACTGCCTATTGTATTTCCTGTACACCAGTTTGGTTCACTTCTTCAGACCATTGTCCTGCATGTAGTTAGTTCAGCCAGATAGAGAGGAGAGGCCAGGTTGATCTGCAGGCATGTTTCAGTCACCATGTAGGTTTCCTTTCACTTGACTATACAAGTGGACCCAAATATCTTGTCCTTTAGCTCAAAATTCTAGTCTCCTTAGCATCATTCCCTTTTTGCCTATATTGATGATTCAGGCCATTCATCCTTAGCCTAAATTCTAAGCATCTGTTCAGTCCCTTATGAGTTTAGTTTACTTTAACCCTTAGTTGGTTAGTCATATATATATATATATATATATATATATATATAGATGATATACTAGGATATATGTGATGGGTTGTTGTTCTTGAGCATATATATGTGGTATTTGGGATTGATGTGCTCAGCTTGTAGGTACTTAGTTATGGGTGACTTGATAGGATTGGGAAGTTAAGGGCTAGCCTATTATAGAGCTTCTTTTTTTGCTAAATTCTAGTTGCCAACACTTAGGTAGCTAGCATAGGTAAAATCCTATGAAGTTGACTAGCTGATGACCAAGTACTAGGATGTTGAGAAATTGACTAGTGATTGACCCTTTACTATGTTTGACCTAGAAGGGGGACGATCATCTTAATTTCGAGGACAAAATTTTTATAAGGTGGGTAGGATTACAACATCCTGTTTTCCAGATGAGGGTAATTTTAAAATTTTGTACTTATAATTATTATTTTTTGATAATTATTTCATATTATGATTTTTGGTAATTTTTAATCATTTTTAAACTATTTAAAATCATGACTGGTGATTTGGGGTTTTGCTAGTGTAACCCTAAAAATAGTGATCTAGGGCCTAGCCATGTGATTAGGGTATTTCATTTATCATTTTTAGCTTAAGGGTATTTTTGTCATTTTTGGGTTTATTTGATTTTAATATTATTTATTTGAATTTATGGAAATTTTTAGGAATTATTTAGGATGATGGTTGACTAGGTTGACTTTGACTAGCATTGACTTTGGTATACTAGTCTAGAAGCTAACCCTAGTTGTGACTGCCTTGGTAAGGTTAAGTAACCCTAGTCTAACTAGAATTAACCGATGATTTAGTCATTTAGACTCGAGTTAGAATAGAGAGAGTTAAGTCATAAGTCATGACTTATGGTTTTGAGACCAATAGATAATCACTTAGCCATAGCTTGTGAAACTTGGCACAAAGCCCATAGCCCATCACTAAACCCTAACCCGAACCCACTATGGCCAGCCACCTAGGGAATCCTACCTTATTTAATGCCTCTTTCATTTAGGGTTAGCCTCCCTTGGAAATAGATCTCAAGTTTAGAAAAAGGTAAATCCCCAACTTTAGAAATTCATATCAAATCCATTTTAATTCCTTTTTAATCCAAACAAATTGAAATAGGTTCTAATTTAGGTATTCTTACTGTGTGTATAATTTATTTTCAGTTTGTTAGCAATTTGGTGAAGTTTGGGGAGCAAGGAGACACCCCCTCTTTGGAGCTTTTGAGGAGTTTTGACACCTATAAGTAAATCCCTACAACTCTATTATAGATACTGTTATTTTTGCATATTAACCTGGATCTAGGTGTCCCCTAACTAACCCTAGAAATTCATGGCATTTCGTGTCCTAAATGGACACGTATCAGTGTGCATACCAAGGTGTTCGACGAAATACCACAATGGGCATTTCGTTCATGTTTTCTGATTGTATTTGAATAGATAATTAAGTTTTAATGTCGCTTACACGTTTCTAATGTTCTGAACACGTCTCGTGTGGTGTCAGGGTCGTACTGGACCCGTGGACACGCCTCCCCGTGCACGCGGTTGGCTGCCCTACTACTCGTGGCTCAGCGTGGCGTGTCTATGTCACCAGCGGACACGATACTTGGTATGTAGCATGGACACGTGACTGACATGACACCTTCCAAGTTGGAGACACTCTCGTGTCGTATCGGACACGCACTTGGCAACGCACGGGTTTTGCTTTGGTCTGTGCACAGTTCAGTTTAGGTTCTGATACTTGCTTCGTGTCTTACCCTGACACGACGAGGACACATGACAGGTTGTCGACCTAGTAGTCCTATAGATTACCTATCTTCTGACACGAGCACGTGTCCTCTAGTGCCTTGTGTCGTGAGCACGAGGGCTCGATACTGCTCGACCATGCTGTCTGTACACAGTTTCTGTGGTTGAGTCCTATTTTCGTTTGGACACGTTTGTGTCCATATTTTTGACACATTATGGTCTGTTGGACACGTACACATAAAATACTTTGTTTACCAACCATTTGACTGATCATTTAGTTGTAGTTTTGAATTTGATTTGGGTTTCCCCAATATTTACTGATACACATTTTAAGCTTGCAATTTCTGAAATTCGATTTCTGTTTAAACCTGATTTTGATGTTAATTTTCCATCTGAGATTCACCCACACATGTATTAGCTTACTGTTGAGGATTGATTCATGACTTGGGTTGATATTGACACAAGAATAGGATTTATGAAATTGGGTTGGGACAGTCATTTTGTTCTCAGACTTCCTGAGAACTAAATCACTGATTTGCTATTCCTATTACACCATTCATTTTCATATTGACACTACATTGCTACATTCCTGAGTTACATTACACTCAAATCCACTAATCCTTGTACTGTTAGCTAATAGTCACATTGCCCATGTTGTAATGACTGTCATTTGTTCACTGCTTTCCTGAGAACATTTGTCAACACTTGAATTTTACAGAGAACACAAACATGTTAGCCACATAAACCTGTCAAGTACACACTGTCGTGTTAAATTGAGCCATAACACACATCCCCTATTGAATTCCTAACATATATGTATCCCACACACAATGGTACACACTACAACACCCATAGCCCTGTTTCAAAGACACAGTAATCTGGGAACACTTGACATATTGCACCGATATTGACACCCTAAGTTAAACACCCTCCCTAACTGTTGAATCCTACTCACAGACAGTACACTGAAATCATTCCTGTCACACAGGTTTCCCACACATCCATAACTGCCACTTTGTTCCTGAGATGATTTCACATCCCTTTTGACATACACACAAATGATTCCCTGTTTTCTATTGACACTTGAACACAAGTGTGTGTCACTTCACTGAATTTTCACTCACACATTTATACACCATGAACCCGAGAAGCATATTCAAAAATCTGAGAACTGTTTTTCTTTCCTTAATCCTGAGAACTCACACTATTATAAATACAATCCTGTAAACATTTTTCTTGTCAATAAATTCCAATGTCTGAGACACACAAGAGCACTAAGACTCTGTCAAAATTTACCTACATATGTACACAACCACACAGTCATATATTCCAGACACACACACACCCACATTGCTATGTACCCTCAATCCCTTCACACACAAAGGGACTATCACATATAGATTCCTTATTTTCCTGTCATTGTAAAGAACTGAGAGACATTGCACTGTTGAATCAACTGAATAACTGAGATGTCAGTTATTGACAAATAGAAGCATTGGTTCACACAAAACCTGAGACTGATTCCTGATTCACTCACACACACAGATTCTCCACTTATACACTCAAGTACACATACATACTAGACACTGTCACACCATATACACTCTACACACTCCTTAGTCCCTGTCACATTCCTACACACTTTGTATCACACACTCTCCCCTCTCTAATTTTCTCTATACAAGTTGTATATATATATGCATTGTTGTATATATAGGTATGCCTATATATATATTTATATATATATATATCTATATATTTATATATATATATATCTATATATTTATATATATATATATATCTATATATATATATATATATATATATATATATATAAATATATATAAATATGTACATATATATATATATATATATATATATGAAGAGTGTTTATGTAGTTGGCTTATGTGAATGTGATATGTATTTTGCTATGGATATGCATATATGTAAATATAGATCTATATATAGAATATGGTGTTTTATGGCCTAGGATATGGCTAATTGCCTCTGGAATAGGGCATATGGCCTATAACCTAGATGACATAGCCTAGGATACCCTTGAGTGGTTTGTGTGCATGAAATACACACATGTGTAATACCTATAGACTGGTATATGGTATTTACTAGCTAAGGTAGACTGTTTAGGCTTGGTGAGACTTCATTAAGCCTAAATTGACCTATTTGACCTAACTTTGACTTGGTAGTTGACTGAAGTTGACCAGGGTTAATTTGGTCTAGGGTTGACCTAATATCATGTAGACTGCATCATAGTATCATATTTTATTACCTAGACATGTTGGAACTTGTGCTGTTCTGATTAGGAGCCAGACACCACTCCTCGGGCAGTATTTCCTTATGGATATCCAGGATACAGACGAGCACGTTCTCTGATCATTTCATATCCTATTCAGAAATATTTTTCTGTTTTAAATTACTTTACTTGATACTGTCATGTTGGTTACACGGATTAGTACTATATGGATCCCGTCTTGAGATGTTATCCCCTTAGAGAGCATCGGGTACTACATGTTCTGTGCGTTTCACTTACATGTTGTATCATTATGTTTCACGGTTCATTGATCACTTGTGACATCTACTCTCATGATCACAGAGTCTTCCTTGAATCACCCATTTATGGGTATTCCTAGAATCACTCATTTATGGGCCCTCCATGTATCACCCCTTGTGGGCCTTTGCATGGAATCATAACATAACCTGGCTGGATCCTTGTGTATTGATTTGGGGTACGGGGGAGTAGAAGTAGACATGTGAATAATATCCAAGTAGTATCTCACCTGATCACCTCCGTAGTGTCTCATCAGAATCTCCTATACCATTTACGTGTCTATATTGTACTCTGACTCACTAGCCACTGTTAGTCTCTATTTATAGTAGATATTTCTATTACAGTTTTCTCTCTGTTTACATACAGTATTTCTTTCAGTTCATGTATCTTACTTTAGTACATGATTATATTTTCTAAACTACTATGATCTGTTGAGATGTATTGGGCTCGCTCCTGTCCTGACTGGACCTGTTGAAAATATTACAGAGGATGAGAAGGAGGCCTGTGTGGATACCTTCTACGGGGCAGCCCTAGACGACACTTGTGAGCTGGACTCTTAGGAGGACCCAGCTATAGCTGATGACTTTACCCCTATTGCCTAGACTAGTTTAATTATACTTTATTTCTGTCTTTGAGATCTGGGTTGTATATATTCTTTCATATTCAGTACTTGAGACTTGTATTTCTGGATATTTGCTGAGATGTTATCTTAGACACTTAGACTTTTCTGATCATCTGTTTTTTTTTTAGTTATATATCATATCGTGCTTCTTCTTCCTTAGTTGTGATTGAGTTTACATTCTGCTATGTCACCCCCATTCGGGAAGTATAAACTGTCTAGCATTATATTGTTAGATGTTGTGACCTAGGACAACGTTCTACCGCCGACACTGTGGCGTAGGATGAACGTACCCACGTCTCGTGCCCTTACTCTAGGGTGTGGGTCATGACAGTTAGACTTGTTTTGCTTAGCCTAGTCTTTGTTTAATCTTGACTTGGTTTATTTGATTGGTTTGGTTCAATTTGACTTGGTTTGGCTTGGCTTAGTTTGGTTTGAGATGGATTGGGTTGATATATAACCCAACTCCTCTCTCTCTCTCCTCATTCTCTTCATCATTTACTTCTTCATCTTCTTCATTTACTCCTCCCACCTACCAAGTCCTAGGAAAGTGCAATTTGCTTCATGGCACTACACCAAAAAGGATAATTTGAAACATTTAAGCTTTTGGACATTGGAACAGTGTATAGATGTTCCTAGACCTTGGAACATTTGTTAACCGTTCCAAACTATCAAATTGTTCCTAATATTAATTTACTTAAAGTTGAATATTTTTTGAATGGTCAATAAACATAATTATATACGTTTAATCACACTTGTTGGTCACGTGCTTGATAACAAAAGTGTTCCAGATCAGTGTCTTTCATTCTATGTACAGAAGAAGAAGAAAAAAAACCCTTTGCTCTCCCCACGCACACCTCATGGTGCCATTCTCTTCCCATCACCATACCGGAGTCGAAGAATTTCGATCTCCACGTCGACGCCGCTCTCTTGCACCCGACGGTCCCTCTTCCCTCCAAATTTCCCCCAAATTCTCCTCTCCGCTGCCTCCTATGGAAAACCAGGGCAAGTTCCGTACGTAAGAAAACCCTAACCCTGATCCTAAAGATTGGATCTTGATTTGATTTGGTTCAGATCTTCGATTTTCTATGAAGGGGAAGAAGGACTTCAGCATGATGATCCTCGAGAGAAAGAAGAAGCTGAACCAGCTGGTCGTCGACGAGGTCGTCAACGATGATAACTCGAGGGTGTCGATCCTCGGAACCACCATTCTTTGCCCACAATCCAAGAGTCTTGTATTCTTCTTTTCTTTTGCACAGGTTTGATTCAAAACAAAGCTATGTAGATGTCCTTTCATCTTGATTTTTGTTGTTTTATGTCTTTGCATATTTTTTCTTGTTCTTTATGTAAAAAATCCATATTTTGAGACTTAGGAGATTTGAAACAAGGTTATGTGACCATAATTGATGTTCAGGTTCAAAATTGCATATTTTTATACTTGTTCTATGGATTATGTTCAGTCCTTTAGTATTTCTTGGATGTCGAAGAATTTAATCAATATTAGTTTCTCTTGTCCTTCTGGCATCTTCATTCTGCCTTGCAATATTGAGCACCTGAATGAAGGACTTTGTTCCTCGTTCTAATTTTCTAGGCCTAGAGATAGCTTTGTATTTCAGAGTACAGAGGGCATGTGTTACTTATTTCTTGTTATGTCTGACATCTATGAATCCAACATATTTTTTGATAGTCAAAATTTATGACGACATCAATTGTTGCATAATCTCTCAAGATCATCCATGAGAATAACTGAGTTCCGTAAATTTCAAGTAGCTTTATAAGGAAACATAAAAAATAGGGAATGACATTGTTAGAAGCCTGTCCTAACATACTCGCCATTGCTGCGGTTCGTGATGAGTTCGTCATTGTTGTAGAGTAAATTTAACAACAGATGAAGAAGAAGACTAGGAAGTTGGGAATTGTAACTAGGGTTTGCTTTAAGGAAGTAAATTGGAAAGGAAGGACATGGAAAAGTAAATGCTGTAAAAAATGCTTGTAAGGAAACAACTTGGAAAATAAGAAATAAAACTTCAATTCTGATACCTCTTCCTTTGCGTTCCATCCTCTTATATACTGGAGGATTGACATTTATTAGTACTAACTAACTTCATTAAGTCTAACTAACCACTGAGCTGACTGGACTAATTAGCTTGTGACTGGTAGAGTGATTTGTTGAGCTGGCTTGGAAATAAAATGCTGAGCTGGACCTATTGGAGCCTACATTAGCTGGACCTCTGGGAGCCTTCATTAGCTGTTGTTCTATTTTGCTACTATCTTCGCTGTATCTTCCTCCTATCTTCTGATACCGATCATTCCCATTCCGACAATACACCCCACTGGACAGTGAGCTTAGCCAGGCTCCTATCATTCCCTTCCCCTTATTTTGACCTTGTCTCAAGGTCAAAGTATAGGTAATCTTTGAAAAACTGATCATAGGATACCTAGGTTGCAGAGTTTGAATCTGTATCCTTCCATTACACTAATGAATCTACTTTTGTCCCATCCTCATGTATTAAGCTAGCTATATATGCCACTAAACTGGAAGTAGAGAACTAAGTGGTCACTGAGCTAACATTTTGAACAAGGAAGCTATTGAGCACTGAACTGTTGAGCCTGATACTGAACAGTGAAGAGTCTGTATGATACCTAGATCCCATATGGTTATCACCAACTTTTCTTTGGTAGAAGAGCCAGCATACGCTGTTACTATAGGTGATGCCTTGTCTTGCAACTGCCCCAAGCTCCTCCCCGGAAAGCTTCCTTGCAACGGATTGCCGAGTATTGCAGTCTTCTGTTGCAGTATGACATTGAGATGGTACGACTTGGGTGGAAAGCCAACAGTCTGCAACTGGTCAGCAACCAATTTCTTGGGAGCGAATGTGTCTTGTTTTCCTCCTGATGTAAAAAATAGTACGACAAGGTCAAAATTTATTTTCTGCAGCTCCGCCTTCTCTTCCAACCAGCTTCGTATTCTACCCGCCTCACTAAGAACCTCATCTATCATAGCTTTGGGAAGCCATGGCTTGTTTATCTCCCAGTTCCTTACAATCTTCTGCCACTCATCAAGGTATGTTTGAGCATGTTCATAACCAGCTGACCTTGCAGTCAACTCATTCCCTCTGAAAAATATTAGATCTCCAATTACTTTGAGCGATTCCAGGCGGTCTTCAAATTCAGTAACCCCAGCAGCCTCACCATCAGTGTATAAGCAATCTTGCACCTCACTTGATTTCCTTGCCAAGGATTGACATTCCTGTTCAGTTGAAATCTTCACAATCCCTTCAGTATCTTCAAGCTTTTCTCTTGTAGCATATATATATACCTCCAGGTTACTTTTAAGTTTTGCAGTTCTGTGTCTTTTAGCATCCTTCTTATCAAGGGCCTCCAGCCCTAGTTTAGCTTCAGCAAATGAATCTTTCGAGAGGATTATGAAGGTCTTCATAATCCTCTCCGTCCTGACATCAAAATTGTCCTGCTCTTCTATATTTGAATTGGCGGAGTTGCTGCTCTCACTATCAATATTTATGATGTCTTTACCATCATTTGTTTCCTTTTCTTGGTCTACGACGTCAATTCTATCGAAATCTGAGGCAACAGATTCTTGCTCCAGGTTCCTGGTATTACCAGCCTTTTCATTCACAAATGTGGGATCCTTTCTATTCTCATTTTCAACACAAGGAACAAGTACATGGTGATCATTGTTGATAGATGAAATTATGCCAGTACTTGGTTCCTCGCCATCAACATCAGTTACAATGAATTCTGGACCAGAGTCACAGATCGCGCTGCCAAAGAGACCACGTATTTCAGACTTGATGAAGGGAAATGGGAATTGGTGGTTGTGACAATAATCATCAAATTGAATTGCCTTTTCCAAGTTGATATTAGTGAAGACGACAGCCTGAAAATCATCAAGTTGTTTCCTCGCATTGGTGGTTGTCACTCGTTCCACATCTTCTACTTTTTTACTGGGTGTTTTAGAAAACTGTTCACCAATCTGTAGTTCTAGCTCGCATAGTGCTCCTTCTTCTGCAATCTTTATAGACGAGGAATTCGCATGCTCAAGCTCATCCTCCTCTAGAACAGGAAATTTCTTTTCAACCTTAGAATTGGTTGAACCATCTAGAACGCCAATTTGTCGTCTTGTAGATTCCTCAACTTCCAGTTTGGAAGGTTCGATTGCAGTTTGGATCATTTCTTCTTCGATATCCTTGTTGTACTCAGTCACATTAACTGATGGAACAATAGCTGATCCAGGACCCCTCTCAGAATACATATGAGCCGAGTAGTGATATGAACGATCAATAGGAGCATTTGGAAGGTCTTCATCCTCACCAACCAAATTAGTGGGTCATCTTCCCATCCAGCTTGGTAAATGGAAGGTTTCAGCTTGATGGGGTCGTATAAATTGGCGTCCTTGAACTGGAATTCAAAACATTTGAGTTAAATAAACGACTGATTTTAGAAGTGTTCATGTTTATGATTGAGAAGTGAGGGATTCAATAGAACCCACATAAAAAATTCAAGTTTGAAGTTTGATACAAGTTGCATGCCTCCATACCTAACAATCAATGTAGAATATGGACCATTCCTTCAGGTATGGGCAAAGCTTCGATCTCAATCAGGTCATAATCTCTTGGAGAAAATAATAGGTTGTGATATAGACAGGTAGATAAAAGAGTTTAGTTTTACATATGAGAATATGATATTCACATTTATATTTAGTACATTAAAATTCAATATCCTATTTGTTACTCTGAAGTGCATCATGACAGGTGTTGTTGTTTTGATAGGAAATGCCAGCCATATTCTTTGCATTTAAACATTATCGAAAGATCTTGATATTAAAGACAGTTCTTGCGATACAAAACCAACCCTTAGTAAATCAATATTTATATCATGGTTGAAGTTACTACAAGGTAAGGAGGTGTCTAAGCCATATATGAGCTTTTTTAAGCCTTTTTCTTTTAGTTATTTATTTTGGGATAGTCCTCAATAGGAGTTTTGTGTGATTAAGAATTTGTGGACATATTACTATATCAAATATTTCTTAGTGAAAATCAGATTTTATTCACATGTCTTCAATGGTTCACAAGTAAAGGATTAAAATATGTGTATTTTTGGTGCCCCATATTATCTGCATTTTTCACATGTATTATACACACAAATAACCTTACAAACTAGAACACAAATAACATGGTTGATGAAGGTTTCATTTTATATATGTAGACAAGATTGTTGTTGCTAGCATAACCTTTCTATTGGGGTGCCTAACTCGAGAGTGTTGTTGACACCATTCTAACTAGGGTCCTATTTTGATCAATTCTAATTGGGTTTGGAATATTTCTTTTTGTCCGATGTCATTGCTTTTATCTTCAAATGCTCTTTCTTTGTTTGTGATTTCAGAATTGGCTTTGTTTCTTATTTCAGAAGAATGAATGTGGGTATTACGAGGGCAAGATCCTTCATCCTAGTAAATACCGTACCAAACACATCCTTCCTGCTCAAATTGGTGCAGAGATAGCAACTTCATCCTACATATTTTAGGTATGTGTTCATTTGTGTGTCTCAATGCAAGTGAACTTTGAGTATCAGAGTTGAGTATAGAATCATAGGTAGTTAGCATATTACAATTTAGTGTGTGGAATATGTATGCATATGCAGTTGTCTGGAAATGTGTATCGGTGCACGTAAGGATGTGTACAACAGTGTGTATGTGTTTTGTGTATGACAAGAACATATAGATCCCCGTATGTGTAGTTAGTGTGTGATGCATGTGGGTATAGTTGTGTTTAGCATATATATGGGGGGACTGAAACAGTAACCAGTATTGTTCAATTAGCTTCATACTAGTTTGTTTATGATGATTGATTTTGGAGTCATATGGTTTGCCTATCTCATTTAGGTAGCAATGATATATCCCATGGACTTGATGGCTTCAGTTAATAGTTAAAAACTGAGTAACTCATGATCCAATTCACTAATTTTGAAGGAATGGTAAAGAAATAGAAAATCAACCTTGAATGTTTTAATGTGTAACTCATCCCGATATGTAGATTCCACTTTTCTCTATTGTTACATATGCAGCATTGAACTTCTCATCTTATCCCACAAAAAAGACAAACCTATTTTTATTGTTTCCTAAAGCTTTACAGAAACTACTAGCAAATCTACTTCTACTACTTCCTTGTTGAGCAAGCTGAGAGTTTTTTGGTGAACAATAGCTAGCCCCACACCAGCAAAGGGAAATAAAGGAAGTTAAGGAGATATATCTTTCAAGTTTTGATAGAAGAATTTGTAGGCAAGAGCTTTTAATTCAGTAGTTTTATGATCCCAATATCCAGGAAGCATCAAATGGTTATGTGGTATGTCTTCTGTAAAACTTCAGTGTTCAGTTCCTTATGACATGCTCAGGAAAACGAAACCAGAGTTTTAAATTTCATTTGTTTCCTTTTCGGTTTCTTCTTATCAAAGTCATATTTTTATTTTGATCATTGTATTACATTTCATTCAGGATTTTCGAGGAAGAGGTATGTTAAGGCCATCAAAAGGAAATCAACAAAGTTGTTAAGCTCCACGAAGAACTTGATATTGATGTCCTTGTCCTTGGAGAGCCTTATTTGTCATATAGATTTGACAGAAATAGTTGGATACATAAATTTGTCATATGGGTTTGACGGAGAGAGGTGGATCCATGGAGAGCCTTATTTGTCATAAGGACACGATACAGGTATGGCGGATACGGGATACGGGCATTCTCAAATAGGTACATATGCAGACCCCTATGTTAAATTAGTACGGACACAGATACGGATACCATTCTCCATGCAGCATAGAACAATGTTATCTCATTTTCTAGCTTGTTGTATAACTAAATAAAGAAATGGCATTTATAGAAGAGATTGTTGATTTTTTTTTTTTTTTGCTTGTTTTAATCTCTTTGAGGATTCACTTCTTCTTTTTTTTGTTACAGAGGTTTGCTACTTTTCTGGCCCCACTTACATCTGGACGTATAAATATTACAAGTAAGACAGTTTATATATCGAAGAGGATATATCTAAAGAGAACCCCAGATACAACGAAAGGTATACACATTATTCTAGTGCCCTTAAAGCTGCTACCACTTGGCACAACATGATAACCCTTCAAATATATAATGGTAGCATTATTATTGCATAATGTTTTGAAGATTATTTTGCTTGTACAATGTACATGAATTTCTTTAACAGGAGTGTCGTAAAGCATGTGGAGGGCAAAGCCTTAAAACAGAGAACTGAATTATGATCATGAAGGGCGAGTTTGATGTACAGTCCGCCTTTGAAGGAGAGAGAATGTTTACTGCAACAGGTACTACACCTAAGATTTTAGTCGGACGATCTTCGTTTAATATTAGGAATTAGCAATCTGGGAAATTATAATTAGATATAACTGATTAGGTTAGCAGCCGTTTGCGGGTTTGGGAATGGAACAAATGAATAATGCTTGCCCATTTGTTCCAGCATTTCTGACAAGCTGCACCCTTAGGAATACTAAATTCCAGGTACTTTGTTATTTTATTGTCTTCCATCCATACTGAAGTAGTACCATGTTATATTGGATTTTAATTAACAGATGAGTGTTACCTAGTTTAGAATGATCTTTACTTCTCCAAGAACAACTATCTAATATCCATAATTTGTTTACATGGAAAGTTAATGTCATGTTGATTTTAGTGTTTTGTTTAGGTTCTGAAGTTAAAGGATCAAGCAGATCAATGTTTTCCCGAACTAGTACTTGTCATGTTAAAATTGTATTCATAGGACACAAGCAAATCAATGTTCAGAACCTTCAGCACACTATGAGCAAGGGACTCCTTTGAGTTTTAGAGTTTGGAACTAATTTGTTCTTTCCACTCTCTAGACTATAATAGTAACTGTATTGACATATGCATTATATTTGTATGGCAGCATGATGAACAACTTTGAGTTGGAGAAGTGGATTTGTGTCCTCCCTACTTGGGTACAAGTAATAGATTACTGGATGCCAACATCACAAAAAGTCTACTCTGACATAATGTCAGTTTATAAAGCAATGGTATGAAATTCTGCTTGTTCTTTTTACATGATTAATATTAATACGACATGATACTAGCTTTATTACATGTTGAACCATATATGTAAGATGAGTAACTCCCTAGTTCTCTTTCAACTGTGCTTTCAAATACATTTATTTGAATGGGTACTACGTGAAAATGCAAAGAATGATTATTGACATGATGATAATAAATTTCTATCAACAGAACCCGAGAAGACAAAGATATAATTCATGGAACAATTGGCAGATAAATGATACCATAAATCATGGCAGATTTAAGGTAAAAGTCGTACCTATTACTTTCTCTTTCATGAATCTTTCTTATTGTAAGACATAGTACCTAAGAATGACAAATGTTTCAGACAAGGTGCTTATTTACAGATGTTTGGTGGAGATATGTAATAGAGCAGATGAAAGCATCCTAGAAACAACTGCGATTAGCATTCAGTCAAGAGGTGGAGCACTCGAACAGATGGTTGTCCTGGTTATAATAAAAGCATGGTTCACAAACCTGTGATCTAAATCATTTGAGGCAACCCCAATCATTTGAGGCAGCATCGGTCTATGGGGAATGGTATCATGATTGAAGACTTCTTCCCTTACAGTCCAAACTTAAGACAATTTCTTTATACAACAAATTTGTAGTAGCAACAACATTAGAGATTGTTTTTTAAATTGTACAATTATATTTTTGTTGTTGATTTTATTTATTATTTGTAATTTTTTATTTATATACTTTTGATGACATTCTATAAAGATTAACTTTTGAAAAATGTTATTAGTTTTGTATTAAGTTGATATCTTTGGTTGATTTAATGGAGCTCTTGGATGTTGATTCAGGGTATGTGTAAAAAATCATGCACCATTTATTATGTTGTTTCGATAGAGGAATAATCAGATTTGTGGTTCAAACTAAAAATGGAAAGCAAAATTAAAACTAAAAAAACAGAAACATTAATAAAGTGTTTCAAAACTAGCCATGAGAACAACGCAAAAGCGTTGCAAATTGCATTTAGGAACAAGCCTAAAGCGTTTCAAATGACATTTAGAAATGTTTCAACGGTGTTCCAAAAATAATTTAGCAACACATTATATGTGTTCCAAAATCTGTTTTTGGAACACCTTATAAATGTTCCAGACTTAATTTAGGAACGCATTATAACCGTTTCAAAAATTGCAACGCCACTTTTAGGAACGATTATAATATGTTCCTAAAATTATTAAGAACATATAAAAACTGTTCCTAAATATCTTTTTTGGTTTATTGTGGAGGAACTCCATTTTTGTTATTCCATTGTCTTCCTCACGAGATTCTAAGACACTTTAGTATTTGACATTTTTAATTTCCATGGTTTATTTCTTGTAGATCTAAGCTCGTTGTATTTTCGGTTTTTTGGGTTTTGATCTACCAAACTTTATTATTTTCAAGTTTTGATTATTCTATGTTGTAGAGAATTCAATTTAACCCAAAATGGACCCTTGAAAAGTTAGATTTTAACTTGTTTTGGAGAAGTTATGGCCAAAATAAGATTTGAGCATTTTCTAGTTCATCTGTGCTGAATTTGACATGGACGATGAATAGTGCCACAGCCGCAGGAATGAATAGTATCACATGAATAGTGTCGCAGCCGCAGGAATGAATAGTGATGCCTAAATAGTACCGCAGCCGCGGGAATGAACAGTGTCGCATGAATAGTACCGTAGCCGCAGGAATGAATAGTATCGAAGCCACAGAAATGAATAGTGCTGCAGCCGCAGGAATGAATAGTACCGCATGAATAGCGCCGTCGCCTCAGGAATGAATAGTGCCGCATGGCTTTCATAGTGCTGCATAGTACCGTAGAAGGCTGCATAGTGCCGCAAAATGCCGCATACGGCATATTTTGGCTGTTTTTGGCTATTTTAAGTCATATTTGGCTGAATTGTGGCCAAAATTTCTTCCAACTCCCAATATTAAAGTTGTAGATCTTTTCATTGGCTTCAAAAATCTGTTACTAGCTATTTTATGCAAGTTTCTCTCCCACATGATAATATAAGGATAAAATACGATAGTGGCCTGTTAAGGCGCACTCTTACCAAGTAACAAGTAACTTGACATGATGATTTTTGATAGTGACCCGTCGTGGTGCACTCATGACAAGTAACATGACATGATAGTGGCCCGTCGTGGCGCACTCTTGATATGTAAACCCAACATGATAATCTTGATATGCTGTTGTGAAGGCTATCTTGACTTGCTAAGTAACTTTTGTCTTGACACCGTAGGTTTTTGTGCTTGTATAAGCTTACATGTCTCGTCTTGCATCATGTCTAGGACATGAATACCTGGTTACCACGGTCAGGGATTCATATTGAATCTGACTAGGATAATGACTAGTTTGATCGTGTAGTTCATGAAGAGATTTCCCAGCTACAGGCTGTCCCGTTATTTGGGCGATCTAATTGGACTTGTAGCCTGCCGTCGAGTAGGGCACATTTCCAACACACTGTCATGTGTTGCACCCCCAAGTCACCTAATCCAATTCTCTCAACTTGTGGCCAGATAACCTGGAGTAAGTCTGCAGGGCTTGTGGCTGTTGGAACATCTCATTACATCTTGTTAGTAACTAAGCTTGTGATAACCCTAGTTAGTTAAAGTATCAAGCCGTATTCATTGCTTGGCCGTGATTGATGGATGGAGTCCCATCTAGTCTTGCCTAAGCAAGGCCAGTACATGGTTATTTCAGCACATTACAGTTATGCTTTACCTTATCGATAATTGGGTAGAGACTAAGTTCTATTCAGGTGAAGGGTTACAACCCCGGTCCTTATTTTGTTTACGGGTTGTAACATGGCTACCAGAATAGTCCCTTAGTTGTCTTATCATTTATCACCTTATTTTCCCTAACTCATGTCTTTTATTATTATTTATGTCTCATGTGCTAATATGCTAGTTTTAGTTCTTAAGTGAAGCCTTCCTTGTGGCACTTACTCTTTCTGGGTCTGACCCAGCTGGTTTTGTATAGCCAGATTTTGGAGTAGCACCCGCGGATCTTCCAGCCTTCCAGCCAGATGGTGCACACTAGACGCAACCCTGGCAATGAGTAGGTTTTATTTTGCTCTTTCACTCTATTGTAAATTATTCTTTTGAGGCGTTAGCCGCCGAGCAAGTATTAGCTCGTGTTAAATTTATATTTTTGTCTGCCTAAGGGCTGTTACATGGTTGACAAATCTTAGGGTTGATCATGTATGACAAACTCTTGCTAGTCTTCGTATTTTGTATGACTCGATTCATGATCATCTGAATATGTAATATTTGGGATGCATTACCTTGTATGTCTGATGATCTACCATCTTGTTACATTTACTTGCTTGCTTGAGATTGAGACACTAGGCTTGTTCTTGACCCTAAGAGACTAATGGCTTGTAGTAAACCCTCATGTATCTAGACAGCGTGACCGTATTACGAGGTATGATTCACTTCAATGTACGTAGCTGGCTATGTCTGTCCTTCGATCTCCAGTATTCTGGTTCTGGGGCATGACACGGTTTAAGTGGTGTCCCATGCAGGTCTTGTAAATCAAGATGTATGAGGGTTTCACTGAATAGATGTCTCAATCAACATTCGTCCTTGATCTCTATTTGTTTCTTCTAATCTTTCTAAAATCTTGACCTGATAACATGTTTATAACCTCGATCTATCATGGTCCTTCCTTATTGTTCTCCATGTCGTTTCTTCAGCGACATTGTTCCTGGCCCTACCGATCAGCAAGACGGAGCACCTCCAGTGAACCAGCAGCAACCTAGAGACCAAGTCCAGCATTCAGAAGTAGCCTCCAGAGTCATGCCTACCGGGGGATTAAGAGCCACCAGCTCAGCCTGTCCAGCCTACAGAGCCCGACAATAAAACCTTGGTGGGTCTCATCGGGGAATTGCTTGCATCTCAAAATCATCGGGGCGATGCGCTGTACCAGATAATACAAGATGCAATAGGCATAGTTGGTTACCAAGGGAACAACGCGACTGTTTGCCATTGATTGTAAAATTACAGAACAATTTATGTAGGAGGACTGAACTTAGACTCACAATACAAACTCGCTTGTACAAAGAAAGCCTAGGGACGAAAACCTAGGTACAACAATCTAAGTACAACTGTTTATTTTAGATTTTAGGGGGTGACGATAGTGGCTCGAGAAAGCGACGACAGCTCTGCCTTACTCCTTGGACGATCGGGTGCAGCCTTGGCTCTGGAGAAGAACTGCTTGGCGTTGATGAAGAAATGCTCTCCTTGTTCTCTCTGTATATGCTCCTCTGTCCTTTCGATCTCTGTATATTCTCTCTCTGATTCTCTGGATCCGAAGGTCAGGTCTTTTACAAGGAAATGGCACCTTGCTATTTATAAGAGTGGAGGGGTATCATTAGGGTTTGCAATGATTGCCCATTCTCAAAAGTCGGTGGTTAATATTTAATGAATCTGGGCCACTCATTTTGAATATAATAGATTTGAGTAATTAATGTGATTGTATCAAATCTCTATGGGCAATAAATGTTGATTACCATGAA
This sequence comes from Iris pallida, assembly GCA_029216955.1. Taxonomy (NCBI): domain Eukaryota; kingdom Viridiplantae; phylum Streptophyta; class Magnoliopsida; order Asparagales; family Iridaceae; genus Iris; species Iris pallida. The sequence continues at coordinate 14,897,978 of JANAVB010034417.1, forward strand.
TATTCGCAACTTGTGATGGCTTGTCACGTGTCTAGTTTGCTCGATCTGGGCAATTATGGTGATTGTAGCAAATTTATTTTGTTAGGATTTGTTAGCATCCATAATCCTATGAGGATAAGACTGCCACGTGTCTCAGTCATCGTGAAAAATGCCACGTGTCTCCACTGGGTCGTCATGGAAGAGCCGCATATGAGTGGGCCGCATGAGGATGAACGGCCGCATGAAGATGGGCAGCCGCATGGGGATGAACAACCGCAAGAAGGTGGGCAGCCGTATGGGGATAGGCAGCCGTATGCTGATGGGCGGTCGCATAAAGGATGCAGCCGCATGAAGATGGAAGGCCGCATAAAGGATACAGCCGCATGGAGATGGGCGGCCGCATGAAGTGGTCGGTCGCATAAATGCTGCAGCCGCATGCCTCAGAATTTGGTGGATTCTGTTAGCGGTGAGAAGATTTTCTCCTCTTTCCTAGGAATGCGCTTTATGTCAGTCATTATTGCGCCTTTATGTCAGAGCTGTTAGCCGTCAGGGCATTAAATGCAGCAAAAGACGAAGGAAGGAACAGTTGAAGGCCACGTGGATCCTCTCTGGGCCGTATGGGATTATTCGAGCTGCATAGACTCTTGAGCCGCAGGGATCCCTGAGCCGCATGGGCTCTCTGAGCCGCTTGGGGATCCTTGGCCACATGGACCTTTCTTTATTCTTTTCCATACTTCTACAAGACCCCCTTCAAAGTTTTCAATTTGCAAAATTGAAATACTTTGAATAAGAAGCATGGCTATGTATAAACTCTTCTGGCCGTATATGATGTTCTGGCCGCATGGATGTCCCAACCGCATGGCCTTCCTCAGCCGCATTGGCCAACCAGCTGCATGGACTTTCTGGACGCATAGGCTGTCTGGCCGCATGAGCACCTTGCCACGTCATCCTGCCACGTGTGCAAATCTTTTACATTAATTGTTGTTAATTTGCTGTCAGATTTTGAAGCCGCTTTTCGGGGCAGGATCCCAAGAGTTTGGCCTTTATTTTAGTCGGCTCGTCTCGATAACCGAAGAGTCAGTTTTCAGGCTGTACATGGATCGAGGCACCCCTATAAATATGAACGTGTTCAGTCGGAGAGACTTCTTTATTCTCTTCTTCGTCTTCAACTCTTGTTGCCCTAATTTTCTTCCTTTGTCTTCCTTCTTCGACCGTCGAACGATGATGGCCCCTAAGTCTTCCAAGGCTGCTTCTACTGCTGCAAAGGACAAGAAAGCGGCTTCCTCTTCGACCACTACGCCTGAAGTTCACCCCGACGTCCATCCTGCTTTTAAGGGTAAGGATTGGATGGAATATTGAATGCTTTCAACCATAAAAACCATGGCTCTGTTGCATAATTTATACACGAGCCTTCATCCTTCGTCTTTATTGAATTGCCTAAGTTCAATCATGATGAAACCACATATGTTGCGTAGGCCGCATGACCCTCTCATATCCGAGCCGCATGGGGCATGCCCTGCGTTTGAGTCGCATGAGATGGACTTGAACCGCAGGAGCACTTCTGGATTTGAACCGCATGAAGTCCCATTGAACGGGACCGCATGTGCTCCTGATGAACTGGACCGCATAAAGCTTCGCTAAGTCGTGCCGCACAAGCTCATCTGCTAAATAGAACCGCATAAGCTCAACCAAACCGCATAGGCTTTATCGAAGCAGTGCCGCGTAAAACCTAACTGAATGGGGCTGTATAAGGCTATATTGAACCGAGCCGCATAGGCTCTATCGAAGCAGTGCAGCATGAAGTCCAACTGAATTGGGCCGCATAAGGCCGCGTCGATCCGAGCCGCATAGGCTCATAAGAGCTTTTTTAAGTGGTTTTGTTTTAACCATCTTCTAATCCTGTTTTTTTGTCTTTTCTCAGTGGATCTGCTAATCAATCCAGCAGGAGAGCTTTTGGTAGGTTCAGCACAATCTGCTCTGGTGTGCGGCTCGACGACTTAGTTCGACGTGTGTCAGATCAGCTTTCCGCCGATGAGCCTTTGGAGAGGGTGAGCGCCATCAATAAGCAGCCTTTCCACTTTCTTTGTACTATGATAAACTCGAGAAGGCTGGAAGGAGAGTATCTGAAACCAGCCTTTCTCTTCGGAGATGCTCTATCCATAAAGAACCACCGAGTGCTGGACATTTCTGAGAGCTGGGACTTTACTATGGACGGGGTGGAGATCCATATTCCCGAAATAGAACATTATTTTTCCCTCTCGTGGTTCAATATGGTACCGTTGAGCAGGTGGATGGTGGGCTCCCTAACTCCAACCCAATCGGGGATGTTCGTGGGCAACATCCATTATAATAAGAATATTAGGTCAGCATATGCGAGCAGGGACTCGGTCAGTCGGAGCGTGATGGGACTGATTCCGGGTACCTTCATAAACGTATCTAGTCCCAACTTCACGTTTACATTAGCCGATACCTTCCTGAATCAGCTCGCTCGTAAGGGGTCTTATCTTGTTGGCAGGTTGTCGCTGTTGAACTGGATAAACCCTATCCCTACGTGGGCCAACCTGACCTCATGGATCCTGAGGAAATACGAGGCATTCCTTCGGAAGATTGACCTCTATTATGCCATCCGGGGCACCTGTTACGGGTTACCCATTAACAAGCCGTTGTTCATGGCTCTTTTGGAAATGTATAACCGGCAGACAGGAACTTTCTTCGCGCCCGGAGGGGAGTTGGGACTTGCTCTCCATGAAATGTATGCTGTTTCTAAGCCCGCCATGGAGGGGCGAGGCCTTTTGAAGTATACACCCCGACAAACGAAGATTTCGAGTATCTGGATCGACGATTCCCAGGTTTCATTGCCGTATACCAGTAACTGCTATGCCACCACAGTATTTGTCACCAAACGGCTATCAAGAAGAACAATAGTTCAGAAGGGAACGCTCCCCATACCACGTCTTGGGTCTCGTATCTTTTCAAATTCAGTCCCTCTGGCCGAGTTTCTTCTCGAGGTCCTCAGACCCAGGAGGAGATAAAAAACCTGATGTCGACTGCCATGAGGTCGAGGTCCACCAGTGACAAATTTGGGAGTCGTACTGGCTCCTTCAGCTATTTCTACCACGGTACCCGACAGATGTCTGAAAAAGCGATCTTGGCCAGATTCTTGATGGTGTGGCTACGGAACTGCGTAGTCTTTGGAGGGGCAGGTTATATTGAAAGGATTAGTCGCCACTTCATCCTTCCGGCCGTAAAGCTGGTCTTCAGAGTCAGGCTGGCCCTTCTTCCGGCCATGGTGTGTAGTATACACTACGGCCTCCGTGCCTTTTCGTCTAAAGTCATTGTCCGCGAGACGACACTGGACTTTGAGCGAATAGAGCTACCCTACCATTATCTAATATGATGGCTATTAATACATTATCGGTCGTTGATGAGGCCCGGAGCAGAAGATGGTGTTACCGATGATGACTCCTTCCTTTTCCGATACCGTCGTCAGCCTTGGGAATACGACACCATGCCAGCCTGTCGGAGGGCGTTGGCGAGAGTAGACGGGCACAACTTCTTTGTGTCTGTTCCTCAATTTACCACTAGAGAAGTGAGGGGTGTACATGTTGATGGTATTGAACCTCCCCTACTCATATCTGAGAAAATGCTCCTTTGGCTGCACAATATTCGTCCAGCGCACCTAGTATATCGTTACCGCAATAACGTATACCTGGAGCCCTACTTGTCCAGCAGGTTCTCCCGCCAGTTCGGGTATAGCCAGCTGTTCCTTGATTGTCCCAGTGCTTGCCTAGGCTTTGAGGGAAGTGTCCTTGATGGTATCAGGGCTTGGTATTACTACAATGCGGTTTATACCCGAGCTAGCTTCTCGGTCCCCGATGCTAATATGCCAGGGGAGATTTTGTACATGGCGGCCCTCTATCATGTTACGACGAGCAAGGCTCCCATTAATTTTGACATGAGTACCAGCTTTATTGTCGGTACTGGCTTGGCAGAGAAGCCCGAGGGGTCCAAGAAGAGAAAGAAAAAGACGAATATGGTTTCTGTGCCGGACTCGGAGTCCACTACAGCGGGTGAAGAGGATGATGAGCAGGATGCCGATAATTCGTCCCATCCCTCGGACGAGGAGGTGGGGGATCAGCCACCTATTGTGCCGGATAAAGTGGTGGAGGATCAACCACCTGCTGTGCCTGGTCCTTCGCGTAAACGAGGCAGGCATATGTTTACTGATGATGGCAGAACCTTCTCCACGAAGCAAGCTGCGGTAAGGCGTCGCAGGCTGTTTATTGAGGATATTGACGCTGTTTCTGAGGTGATTTGAATTTCAACTACCTTCTCCTTCTTTTTCTAAACTTTGGCCTAATTATTTTCTTTTGCTCTTTGTAGGCGTCAGAGGAGTCGATTTCTCGGGAACCAACCGCAGAGGTTGACCCGGCCCTGACCAATTTGGTCGATAATATATGCACCGATATCATTCCTACTGGGGTTCTTCCGGAGGCGGCAGAGGAGTCCCACCTTGCTGAGGCCTCAACCCTTGGGGACAGGGGCTCTAGTGCACCTGTCCCTGAGACAGTTGAATTTCAACGGGGTGCCGCTGAACTGGCTGGCTCCCTTTCTAAGGTGGCTGGGGCAGAGGAACCGGTTGAATTCAATTTGGAAGCCGTGGGTGAGGAGACTATGTCAGCTGCGAGCGAGCTGCGGCCTCCATGCTCGTCCCCTGGTAAAATAAGCCGAATCATAACTTGTGAGGAGGCCTATCTACTCTATCATCATATCCATCGGGTTACGTCGATTGATGGTTGCTTTGGACGTACAGGTCCTATCCCTTTATTGCCGGTGACGGATATTGTCGGGGCGGACTCTACCAGAGGGGATCTGATGGAAGCACGTGTGCCTCCTTCTCTTCCAACCTATATTAAGGGGACTCTAGCTGGGTCGAGTTCGGGGGCCCAAGTGGCGGCACAGCCGGGGCAAGGAACAATGCTTCCTGCGTCCTCCTCTGCGAATATGGTTTCGGGGGATAACCTTTCCGCCTTACCAAGTATCCAAGCTCTTCGGGCGGCGGAAGAGGAGCTAGCCGCTATTTATGCGTCTTTTCGCACAGAATTTGTTTCCCTGGTGGCAGGGATGGCAAGTTCCGATGCTACTCTTTCGACATTGCCAGCCACACTCCCTTTGACGTCGTCCTCTACAGAAGTTTTGGATGAAGTGTCCCAGGATGTGGTTGACAGCTTTTACCGCCACCAGAAGAGAGGGGTCGAGGAAGCAGTGGAGAGGGGGACTCCCTTTGCTATGGCCCGTCGGTACGCCGTTGGCCAAATCGATATCCTTAGAACACTCCCCGGTGGGACGGGGCTAGCTGCGCTTCTGGAGCCCAAGCTGCTAGAGGCTGATCATCTTGTGGCCCAGTTTCACGTGCTGCACAAAGTTGATCTGTCCGCGGCAATAGATCAAGAGCGCACTTTCCTCATAACTACGGTGGAGAAGGTGAGGCTTGCTCGGGAATCGATCAAGCCGACTATAATGAAGGACCGTCGTGATATATCTCAGTTATATGATCAATTGAGCCGTAGAAATGAAGATTGCACGACTCGAAAAGCGACCGCCTCCCGCGGGGTAATTGACACCAGGGAGCAGATCCTCGAGCTCCAGAGAAAGCTGGCCTTTCTGGAGTCCGAGCTCGAAGCCGCCCGTACTGAGAAGGGGCTTGTTATCCAGGAGGCTGACAGACTTAGTCGAGCTTCTAACAATCTGGAACTCGCTCTGAAGAAGATGGTGGATGACTGGCGTGCATATATGTACTTGGATGATGCGGAGCAGTTGTCCCAGGAGGCTGAGCGCCGAGGTAGACAGCGGCTCGAACTGGGGACCACCTTGGTGAGAAATCGCCTCCTGGAATTATGTACCGTCGAACCATAGACGGCTTTTTCTTCTTTTTATTTTCGTTCTTTTCCTTTCTTTAAATGGGACATTGTCCCTAGAACATATAGTACTTTTGCTTTCCAAATAAAAGAGTATGCTTTATTCTACCCTTCTCTGTATTGTTTGTTGTGCTTGTCGTGTTATGGTGATGTTTGCCCCGCATGGGGGACTTGTTTGTGGACCTGTTACCCTTGGCATACCTTGGTTTTAGGTACGGATAACAAGTTTGATTGGGGAAACCTAGAACAATTCTATGGTAAGGTAGTCATGGACGTTCCGAGTATCGGGAGAAAGAATGCCATGGAGCAGCTGGGCTCCCGGGACATGATGAGAAATGATGGGCCTGTACTAAGAAACTTAGCAACAGACATTTGTAGGCCTATTATCCTTGGCCTACCCTGGCTTAGGATACGGATAATAGGATGAAGGGAACCAACATACTTACTCAGAGGTAATGAGGACATGGCAAGCATGAGGGTTTTTTCACCACGGAATCTTCCTACTCAGAGATAATGAGGACATGGCAGGAGTGAACTCAACGGAGGATATTTGTGGACCTATTATCCTTGGCGTACTCCGGTTGGGGGTATGGATAATAAGTCGAAAGGGAATCAGCATACATACTCAGAGGTAATGAGGACATGGCAAGCATGAAGGTTTCTTCGACGGAGCCTTCCCACTCAGAGGTAATGAGGACATGGCAGGAGTGGACTCAATGAAGGGGGATACATAGAATGACTTAGAAGTAATGAGGACGTTGAAGTTCTATGTAAAGGGGTGATTTGTTTTTGGCAGAATTGAGACGACTCAGATGTAACATCGACATAGTCGTTTGGGAAATTTGTGGATCTGTTATCCTTTTTGTGCACTGGGAGTGCGTGTAGTAGATCATGAGGAGAAAGTTCAGAGGTATAGTTATACATGACTTTCTCTCCAAAAGAGTGACCGGGATGTAAGTTCAGGGGTACCAGCGGGTACATAACTCGACAATCCAGGAATTTTGGAATCAAAGTGTAAGTTCAGAAATACCAGAAGGTACATGACTCAATAATTTGGGGTTTTTTTACGGATGAGGAATGTGAGTTCAGTGGTACCGGAAGGTACATAATTCAATCATCTGGGATTTAGAGAATGTGAGTTCAGCGGTACCGGAGGGTACATAACTCGATAATCTAGGATTTGGAGAATGTGAATATGAGTTCAGCGGTACCAGCGGGTACATAATCTGGGATTTTGTGAATATAAGTTCAGTGGTACCAACGGGTACATAACTCGATAATCTGTGATTTTGTGAATATGAGTTTAGTGGTACCAGCGGGTACATGACTCGATAATCTAGAATTCTGTGAATATGAGTTCAGCGGTACCAGCGGTTACATGACTCGATAATCTGGAATTCTGTGAATATGAGTTCAACGGTACCAGCGGGTACATGACTCGATAATCTGGAATATGTCGTTTAGACATAATATTTTTTCAGGAACTTGCCGTTGATGGACAACATGAGCAAGTCTCTGTTTTGTTTTGCGAGGCGGTAAGCACCGTTGGAGAATACGACCCCGATGATAAACGGACCTTCCTACTTTGGCTGGAACTTGCCGGCGGTTTTGTGAGTCATAACCATCGGCCTTCGAACTGCCAGAACGAGATCGCCTACTTGGAATGTTCTGATTTTAACCTTCTTGTTGAAGGCTCCGGAGATGCGTGCTTGGTATAGCTCGATCCGTTGCTGAGCCAGGAGGCGCTTTTCATCTAAGGCCTCCAACTCTTGTAGCCGACGATGGTAGCTATCGTCCGTCGTCAATTGGTAAGTAAGGGCAACGCGGAGCGATGGTATTCGAGTCTCCAATGGGAGGACTGTCTCACTCTCGTATACCAGGGAAAATGGCGTGTTTCCAGTGGCTGTTCGGACTGTAGTACGGTATGCCCATAAGCATTCACCAAGCTTCTCGTTCCAGTCGCGTTTGTTGGAAGACACAACCTTCTTGAGAAGTTTAATGATTGTTTTGTTGAATGATTCTGCCCACCCATTCGCTACCAGATTGTATGGTGTTGAAGCAATATTCTGGATGCGATGCTTGTCAAAGAACCGATATAAGGCATTGCTTGTGAACTGCGAACAGTTGTCGTGGATGATCCTTCGGGACAGTCCAAAGCGATAGATGACATGATGCTTGAGGAAGCTGATCACGTTTGAAGTCTTTACTTCTACAAACGGAATAACTTTCGCCCATTTGGAGAAGTAATCCGTGATTGCAAGTATGAAGTGATATCCTCGGAAGGAAGGTGGAGTAATCGGATCGATGATGTCCATTCCCCATGCTTCAAATGGCCAGGATGCCACTGTCGGATGTAGAAACTCGGATGGCTGGTGGATGAAGTCCGCGTGGACTTGGCAGGCTTTGCACTTTCTTGCATAGTCTATCGTATCTGCTACCATCGTGGGCCAGTAGTAATCAATTTGGCGAAGACGGTTTTACAATTTAGGGCCAGGCTGATGGGCCCCGCATACACCGTTATGAGCTTCGCGTACGGCTTCTTTGGCTTCTGCGTTTGACGAACACCGTAGCAATAACCCATCGTAGGATCGCCGATACAGCATTTTCGTCTCTATATCGTAGAAGAATATGAGAGAACGCCTTCTAATGGAAGTAGCTTCCTTTGGGTTCTCGGACACGATGTCGTAGACTACGAAGTCTATGAATGGTTGTCTCCAGTCTGGCGCTTCGTCGATCGTCTGAGCGGAATAACTCACCACGAATTGAACGTTGTTCTTGGGACAGATCAGTTCGTGGCCTATCACATCAACCAAATAATGAGTATGGTTTGGCACTGCTAGGGAAGCGGCAAGGCATGCTAGGGCATCGGTCTCGATGTTTTGGAGTCTGGAAACGTGTTCGATGAAGAATCCCTCAAATGACGAAATAATGTTGATCGCTATTTGGTGATAGGGGATCATGTCTTCATGGCGGACTTCATATGAACCCCGGATCTGATTGACGATTAACTGCGAATCGCCGTATGCTTCAAGATATTATACCCCCAGCTCCATTGCAAGTTGGAGGCCAATGACCAAAATGTTATACTCGGCCACATTGTTAGAGCAGGGTTCCGTGAGGGAGTAAGCATGAATGATCACTAGTCCGGAAGGAGAAATCAGCACCACCCCGACTCCAACGATGATGTTGCCCTTGGGTCCGTTTCTTGAAGCACCGTCGAAGAACATTCGCCATATATCATTATGGGAGGCCGTATGTGAGTCAACGACCTCATCTGGGATTCCTTCATATACTCTGGACGACTTCGAGCCTGGATGGGCTGCTAAAAAGTCTGCCAGGGCTTGAGCTTTAACAACCTTTTGCGGGACAAAGACCATATGATAAGGAGACAGGAATATTGCCCATGTGGCGTGGTGGGAGCTGAGTCCCCCTGGTTTCGTCATGAGGACCCTGAGGGGGTTGAATCGTGATATCACATGTATGGTTTGCCCCGTGACATAATACTGCATCTTTTGAATGGCGAACACCAGGGCGAGGCATTCCTTCTCCACAGTATACCTGTGCTCTGGCCCGATCATTCGGCAGAGGTAATATATAGCTTGTTCATGGCCTGCATCATTGTTTTGCGCCATCAGAGCGCCGAAGGAATGCTCCATTGCTCGTACATATAGCAAGAATGGTTTTCCTGCAACCGGGGCTACCAGGAATGGAGGGTTCGACAAATATTCTTTGATGCTGTCAAAGGCACGTTGGCATTCTTCATCCCATACGAACGAGACGCCTTTCTTCATGAGATAGGTGAATGGCCGACATCGTCCGGAGAGGTTAGAAATAAACCTCCTGATGTAAGCTAGCCTTCCTTGAAGGCCTCTGAGTTCGCAGAGATTTCTCGCGGTACCCATCTCCATAATTACCTTCGTCTTCTCCGGGTCTATATGAATTCCCTGGGCGGTAATAATAAAACCCAAGAATTTTTTGCTGGATACGCCCAAGAAGGATTTTGTGGGATTCATCTTCAGGTTGTGTTCTCGCATCAGGTCGAATACCGTCCTGAGATCCTGCAGATGGTCTCCCTTATAGCGACTCTTGACGGCGATGTCATCAACATAGCACTCCACAGTCTTGTGCAAGTGGTCTCTGAAGATGATACTCATGGTACTTTGATATATGGCGCCAGCATTCTTTAAACAGAAAGGCATGACTATGTAGCAATACGTGCAAATCGGTGTTCGGAATGACGTGTGCTTTTCGTCGTTAGGAGACATCTTAATTTGGTTGTACCCCGAGAAACCATCCATGAATGACATGCATTCGAAGCCGCATGTGTTGTCGATCATGATGTCTATGATAGGGAGGGGGAATTCATCTTTGGGACATGCCTCGTTCAGATTGCGAAAGTCGATGCAGATTCGAATCTTCCTATTCTTCTTGAGGACCGGTACTATGTTGGCGACCCAGTCTGGATGTTGTTCTTCACGAATGAAGCCGCTGGCTATCAGTTTGTTGACTTCAGCTTCGATCGCATCCATGATGCCTGGGCGGAAGCGTCGTTGTTGTTGTTTGACCGGCTTTACATCTGGCCGAATGTTGAGCTTCTGAAGGGCAACCTCGGGGTTTAGTCCTGGCATGTCTTCATAGCTCCAGGAGAACACATCAATATATTCTTTGACAAGTTCCAGTAACGATTCTCGTCCTTCGTCTGTTAGGCTTTTACTGACGAAGATTAGTTTTGGAGAAGATTCGCTGCCGAGGTCGACCTGTATAACCTCATCTTCAGTAGGAGGTTCTCTCTGTTCGAACCGCTTTTCTCATTGTGCATCCAGCTGTTGGGCCCACGGCTCTAACTCGAGGATTTTAGGAATGTCTTCATCTTCTTCATAAGCGTCGGCGAATGTCATATTGACTGACAGGACTTGTCTGAATATGTCTCCGATGCTGGTATCCGAATCAGAAGTTGGTGACCCGGTTGAATGTGAATGCCAGTCGTATTCCTCATCTGAACTTTCAGGGGTCGTTGTGGGCGTACATACCCTAATCCACATCGGGTCTTGCCGTAGTAGTCACGTGGTTTGCCAGCTAGGACTGGCGACTTCAAAGGTAATCGTCGACCGGTGTAGTTCAAGCCTGGCATAGTCTCCAGATCATACCCCTATTTTTGCATTGGGTATTTGGATTGAGGGCTATAGAGATACAGAGACAGTCTTCCGGCATCTGATTCGAGATCGACCTTCTCTATGGTAAGGGTTGTGGGTCGTCCTTCCGGCCGAAGACGATTGGATGGTCCCCTCCCTCGATTATACGGTAAGCGTCTTCCACTGGAGTAAGCTGGTTTGAGGTGTAAACATTTGTCACCTGTTTGTGTAGGTGAGTGCCTATACCGTGTTCCATAGCATACATTATACAAAGCTTATTAAGCTCGAGGTAGTTCAAAGATAGCCCTTTATTGATGAAGTAAGGTATCTTTTCTAGCTGGATTACATCATCTGCGGAGGGAATATCAGTGTGGGCAGCCACATACTTGGCCAGTTCCGGTTCTTTTTCGACCATCCCATGTATAAATGAAGACTGAGAGGATGACCTGGGCAGCTTGATCATCAGGGGTTCTGTTGGTGGAGCCGAACGTGGAGTTATTGGCAAACTAGCGACCCCCAGTTTGGTACTCGATGCTAGGCGGGGAGTTGTTGGCTCGCTAGAAGCCCCAGGCTTTGCATCGAGGTGACGATTCTTCTTGGGAAGGCGTATCGTCATTGGCTTATCGGAGGGGTTGAGCTTCTCCATTTGTGGCTGGCCGACTCTTGGCAGTCTGATTGTCAGTGGCTCCGTTGTGGGTCTTGGCGCTTGGCCGGACCGTGGCAGCTGGATTATCATTTGTCCTTCTTGTGCCGAGAGGCTGATTGCGTCCTTGCGTAGAGCAGCCGTAAGGGGTGCAGACTTGCCAGGTTTATGAGCTTGAAGGAGGATCGTCAGAGGTTCTTCTGATCCTGAGGTCATCTCAGTTAGAGTTTGTATGTCTTCATACAGGTGCCTCATCAACTTCTCGTATAGGTAGGAATCCGAGTAGTAGGATTCGACCCCTTTGAAGGGATCGATGTCGGCAAATTCTGTCCTCACGAAGCCGTGTTTGTCGACATACTTGAAGCACTGGTGCAGCGTGGAAGGCACGATCATATAATCATGTATCCAAGGGCGCCCCAAAAAGATATTATAGGAAGTGTCCGCATCTATGACGTAACAGGTTACTTCTGACTGGAGATCACCAATTTGGCACTTCAAGCGAATCTTCCCAATTGGGTAGCTCATGTCCGAATTGAAACCGCTGATGGCGGTGCTTGTCGGCATTAGGCGATGCATAGGAATACGAAGATGATGTAACAGACCTTTCGGGATGATGTTTATTGAAGAACCAGGATCAATGTGCATCCGATCCACCTTTACGTCACCGATGTACCCAGTGTAGTATAACGGTCGATCGTGCAGGTTGGTTTTGATGAGCATATCTTGCGGAGTGAAGACAATGTTGGGCATCGCTCCTGTGGAAGCGCTGTCTTGGAGATTTGCAGGCGGGCTCTCTCTTGTGAGGTTGACCTGAGCCAAATATGCATCGGCATTTTGGAGTACATCGCTCAAAGCTGCGCGAACATCCTTTGAGAGTCTCAGGAGTTCGTATAATGAAAATTTGGCCGGTGTGTTGGCCAATTACGCCAAGATATCGAAGCTGTAGGGCCTCTCCAGCCCCAAAGGTGCCTCTTTTTGGAGGAATTTGTCAAAGCGAGTCTCATTCGGCCTAGGCTTGTCGGTCGTCGGAGGCTGAGATGGTCCAGGAGCGTCAGCAGTAGCTGGCTGATGATCTTCAATCGAGTTATCAGCCTCCGGTTGGGATTGTGCTCCAGACCGGGTAACAACAGCCGTGACTTCTTCGACATCTGCCGAGATTGTGCGGCAGGATCTGACTTTCTACTATTCTTCTTGTGAATAAAAGATGGTATGGACTGAGTTACCTCAATTACCAGGTTCGGATGGACCCACATGACCTCCTCCCGTGATGTGGTGAGGGACACTAGACCAGCAGCCTGATCCCGAGGAGGTGGAAGATTAGCAATCTCCCTCGTTGCCAGAGGGATGGGTACCATACCGTCTTGAGTCTCTGTTGGAGGGAAGCTGCCGAATTGTACGGACACCATATTGGCTGCCACGGTTACCTCTTCGAAATCAATGGCCAGAGCGTTTGAATCGATGAGATGTTGGATGTATCGTTTCAGTTGGTAGCAGTCGTGTGTGGCATGGTGGACGTAGCGGTGGTAACGGCAGTACTTCGGGCTCTCCATTTCTGCCGGTCGAGGTTTCCGTCTTGGTGGAGGGAGCTGAATTCTTTCTCCTTGTATCAGCATATCCAAGATGGTCTTGACGTGGCCGTCTTCGAAGGAGTAGGTCATTTGCGGCCATTGTTTGTCTGCTTGTTTTGACTCAGGTTTCTGGGCTGTGTCAGCCACCATAGCCTGCTTACCCTTGTCCCGATTGTTGAGGGGCTACCCCCATTATCGTTGTTGGTATTAGGACGTTTGCCCTTGTTCTCTCCCTCCGAGATGTGCAATCCCAGTTGGCGAGCCTTCTTCAACCGTTCTTCGGCACTTGTGGCACTGATGATAAACGTCTTCCAGTCCTTAAATTGACTTTCGTCCATCCAGAGACTGATTGTTGGGAGCAATCTCTTTTGGCAAATTTCAATCAAGGAGGAATCCGGGTTACCAGACGACAACTTTATTGCGGTTTGGCGAAACCGCTCAATATAGTTCCTTGTCAGCTCTTTCTCTCCTTGGACGACGTCCATGAGGGTGGACATTGTAATGTCCTGTCCTATTTCGTAGAATCTCTCCAAGAATATGCGCTTGAAGCTGGCGAAGGAGTGGATGCAGTTGTCTGGCAGGTTGCGATACTAGTCGAAGACGACCCCTTCCAATGCCCCAATGAATAATAATCGTGTGAGGATGGCATCGTCATGGGGCAGATGGTCGGTTGTGACCTCGAAGTAAGTGATGTACCGACTTGCGGAGGTCTTGCCATCATAAGGATTGATGTTGAACGGTTTATATCTTGGTGGAAAGGGGATATCCCTCCATGCAGCAGGGTATGGTTGCTGTATTCTGAGGTCTTGAGAGGTTTTTCGAGCGTGAAACATGGCTCGAAGCTCCTGGACCTCTCTTCTTGCTTCTCTGGCCTCATCCGCAGTAGTGGGAGCCGACGTTTCAGGGGGATTATTTCTCGGGTTTGGTGCCGCTGAATTTGAGTTCGCATTGACCGCGGGACCCACACTTGTTTGGCCAAGCGTCCCTCCTTGTAGAGTTGGAAGAGCCGCTTTGATCTCGTCTACAGACTTGACCAAGGCATGCAATATGGCCTCCAGAGTGTCGATGCGTTAGCGATCACTGAAACCACCTTAGTTTCTGTCCGTCATGAACACCGTCCTTACATGAGAAGAGATGGAAGGAACGGTGGAGGACGTGCCCTCCGAGTCATACCCCTGTACCGAGAAGTCATCGAGGTATGTAGAAATGTTCTCCTCTGGTTCGGACTCAAAAGGAATAGTACCCCCAACTTCAGAGCTTGCTTCATCTTGAGAGTCTTGGACGTCCTCGGAGACGTCGGCATCTGCTGTATCTGACGGGAGAGTTGTTTTCCCGGGCTCATCTCCTTAGAACAATGGATTATTGTGGATGTTCTGAGGAGTGCTACCTCCAGTTTCAGTAACCCCCAGTGGTGTGGATGATAAATCTCCTATTGTGGTAGATTTCATCTTCGAACGGGTACCTTAGAAAACTCCGGTGGTGGATAATCGTTTAGACGACAGTTTCTTAGTCACAGTGGTTGAGATCTTCTGGCTGGAAACATTTATCTTCTTCCCTCTCCCATCGACGAGGATTTTCTGAGCGGAGTGGCAAAAAATGACGGGAGGCACTTCGTCCTCTGAGTTTGGTCGTTGCAGCATTTGGAAAACAGATTGCCGGTCTTCCCTTGCTGTCGCGTTGTTGCAACAGCAGTTGACGATGATTTGCGTACAGTGATATCCGTGGGAGGACTCTTTGCACACCGGGGCCTCTTATCTTTCGTTGCGTTTATGGAGGATAACCTCACGCAAGTCAGACGGGTCTGGAAAGACCATGTTTGCTCCCTATATTTTGGGAGACTTTTGGGAACCACTATTTTCGTTTGCCGCCGGGGGATGGACTCGAATGGTTCTGTACAACTTTCCATCAGAGGCCCACATAATAGTATGTGGAGGGCTCGGATGGTCAGAGGTTGGGACAGCCGACTGAGCTCGCCGAGCTCGCGCTGCCCTTGACTTCTTCACTCGGGCACCTGAAGGCGTATAGTAGGAAGAGTCAAAGTGATGCTGCAGAGAGTCGGACTTATTCTCTTGGGCACATGGGAGATCAGGACCATAGGAAAGACGATCGAAGACTGAGCCTGAGCTGCATGGAGTAGGCAGTATGTGGCTGGAGTCAACAGTCTTCATGCGGCTAGAAGTTGTGGCCGTATAGGCTTTCTTCGTGCGGCTGGAAGTCTCGGCCACATGAGTTTTCTCCATGCGGCTGGAAGTTCTGGCCACATGGATATTCTTCATGCGGTTGGAAGTTTCAGCCGCATGAGCATCATGTATGCGGCTGGCGGTCTTGGCCGCATGAGTGTTCGGCTTCTTCCTGGAGCACATAGAATCACTCTTTGTCCCTGCAAGTCCAGCATCGTAGTGCTTTCCTCTGCCGGACTTGGGGACAGCAGAGTCCTCTATGGCTGGAAGTGGGGACGCATGGGAGTCGCCTTCACCATCTTGGGTAGCAGAGAGTACTCCGTCCAGGACCTGGGGAGGAGCAAATGATTTTTACCTCCACTCCCTGCGAGCCTTTTTTGTGCGGGTTTGCTTCTGGACCGGGCCAGCGCTCCCGTCGGAGAGCATTTCTTCAAACGTCTGTTGGTCGAAGCGGACGACCATCTTCTGTTGCGTGGAGCCAAATTTGGCTGCATCTGATTGCATCATCAACTTCTCAGCCGTGGAGAAGTTTGTCCCCAACAGAGCCGACATCGTGTTTGCCATTGATTATAAAAGTACAGAATAATTTATGTAGGAGGACTGAACTTATACTCACAATACAAACTCGCTTGTACAAAGAAAGCCTAGGGATGAAAACCTAGGTACAGCAATCTAAGTACAATTGTTTATTTTAGATTCTGGGGGGTGACGATAGAGGCTCGGGAAAGCGACGGCAGCTCTGCCTTACTCCTTGGACGATCGGGTGCAACCTTGGCTCTGGAGAAGAACTGCTTGGCGTTGAT
Source organism: Iris pallida (assembly GCA_029216955.1). Lineage (NCBI taxonomy): Eukaryota > Viridiplantae > Streptophyta > Magnoliopsida > Asparagales > Iridaceae > Iris > Iris pallida. Next base: position 14,914,201 of record JANAVB010034417.1, read on the forward strand.
GAAAAAATGCTCTCCTTGTTCTCTCCGTATATGCTCCTCTGTCCTTTCGATCTCTGTATATTCTCTCTCTGATTCTCTGGATCCGGAGGTCAGGTCTTTTGCAAGGGAATGGCACCTTGCTATTTATAAGAGTGGAGGGGCATCATTAGGGTTTGTAATGATTGTCCATTCTCAAAAGTTGGCGGTTAAGATTTAATGAATCTGGGCCACTCATCTTGAATATAATAGATTTGAGTAATTAATGTGATTGCATCAAATCTCTATGGGCAATAAATGTTGATTACCATGAATATTCGCGACTTGTGATGGCTTGCCACGTGTCTAGTTTGCTTGATTTGGGCAATTATGGTGATTGCAGCAAATCTAATTTTTTTAGGATTGGTTAGCATCCACAATCCTAGAAGGATAAGACTGCCACGTGTCTCAGTCGTCGTGAAAAGTGCCATGTGTCTCCACTGGATCGTCATGGCAGAGCCGCATATGAGTGGGCCGCATGAGGATGAACGGCCGCATGAAGATGTACAACCGCATGGGGATGAACAGTCGCATGAAGGTGGGCAGCCGCATGGGGATAGGCAGCCGCATGAAGAAGGGCGGCCGTATAAAGGATACAGCCGCATGGAGATGGACGGCCGCATGAAGTGGTCGGTCGCATAAATGCAGCAGCCGCATGCCTCAAAATTTAGTGGATTCTGTCAGCTGTGAGAAGATTTTCTCCTCTTCCCTAGGAACGCGCTTTATATCAGTCATTATTGCGCCTTTATGTCAGATCTGTCATTTGTCGGAGCTGTCAGCCGTCAGGGTATTAAATGCAGTAAAAGACGAAGGGAGGAGCTGTTGAAGGCCACGTGGCTGCTCTCTGGGCCGCATGGGATAATTCGAGCCGTATAGACTCTTGAACCGCAGGGATCCCTGAGCCGCATGGGCTCTCTGAGCCACATGGGCTCTCTGAGCCGCATGGGGATCCTTGGCCGCATGGACCTTTCTTTATTCTTTTCCATGCTTCTACAGTAGCCAACAGCTTCAAGCGTCTGAACCCTCCTTTCTTTGACGGCACTGAAGATGCTATCGCTGCTGATGCGTGGTTTCAGGACACAGAGGTTATCCTGGAGGCAGCTTGGAGTCCTGAGGAAGAGAAGGTGACCGTTGTGCGCCTGCAATTATTGGACATAGCCCGCAGCTGGTGGGTGATGTTAGCAGTTGGATTACCGACGCCTGTCTCATGGGCGGTATTCAGCAACATGTTCCAGACCAAGTACTTCGACGCAGTAGCTCGGTATGATCTGCAGTTGAGATTCACTAATCTTAAGCAGATGGGCAGGACGGTCGATGGATATGTGGCCGAGTTTTCTAGACCCAGTCTGTTTGCTCCCACCTTGGTGGTAACCGAATTGGATCACCAGCGATTCCAATAGGGGCTCCACCTAGAGATCATTATAGTAGTGGAGCAGTTTGAGCACCAGACATTTGATTTCGTCTTGCGAACAGCGAAGAGGCATGAATATACCTCGCAGAGGATGTAGATAGAAACGAAGGACGAAAGAGGTCTCATGGGCAGATGTCCCAGTCATCAACACTAGCTTCGGCAGCTAGGGCTTTGACTATTGGAGCTCCTAGGCGGGCGACCACAGTTTCATCGGTTCAGCACTCAACACTGGCATATCCTCATCAACAGAAGCAGAAGCAGTCTTCCACAATGGGCTGCACTCATTGTGGGAAGCCAGGACACGTAGTATCAGAGTGTCGCAGAGCACAGAGATTATTCTTGGCTTGTGGGGCACCGGATCACAAGATAGGGTCCTGTCCAAATAGAGCCAGTTCATCATCATCAAACCTAACCAGTCTATTGGTTTGCAGCAGCAGTACCAGCCTCCGAGGCTATTGCCGCCTCAGGCTCAACAATATGTCCAAGCTCAGATTCATAACAGGCAGAGAGGTCACCGGCAGAGGGGACCAGCACCAAGAAGGCAAGGTCAGGCTATGGCTTTGACCGTGGAGGAAGACTTAGCTTCAGGTGAGGTGGTGGCAGGTGCCATTCTCGTCAACTCTTTTCCAGCATCAGTATTATTTGATTCGGGTGCATCGCATTCATTTATGTCTACACGATTCGCTACATGGATAGAACTGGAGCCCGAGTCATTATCAGTAAGGCTCAATATACTTACTGGTAGTGGTCTTGTGGGAGTAGATAGAGTATTTTTCTTGTGTCGAATCGTAGTTAGCAGTAGAGAGTTTTCTTCTAGGTTGATAGAATTCACGATGGTCGATTATGATGTGGTCCTAGGAATGGATTGGTTGAAGGAGCAATATGCAAGAATAGACTGCCATATTGGCAGGATTATTTTTGGTATTTTCGGTGAGGCATAGTTTTCATTTTCCAGAGGCAAAGTAGAACCTTCTCCACCAGTATTGCGGATGGCAAGTAGCAGTAGCAGTGGTAGTTCAATTTCCAGAGTTTTAAAGAGTTTTCTGATGTATTTCCCGAAGAGCTTCCAGGCATGCCCCCAGAGAGAGAGATAGAATTCACCATTGATTTGCTTCTAGGGACGTCACCAGTGTCAGGGGGAGTCTACAGGATAGCACCTTCAGACTTTGAAATTTTGTACAAAATGATTGAAGAACTCAGAACCAAGGAATTCATTCGTGCTAGTGGATCACCTTGGGGTGCCCCGATACTTCTTATAGAAAAGAAGGATGGTATGTCAAGATTATATATTGATTATCGTACCTTAAACTCTGTAACATTCAAGAACAGATATCCTCTACTAAGGATAGATGATTTAATTGATCAACTCAGAGGAGCGGCTGTATTCTCGAACATTGACTTGCGGTCAGGGTACCATCAGATCAGAGTTAGAGAGCAAGACATCCCGAAGACAGCATTCCGATCCAGATATGGGCATTGGGAGTTCCTTGTTATGCCATTTGGAGCGACCAATGCGCTAGCCGTCTTCATGGACCCCATGAATCGTATCTTCATACCCTATTTGGACCAGTTCGTGATAGTGTTTTTAGACGACATCTTAGTCTATAGCAAGAATGAGGCAGATCATGAGCAGCATCTTCGTGTAGTTCTTCAGATTATCAGAGAGCACCAGTTGTATAAAAAGTTAAGTAAGTATGAGTTTTGGGTGCACTCGTACTTAGGTCACATCATCACCAGAGGTGGGTAGAAGTGGACCCCCAGAAGATAGTGGTTATATTGTCATTGCCAGTTCCCAGTACCGTCGCAGAAGTTCGGAGTTTCCTAGGATTGGCTGGCTATTAACGGCAGTTTATATCAGACTTCGCTCGGATTTCTGCGCCATTGACGCAGTTGACCCGTAAGGATGTACAGTTTGCTTGGTGTCACGACCCGCACCATAGAATAAGGGCATGAGAAGTGGGTATGTCCAGCCTACGCCGCAGTGTCGGCGGTAGAACGCTGTCCTAGGTCTCATGCATCTAACAGTATAAGGCTAAACAGTTTATACTCCCCGAATGGGGGTGACATATCAGGTACAGACTCAATCACATCTAAGGTAGAGCATGATAAGGATAGATAAAACATGAAATCCAAAAGAGGTACAACAGAGAGAAATCTAAGTGTCTAAGATACACAAATCCAGAAATACATCTCAAATCTCCAAACTCAGATACAGTAATCCATAAAGTAAATACAACTCCAGACAATTGAAATAACTATCTAAACAACCTCTAATGTGTCTCCTCTAGGCTAGCAGGCAATCTCCAAGCTATCTGTAAATTTTTAACAGGTCCAGTCAGGAAGGAAACGAGCACATAACTCTAAAATAGTTCATAGCAGGTTAGGAGTATAAATCATACAATAGAGTAAAATACAGGAAGTACTGAATAGGAAGTACTGAATAGGAAGTACGAGTAAACAGGAGATATTTTATAACTTAAAGTAAATACAAGATAGTAGAGACTGTAAGTGGCTACGTGATTTAGAGCACAATGGTTATGTAAACGGCTTGGGGGCACATGAATACAAATAAGGAGGCACATGAATACAGCTACATATAAAAATATGAACTAGTACGAGTACAAGGAGTACCTGATGCACATGATAAAGTACATGAACACGAAATACCCGATGCACCCGTAGAGGGATAACATCTCAGGAAAGGATCCATATAGTACTAATCCGTGAAGATACGTGTCAGCATCAAGTAGAGTAATCTAGAGCAAGAATATAATCCAGATAAGTATGAAAAGATCAGAGAATGTACTCGCCTGATATCTGAATGTCCAAAGTAAAGATACTGTCCGAGGAGAGGTGTCTGGCTCCTAATTAGAACAGCACAAGTCATAACATGTCCAGAAGGGTAATATAAAGCACTACAATGCATTCTACATGAATCTAGGTCAAACTAGGCCAAAGTCAACCCTTGGTCAACTCTGGTCAACTGCACTAGTCAAACTAGGTCAAACTAGGTCATGTCCTAACCCAGCAAGTCTTACTAGGCCTAACTAAGACTATCCTAGCAAGCACACATCAATACAAGGCTATACAAGCCAACATACACCCAACTCTATATAGCATGCAATTATTCAATACTCAAATAGGCAAGAATTCACATTGGATATACACTAGGTAATCTATTACTTTAAGCTATATATGTCTACACATATATACACATGCATATATTGGTATTCAACATTAGGTCTATAATCATGGCATTTCAAATGGTTATATAAACTTATATATTACAACACAATATGCTAAAATATATATAATATACATACATAGCTAAGTTAACTATATTCATAAATACTTATTTAAGAGGCTATGTGTGTATATGTGAACATGGCAAAGGGGCATGTGAGGGTTAAATGGGCATACATAGTGTATACATATCAAAGAGTGTCAAAGTGTAAGTGAACAAAGTATCAAGTGTGATAGTGTCAACATAGTGTAAGGGGGTACATGAGGTAATATAGGATTTGTGTTAACATAGAACATTACATCTCATTAACTTGTATATTGCATACATTACATCTATTATTATATTACATTCATGCTTGCATTCATTCATCATTCATTTATTCTCTTGCACTACTATATGCACCATACATTACATACTATGGAACCTACATATTCATTAAAAGCCATACTTATACATGCTTACATTAGATAGGATACTTACACCTCCTATATCATTTATTTAACCATTTACTCATGCTTGCATTCTCTATTTAATTACATAATGTATATACATTAACATGGATTAAAATCAAATAGAACATTATATTACACACAAGGGTGCACAAAATGCATATGCCGAATAGTAACTCCTACTAATAATCAATACTGTACCATCTCAGCGTGAATTAAAATCTAGGATTAATGTATGTTACAGATCTATGTGTTAGCTTTCCGAAACTTCAAACGGATCGCGTTTTTGTTTCCGGAAACTCCCGGAATCTCAAAAACACCGAGAACGCGTTTGTCTTTCGTACAGCTGACACTCAAATAATTTTCCAGAAAGTTACAGAAAGATTTAGGCCTATTAATACATGTTTTTGGAAATCTAACTTCAATACGCTTCTTTTAAAAAAAAAAGGAGATTAAACCGAGCTTTGAGCTAGAAGTTATGACATTTCTAAGTTAGGGCTGAAAATAAAAACGTGGATAAAAATCATGACGGATTTAGATAGTTTGAGCCAAAAGAATACACAATATATATCCTAATTATCCACAACAATAATGACAATAATAATATGAGGAACCACACTCACAAACTTGATTATATAATCATCATGAACCATTTATTACATATATAAATATAGATACACTCTCATTACAATATATATATATATATATATATATATATATATATATATATATATATATATATATATATATACATACACAAATCTATATATATAACATGAACACATCTATAAGAGATACATGAATGAAGTGTAAAGTACTCAAGAACACATCTCTACATATTCAAATCTGAGATTTAATATGAATTAATTCATTTAATCAATATTTTAAATATAAAGTGTGTCCAAGTTTGGGGATTTTCCCCATGAACACAAGACACAACAATAATACAATAGAAATCCCTAAAGGACACATAATGGACACAAAGGGACACAAAATAGGGACACAACAATGGGGGTCATTTCTATGGTTAAAACTTTCCTAAATGCAAAATGGAGAAATAAAAGAGAAGGAAATATTACCTAAAGGAGAGAAAATCCAAGGAGAAAGGCTTCTTCCTTGGGAGAGCTTGAGAGCACTTAGGGAAGGAGACTTCTCAAAGAAGAAAATGAGGGGAGTCCTATGAGGACTGGCCACAATGGTTATCCCCCCCCTCATTGAATATTACAAGTTTGCCCCTCCCTTAGTTACAAGTGTTTAAAACAATTTTGGTTAGGGTTTGGGGGTAAAAGGGTCAAAATAAAAACTCTAAATGGTTAACCTAATAATTAGGATTATGACTAATCTTTCTAACATGACTAATTAAAATGTGGGCCATGGCTAACTAATGCATGGGTCCAACTAGAGTCTAAGTTACCCCGGGTCCCCGTTACAAGTCGGATTGAGATGAAATTCGAACCCGACTCAAATAATCCCAAAACAATATCATAAATAATAAAATAATATCAAAATAATTCAAAGAGGTCAAATGCAAAATATCCTTAGGCCAAAAATGACATTAAAATATTATAATCACATGGTTAGGCTCTAGGTCAAACAATCTCTAGGGTTTCACTAGCAAAACGTCAAAACCACAAGTCATTGATTTAAATTTTTTTAAAATGATTTAAAATCACCAAAAATCATATCATGAATTAAATATCATTATTAAAATAATTATAAACGCAAAATTTTGAAATTACCCTCATTTGGAAAACTGGGTGCTACAACTCTACCCACCTTAGAAAAAATTCGTCCTCGAAATTTAAGATCGATAGTACTCCTTCTAGAGCCTCTAACCTACCCAATATCTAAGGTAACACTTCCTAACACTGGAATAATAAACGGACATCTAAATAGTGTCAATCTAGGAATACCTCCAACACTGCTCTGCTGTACGGCGGGTAATGGAACTTCAATAAAATATGGACTGGAACCTATATCCAAGGGACTGGACCTATTTTAAAGTGGTCTTAACTAAGGATGAAAAGGAACTGATCAAAGGCTATAGGTATGCTCAAACTATTATCTTCCTATTAACCATCTATTAATACATTCTATTACCATAGGAACGATGCATTACTAAGACATATAGGCCCCTATCTCTCATAACACATTTATACTCACCAAAAGACTAGTACATCCTATCAAGGCTGATACTATAATCTCTCATAAATCTCATAAGCTACATGTTTATAGACACACATCCCCACATCAAGGACTAACCTATATATATCTACAACTGATACTAATGGGGTGACGTCCCTATTTCCCAACAATCAAGGTCTAAAAAATTTATCTAAATTATGTAATTTGAAGGAATAGTATACAAGGTCAGGGCATACCGTAGCAGTTGGAAGTCTCACCTAGGTACACTAATCATTCTAGGTCAAAACAGTACTATGGTATCAACACACAAACAATCTAGGGTGTCCTAATTGGGAAGGTAAGGGAACAACAATCATCAAGGTTGTAGGGCTGTCTACCATCCTATATAAAAATTGGTCATTAACAAGCAACTAAGAAATTATTAAAAGGTTACTATTCCATAAAATGGCAAAAATTGAAAATTTAGGCACAACAAATCACAAATAGATTTTTGTCTTGACACGATCTAAGTTGATCAATTTCGGGATAAAACGAGATTTGGGCAAGAAGGGAAATCAATAAAATCAAAGTATGAGCACGAGCATCCAATGATGGAGGTTCAGGTCATGATTAAATTTAATTCGACTGAGTACGAATACGAGGCTCATAGGCGATGAAAAGATTTCAAGAGGAATTGTCAAGGCTGTCGCGAATGAGACTCTAGGGTCAAGTTTAACTATGTCTCCATTCTCGTAGATTGATACATGAAAAAGCCAACCAAAGTGTAATAGGTTGATCAGACCATCATGTACCAGTTCTGATTAAACAATATGTTAGTGGGTGGCCACCCAATAAAATATGTCATGACCAAGCTCGAAAATAGATAAGCTTGCAAAACTAAGGCTAATTTAGCAGCACAAGATATAAGGGTGGTAATGATGAAAGGAATTACATAGTGCGAGTTTCTTAACCAACGGGTCAAGTAATCAGATAAGGTACAAGGTTAAGCATCTAAGGAAACAAGCAGAACACCATCACATGTCGGGTCGAAAGAATTGAGTCAAGGCTGGATTTCTAATTGAAATAAGAAGAAATTTAGTATAATGGTAGAGGTTATAGTTTAGCCAGTTGACCAGAAATCATATCAAGAAAATAGAGTACAAGAAGACGGATTTTAGTGGGACATGATATACCTACACGAAGGTGAGCTCGTCTAGGTCTTGCATATAAGATTTGTTGGAGGGTAACAGCTAGTATTACATTCCGAATATCAAAGTCACGATAAGGAACGTCAAGGATCTCAATTAGAAAGTGGGAGTTCAAGAGGTGGTAATTAATGCACAAAAATAATGAAGATCGAGTTAGTCATCTGCTTCTGATACTCTTAAGTTCATCTGGTCATAACTTGCCAATCATATCTTTACCTCACCAGTCTCCATATGAAAATTTAACCTTTACTTAAACCCTTACCATGATACCATAGGCAATTCCCAATTTTCAAACATCACTCTTGAAGCACAGCCCTCACATTTAGGAATCAACATTAACCAATTATTTAAATTTCTAAGTTCTTTCACCTTGTCTTAAATTTGACCCAAAACCTCTAAATCCCGTTTACGAATTCCTTGAACTTGTCCAAATTGTTCTCCTCGTATTATTTAATTTAAATCTCTAGGCCTTATAAAACTTATCTTCCATCATAAAATCAACTTCCATATTTTCTTCGACATACACCCTTGAATATTATTCTCCTAAAATATTTCACAACAATCTCTAAACTTCCATAACTTTGTGTTCTCTATATCCCTAGTCATTTCCTCGCAACATCTTGTTTAATATTCTTATTAAACAAAATTAACTTCTCTTTTCCATTACTAACCTTCTACATAGCCTTAGAGTAAAAGTTTTCCCCAGAATCAATAACCAAGATTTTCTAAGTTCTCAAAACTAGGTTGACCTCTGATATCCTCATTAGTTTTGAATACACCTATAAACTATCTCATAACCCCAAAATTTCTCTAAATGTAATTGTTTCCAGATTGGCAGTATACATCTCTTTATTCTATTCGAGACCTTTACCACATTTCTATCTCAAGTTTCTATATGGAACACTCCACATTTGATTTCCTTTAGATCATCATAAAATAACCAGTTACGTCTTCTCTGAGCTACATAATTTACGTCACTTCCTTAGCCTTCCCCATGCAAAAGATACGAAGATTCAAGGATTTCGAAGTACATCTGGTAGGGACGACAAGATATGGGTAATTAATGTAATGAGACAGAGTTTAAGATAAGAGGTAAATAAGAATGCAAGGGAATAATGGCGAGAAAGAATAATGAAGATATGTTCCTTCTCATCGGTTCAAACGAGAGGAACCCATCAAGCTTAAATTCAATAGCAAGGAATGAGGGTGAATCCAAACAAAAGGAAAAAGAATTCCAATTGAAGTTCAAAATGAGTTTCTCAGGGGTCGTCCCAGAAATCTCTCAAAGAATCCTAAGTGTGATTGAGTACCTTGGATTTGAAAATATTAATCTAAATACAAAATTAAATCAACAACTACAAAATTTTGTCAAAATCATCGACTAATACCAGGATTCAAAGTTCTATAATGAATCCATAAAATCAAATTCAAATCAAGGAAAAAGGTGAATCAAAACAAGGAAAAGGAGTTTAAATCGAAAATCAAAATAAGATTCTCAAGGGTCATCCCTAGAATCTCTTAAGGAATCCTAACAGTGATTGAGTATCCTCTCATCCTAACATCTTAATTTATATATCCTATAGCAGGCTCGTAGTAGTACAACTAAGTCATTGTGCTACTACGAAATCGCACTAATACGAATCTCGACCTGCATGGGCCACCACTAAAAACGTGTCACGACCCGTACCCTAGAATAAAGACACGAGAAGTGGGTACGTCCAGCCTACGTCGCAGTGTCGGCGGTAGAACACTGTCCTAGGTCTCATACATCTAACAGTATAAGGCTAAACAGTTTATACTCCCCGAATGGGGGTGATATAGCAGGTACAGACTCAATCACATCTAAGGTAGAGCATGATAAGGATAGATAAAACATGAAATCCAAAAGTGGTACAACAAGAGAAATCTAAGTGTCTAAGATACACAAATCTAGAAATACATCTCAAATCTCCAAACTCAGATACAGTAATACAGTAATCATAAAGTAAATACAACTCCAGACAATTGAAATAACTATCTAAACAACCTCTAATGTGTCTCCTCTAGGCTAGCAGGCAATCTCCAAGCTATCTGTAAAATTTTCAACAGGTCCAGTCAGGACAGGAACGAGCACATATCTCTAAACAGTTCATAGCAGGTTAGGAGCATAAATCATGTAATAGAGTAAAACAGGAAGTGCTGAATAGGTACGAGTAAACAGGAGATATTTATAACAGAAAGTAAATACAAGATAGTAGAGACTGTAAGTGCTACGTGATTTAGAGTACAATGGTTATGTAAATGGCTTGGGACATGAATACAAATAAGGAGGCACATGAATACAGCTACTGGGGATAGTGATCACATAACCAATTCTACTCACCCCGCCCCAATCAATACACAAGGATCCGTTCAAGTTATGTCATAAGCACATGAATACAGCTAAGATACGTGAACTCATGTAATGAGTAGTACATGAAGCACATGATAAGCACATGAAGCACATGAGAACATGTAAAAACATGAACTAGTACGAGTACAAGGAGTACCTGATGCACATGATAAGTACATAAACATGAAATACCCGATGCACCCGTAGAGGGATAACATCTCAGGAAAGGATCCATAGTACTAATCCGTGAAGATACGTGTCAGCATCAAGTAGAGTAATCTAGAGCAAGAATATAATCCAGATAAGTATGAAAAGATGAGAGAATGTACTCGCCTGATACTGAATGTCCAAGGTAAGAATACTGTCCGAGAAGAGGTGTCTGGCTCCTAATTAGAACAGCACAAGTCACAACATGTCCAGAAGGGTAATATAAAGTACTACAATGCATTCATGAATCTAGGTCAAACTAGGCCAAAGTCAACCCTTGGTCAACTCTGGTCAACTGCACTAGTCAAACTAGGTCAAACTAGGTCATGTCCTAATCCAACAAGTCTTACTAGGCCTAACCAAGACTATCCAAGCAAGCACACATTAATACAAGGCTATACAAGCCAACACAACTACACCCACTCTATATAGCATGCAATTATTCAATACTCAAAAGGCAAAAATTCATATTGGATATACACTAGGTAATCTATTACTTTAAGCTATATATGTCTACACTAATACACATGCATATATTGGTATTCAATATTAGGTCTATAATCATGGCATTTTAAATGGTTATATAAACTTATATATTACAACATAATATGCTAACATATATATAAATACATACATAGCTAAGTTATCTATATTCATAAATACTTATTTAAGAGGCTATGTGTGTATATGAACATGGCAAAGGGGCAAGTGAGGGTTAAATGGGCATACATAGTGTATACATATCAAAGTGTCAAAGTGTAAGTGAACAAAGTGTCAAGTGTGAGAGTGTCAACATAGTGTAAGGGGGTACATGAGGTAATATAGGATTTGTGTTAACATAGAACATTATATCTCATTAACTCATTAACTTGTATATTGCATACATACATCTATTATTATATTACATTCATGCTTGCATTCATTCATCATTTATTTATTCTCTTGCACTACTATATGCACCATACATTACGTACTATGGAACCTACATATTCAATACAAGCCATACTTATACATGCTTACATTAGATAGGATACTTACACCTCCTATATCATTTATTTAACCATTACTCATGCTTGTATTCTCTATTTAATTACATAATGTATATACATTAACATGGGTTAAAATCAAATAGAACATTATATACACACAAGGGTGCACAAAATGCATATGCCGAATAGTAACTCCTACTAATAATCAATACTGTACCATCTTAGCATGAATTAAAATCCAGGATTAAAGTATGTTATAGATCTATGTGTTAGCTTTTCGAAACTTCAAACGGATCGCGTTTCGTTTGGAAACTCCCGGAATCGCGAAAACACCGAGAACGCGTTTGTCTTTCGTACAGCTGACACTCAAATAATTTTCTAGAAAGTTACAGAAAGAATTAGGCCTATTAATACATGTTTTTGGAAAGCTAACTTCAATATGCTTCTTTTAAAAAAACGGAAGATTAAACCGAGCTTTGAGCTAGAAGTTATGACATTTCTAAGTTAGGAAATTAAAAACGTGGATAAAATCATGACAAATTTAGATAGTTTGAGCCAAAAGAATACACAATATATCTCCTAATATCCACACAACAATAATGACAATAATAATATGAGGAACCACACTCACACAACTTGATTATATAATCATCATGAACCATTTATTACATATATAAATATAGATACAGTCTCATACAATATATATATATATATATATATATATATATATATATATATATTTATATATATATATATATATAATATACATACACAAATCTATGTAACATGAACACATCTATAAGAGATACATGAATGAAATGTAAAGTACTCAAGAACACATCTCTACATATTCAAATCTGAGATTTAATATGAATTAATTTATTTAATCAATATTTTAAATAAAGTGTGTCCAAGTTTGGGGGTTTTCTCCATGAACACAAGACACAACAATAATACAATATAAATCCCTAAAGGACACAAGAGGACACAAAATAGGGATACAACAATGGGGGTTATTCCTATGGTTAAAACTTTCCTAAATGCAAAATGGAGAAATAAAAGAGAAGGAAATATTACTTAAAGGAGAGAAAATCCAAGGAGAAAGGCTTCTTCCTTGGGAGAGCTTGAGAGCACTTGGGGAATGAGACTTCTCAAAGAAAGGAAATGAGATGGGAGTCCTATTAGGGCTGACCACAATGGTTATCCCCCCCTCATTGAATATTACAAGTTTGCCCCTCCCTTAGTTACAAGTGTTTAAAACAATTTTGGTTAGGGTTTGGGGGTAAAAGGGTCAAAAAAAACTCTAAATGGTTAACCTAATAATTAGGATTATGACTAATCTTTCTAACATGACTAATTAAAATGTGGGCCATGGCTAACTAATGCATAGGTCCAACTAGAGTCTAAGTTACCCCGGGTCCCCGTTACAAATCGGATTAAGATGAAATTCGAACCCGACTTAAATAATCCCAAAACAATATCATAAATAATAAAATAATATCAAAATAATTCAAAGACGTCAAATACAAAATATTCTTAGTCCAGAAATGATATTAAAATATCATATCACATGGTTAGGCTCTACGTCAAACAGTCTCTAGGGTTTCACTAGCAAAACGTCAAAACTACAAGTCATTGATTTAAAAAATTTTAAAATGATTTAAAATCACCAAAAATTATATCAAATTAAATATCATTATTAAAATAATTATAAATACAAAATTTCAAAATTACCCTTATTTGGAAACTGGGTGCTACACTTGGACAGCAGAGTATCAGAGTTCATTTGAGAAGTTGAAGCAGAGATTGACGACGGCTCCCATTCTCATGCTTTCAGATGGGACTGGAGGATTTTCAGTTTATTATGATGCTTCTGGTAGAGGATTGGGATGGTCTTGATGCAGCATGGTAAGGTAGTCGCTTATGCGTCACGTCAGCTTCGTAACCATGAGAGGAATTATCCTATCCATGACTTGGAATTAGCAGCAGTAGTTTTTGCATTGAAGCTTTGAAGGCATTATTATATGGTGATCGGGTGGAGATTTTCACCGACCACAAAAGTCTTAAGTATGTGTTTACCCAAAAGGATCTTAATATGCGTCAAAGGAGATGGCTAGATCTACTTGTCGACTAGGACATCAATCTGCAGTATCATCCTGGGAAGGCCAACGTTGTTGCAGATGTATTGGGCAGGAGAGCTGGAGTTTATTTTCTAACAGCACAGCTAGAGTTCTTAGCAGATCTTCAGAAGATGGGAATAGAAGTAGTTCTTCCTACCAATATGGCATTAATGGCCAGCATACAAGTTCAGTCTAGCGTAGTTGAGAGGATCAAGATGGCACAATCAACGGATTCTAAGCTTCAGCGGCTTAGGACAGAATGTGTAGCAGGACGGAGACCAGAGTTATGTGTTCATGAAGATGGTACTCTCCGACATGAAAGGCATCTTTGTGTACCCAATGGTGATATCAGACAGAAAATCATGACAGAGGCTCACAGTTTTCAGTATTCAATTCATACCGGTGGCACGAAGATGTACTGAGACATCCGTCAGCATTTCTGGTAGAATAGCATGAAGAGGGAGATAGCCCGTTTTGTCTCTCGTTGTTTAGTTTGTCAACAAGTTAAGGCTGAACATCAGAGACCAGCTGGACTTTTTCAACCTTTATCGATCCCGGAATGGAAATGGAAGCACATTACCATAGATTTTGTAGCTGGGTTACCTAAATTCCCAACTGGAAGAGATGCTATCTGGGTTATAGTTGACAGGCTCACCATGGTATCTCATTTTATCCCTTTCAGAATTGGTCAGTCGACGGATCAGCTATCAGAGATGTACCTCAGAAAGATTATCAGATTGCATGGAGTGCTAGTTAGTATCATATTAGACAGAGATTCAAGATTCACATCACACTTTTGGCGGAGTCTTCAAGAAAGCTTGGGGACTCGTCTCAAGTTCAGTTCAGCTTATCATTCGCAAACAAATGGTCAGTCAGAACGCACGATCCAGACTTTGGAAAATATGTTGCGGTCAAGTACACTCGACTTTGATTGTTCGTAGGAAGATCACCTGCATCTCGTGCAGTTCTCCTATAATAACAGTTTCTGGGCTAGTATTCAGATGGCACCCTTTGAAGCACTGTATGACAGGAAGTGCATATCACCTTTAGCTTGGGATGATGTCGACAAAAGACAGATGCTTTGTCCACAGGATTACGCAGACAATCAAGGTAGTCAGACAAGTCAGAGATCATCTTCGAGTTGCCCAAGATCGCCAGCGCCATTGGGCCGATTCTAATCGACGTCCCCTTGAGTTTTCAGTCGGCAACCACGTCTTCCTTAGGATCGCCTACCGGTGGCGTCATTCGATTCGGCATGTGGGGAAAGCTTAGTCGTAGGTACGTAGGGCCGTTCGATATCCTTGAGCGGGTAGGTGATGTGTCCTATCGTCTCGCTCTTCCGTCGTCGTTAAGTGAGGTACATGACGTATTCCATGTATCCCAATTGCGACGGTACATCCCGGATCCGTGCCATGTCCTTGATCATTCGGAATTGGTTGTTGGTACCAACCTTTCGTATGAGGAAGACCCGTATCCATTTTGGACCAAAGAGAGAAGGTACTCAAGAACAAGGCTATTAGTTTAGTCCCTATTGCTTGGGATCACCACTCATTAGGCGAGTCAACATGGGAGCGTGAGGATTTTCGCTCGTGATATCCACACTTGTTTGACTCAATGTATAATGTTTCCTTATACCTTATGCTTTTAATTCCTTGCTTGTATAAATGATTGCTTGATTGACTACTAGTCGTAGCTTGCTTATGATTAATATTGCTTACCCCGACATCTCTAGCGTCTTGATTAAATTTTGAGAATAGAATTCTTTTAAGGTAGGTGGAGTTGTCACTCCCGTTTCCGTTATAGGCATTTTCGTATGCTTATACGAGATTTTTGGTATTATCAGGTGGACCGTAGTTAGACTGTTTTGCTTAGCCTAGTCTTGGTTTAATCTTGACTTGGTTTAATTGATTGGTTTGGTCCAATTTGACTTGGTTTGGCTTGGCTTAGTTTGGTTTGAGATGGAGAGGGTTGATATATAACCCAACTCCTTCTCCTCCTCATTCACTTTTTATTTACTTTTTTATCTTCTTCATTTACTCCTCCCACCTACGAAGTACTAGGAAAGTGCAACTTGCTTCATGGAGGAACTCCATTTTTGTTGTTCCATTGTCTTCCTCACGAGATTCTAAGACACTTTAGTACTTGGCATTTTTAATTTCCATAATTTATTTCTTGTAGATCTAAGTTGGTTTGTTTTTAGTTTTTTGGGTTTTGATCTACCAAACTTTATTATTTTCAAGTTTTGATTGCTCTATGTTATAGAGAATTCAACCCAAAATGGACCCTTGAAAAGTTAGATTTCGACTTGTTTTAAGGAAGTTATGGCCAAAATAAGATTTGAGCATTTTTTAGTTCATCTGTGCTGAATTTGGCAGGGATGATAAATAGTGCCACATGAATAGTATTGCAGCCACAGGAATGATAGTGTCCTAGCCGCCGGAATGAATAGTACCGAATGAATAGTGTCGTAGCCGCAGGAATAATAGTACCATATAAATAGTGCTACAGCCACAGGAATGAATAGTGTCGTATAAATAGTACCGCAGTCTTAGGAATGAATAGTGTCGCATGAATAGTGTCGTAGCCAAGGAATGAATAGTGCCGTATGAATAGTGCATTAGCCGCAGAAATGAATAGTACGCATGAATAGTGTTGTAGTCGCAGGAATGAATAGTTCCGCATAAATAGTATCGTATGGCTTGCATAGTGTCATGTAGTGCCCTAGAAGGCTGTATAGTACCACAGAATGCAGCATAGGGCCTATTTTGGGTGTTTTGGCTGTTTTAAGTCCTATTTCGCTGAATTGTGGCCGGAAGAAAGAATTTCTTCCAACTCCCAACATAAAAGTTATAGATCTTTTCCTTGGCTTCAAGAATATGTTACTAGTTATTTTATGCAAGTTTCTCTCACTCATGATAATATAAGGATAGAACACGATAGTGGCCTGTTAAAGCGTACTCTTACCAAGTAACAAGTAACTTGATATGATGATTCTTGATAGTGACCCATCGTGGTGTACTCTTGACAAGTAACATGACATGATAGTGGCCCGTCGTGGTGCACTCTTGATAAGTAAACCCAATATGATCATCTTGATGCTGTTGTGACGACTATCTTGACTTACTAAGTAACTTTTGTCTTGACACCGTGGGTGTTTGTGCTTGTATAAGCTACATGTCTCGCCTTGTATCATGTCTAGGACATGAATTGCTGGTTACCACGGTCAGGGATTCAATTGAATCTGACTAGGATAAAGATAGTTTGATCATGTAGTTCATGAAGAGATTTCTCAGCTACAGGCAGTCCCGTTATCTGGGTGCTCAAATTGGACTTATAGCCTGCCGTTGAGTAGGGAACATTTCCAGCACATGTCATGTGTTGCACCCCCAAGTCACCTAATCCAACTCTCTCAACTTGTGACGGATAACCTGGATTAAGTCTGCAGGACTTGTGGCAGTTGGAACGTCTCATTGCATCTTGTTAGTAACTAAGCTTATGATAACCCTAGTTTGTTAAAGTATCAAGCCGTACTCAGTGCTTGGCCGTGATTGATGGATGGAGTCCCGTCTAGTCTTGCCTAGGCAAGGCCAGTACATGGTTATTTCAGCACATTATATATGCTTTACCTTATCGATAATTGGTTAGAAACTAAGTTCTGTTCAGGTGAAGGGTTACAACCCCGGTCCTTGTTTGGTTTACGGGTTATAACTTGGCTAACAGAATAGTACCTTAGTTGTCTTATCGTTTATCACCTTGTTTTCCCTAACTATGTCTTTTATTATCATTTATGTTCATGTGCTAATATGATGGTTTTAATTCTTAAGTGAAGCCTTCCATGTGGCACTTCTCTTTCTGGGGTCGACCAGCAGTAGTTTGTATGGCCAAATTTTGGAGTAGCACCGAGGATCTTCCAGCCTTCCTGCCAGATGGTGCACACTAGACGCAACCCTGGCAACGAGTGGGTTTTATTTTGCTCCTCCACTCTATAGTAAATATTCTTTTGTGGCATTTAGCCACGAGCAAGTATTAGCTCGTATAAATTTATATTTCTGTCTGCCTAATGGCTGTTACATGATTGACAAATCCTGGGTTGATATGTATGACTTAAACTCTTGCTAGTCTTCGTATTTGTATGACTAGCTTCATGATCATCTGAATATGTAATATTTGAGATGCGTTATCTGTTTGTCTGATGATTACCATCTTGTTACATTTACTTGCTTGCTTGAGATTGAGACACTAAGCTTGTTCTGACCCTAAGAGACTAATGGCTTGTAGTAAATCATCATGCATCTAGACAAACGTAACCGTATTGCGAGGGTAGGATTATTTCAATGTACGTAGTGGGCTGTGTCCCCGCCTTGTAGCACCCATATTTGAATACGTATTTTGGTTAAGCCTGCATGTATCATGGACCTGTATTTTATTTCTCAGATTCTGGCCTGTAATTGTATTTCTGGCTCGACTTGCAGATTTTGGATTTTTTCGTGAAATAGGTTTGACTTGGCTTGGTTTTATATTGTGGAGAGGGTTTGGTTTGGTTTGGTTTATCATGAGAGGAGCACTTAACTACACTCCACCCTCAACAAATACAACCCACCTCCATTAAATCCCACCTAACTTTCTCTCTCCTCTTTATTTTCATTTACTTCTCCATCTCCTTCTCTTCCCTCTACACAATCACCAACACCCATAGGCAAGTGCCCTTGCCACATGAACCACTTTTTATTTGTCCATTAGCTAGATTAGGCCAT
The DNA here is from genome assembly GCA_029216955.1 of Iris pallida. Classification (NCBI taxonomy): domain Eukaryota; kingdom Viridiplantae; phylum Streptophyta; class Magnoliopsida; order Asparagales; family Iridaceae; genus Iris; species Iris pallida. The sequence continues at coordinate 14,933,093 of JANAVB010034417.1, forward strand.
GGAGATTAACTTTAGAACTTGGCATTTTGTGATTTGGAGTCTCCATTATTCTAGATTTAAGTTCTCTATTTTTGGATTACATGGTTTTGATCTATTTTAGTTGAGATTTTGTGGGTTTTGATGCTTCATGTGGAAGAGAATTCAATTTTAACTCAGGTTAGAACTTTGAAAATCTAGATTTGACTTTGATTTGAAAGATATGAAAATTTGAATTTTTGTGGTGTTCTTGGTGTTCTTCTCGGCCTGGAGTAGCAGCCTGCAGCCTGCGCTCTTTAGCGCAGTGCTGGACTGCGCATCCCCTCTCTCGGCCTGCGCTCTTTAGCGCAGCGTCGACCGCGCAGCTTGCCTCTTGGCGAACTGTGCTCAACCCGAGTGCGCATGGATTCATGCGCAGTCTGCTCATGCGCAGTCCGTTCATGCGCAGTCTGCTCATGCGCAGTCCGTTCATGCGCAGTCTGCTCATGCGCAGTCCGTCCCTGCACAATCTAACCCTGCGCCATCCATTCATGCGCAACCTGATCCAGCGCAATCCATCTGCTGCGTCCTCCACCCCTGCGCAGTTGGTACCCTGCGCAGCTCACCCCTGCGCAGTTGGCTCCTGGCGCACTTGACTCCTGCGCAACCCGACCCCAGGGACCCTTGCGCAATCTGTCCAATCATGGAGATTTGGTTTTATTTTTCCTTAAGCTTGGCTCTTCTATAGCCCTGTATATTGATATTTATTAGATATTTTACGCCCATTTTATATCCTTACGCCTTTTGTCATGAACTTGATTTTACTTAACATGTTTGGAATGACTATTGTACATGGCATGGTATGACAAAGAACTAGCATAACACGACAGTGACCCGTAGTGGTGCACTCCTGACATGACCAACCTGACCTGATAGTGGCCCGTCGTGGCGCACTCCTGATAAGTACCCTGACATGATTAATCTTGATACTTGATAACTTGATAGTGGCCCCTGGTGGCGCACTCTTGACTTGTACCTGACTTGACTTGTAACTTGTAACTTGTTACATGACTTGACTTGATGCTGTTGCGATGGCTAACTTGACTTGTATAATCAACTTGACACCGTGGGTGTTCCTGCTTGCTTGCTCGTACAATCCACTTGTCTTGTCTTGCATCATGTCTAGGACGTGACTCCCTGGTTTCCCACGGTCAGGGATTCGTACTGAACATGGATTAGGCTAATGATTAGATCTAACTATAGTTCATGGAGAATTTCCAGTCACATGCAATCTTGTTATCTGGGCGCCCTTAATTGGACTTGTAGCTTGCCGACGAGTAGAGCACATTTCCAGCACACCGTCGTGTGTTGCACCCTCTAAGTCACCTAAGGGTACATTTGTCTCCCGGGCGATGTACCCACCTATACTCTCAACCCGCGGAAGGATAACTGGATAGTCTGCAGGGCTTGGGACTGAGAAATTCTCACTTGCATCTTGTTAGTAATTAGGCTTGTGATAACCCTAGTTAGTTAAGTAGTAAGCCATAGTACTTGCTTGGCCGTGATTGATTGGATGGAGTCTAGTCCCGCTTGCCTTGCCCTGATCCTGTACAAGGTTATGACATGACATGATTACTCGTGCATTACCTTAATCATGATTAATTGCAGGTCCTGATTTCTTGTACTTTATCTTGCTGATAAATGGTGGGAGAAACCAAGTTCCGTTCAGACGAAGGGTTACAACCCCGGTCCTTGTTTGGTTTACGGGTTGTAACCTGGTTATCTGAAGAGTTCCATGGTTATCTCATCGTATATCACCTGCCAGGTTTCTCCTTAATAATTGTTTATTATGTAATTATTTTCTTATGTTCTGATATGCTGGCTTTTGTTCTTATTTTGTGGCCTCCTTTGTGGCACTTGCTCTTTCTGGGGTTTGACCCAGCTGGTTTTGTGTGGCCAGATTTCGGAGCAGCACCCGAGGATCTTCCGAACCTCCAGCCCGATGGTGGCAACTAGACGGAACCCGGGCTACGAGTGGGTTTTATTTTGTTTTGCTCACTCTATTGTAAAATTATTCTTTTGAGGCGTTTAGCCAACGAGCACCTGTTAGCTCGATGCACTTTACTTACTGTCTGTCTACGGGCTGTAAACATGATTAACAAATCCTAGGGTTGATCATGTATGACTTAACTCTTGCTAGTCCTAGTATTTTGTACGACTAGCTTCATGATCAGCTGATATGAAATATTTGGGACGCCTTTTATTGTATATTTGGTGGTCAAACATCTTGTGATTATATTAGTTGGTTGAGATTGAGACAATAGGATAATTTATGACCTTAAGAGACTGATGGCTTGTAGATAAACCCTCACATATCTAGACAGCCGTGACCGTATGGTGAGATGGATTCCATTTCATTATACGTAGCTGGCTATGTCTGCCCCCGCTCTCCAGTATTCTGGTTCTGGGGCGTGACAGCTCTCCAGTATTCTGGTTCTGGGGCATGAAAGATTACCAACCATTTGCATAGGTGTGGTACCTTGCTATTTATAGTGATTTCGGGATAAAGGATATTTTGAGCCGCAAAGATGGCCACGGGTCCACGTGACTGCAACAGCACATGAAGACTCGCTCTTTGACTGCCAGCTGGTGGTTGGTTGAGATTTCTTTGTTTGAGCAAATCTGGGTAGTTGAGACTTGGTCAAATTTCCATGTACCCCCCACAACAGAGTAAAATCAATCTTCTACGGCCCGGATCAACTTGGTCGCATGCGGTACCAAGAGTCTTTCTTCTGCGGCCTGGATTGGCTTGGCCGTATGAAATCTTAAGAGGCTTCCTTCTGCGGGTCGAATCATTTTGGCCGCGTGAGGTCTCAAGAGTCTTCCTTCTGTGGCTCGAACTGGCTAGCCGCATGAGGTCTTCAAGAGACTTCCTTCTGCAGCTCGGATCATCTCGGCCGCATGAAGTCTGAAGAGTCTTCCTCCTGTGGCTCGAATTGGCTTGGCCGTATGAGGTCTTCAAGAGACTTCCTTCTGTGGCTCGGATCATCTTGGCCGCATGAAGTCTGAAGAGTCTTCCTCTTGCGGCTTAAGTCCACTTGGCCGCATGGGGTCTCCAATAGCCTTGCTTCTGTGACTCGGTTTCACTTGGCCGTATGGGTTCTTCGAGGGCCTTGCTTTTGCGGCTACAGTCAACCTGGCCGCATGGGATCTTCGAGAGCCTCGCTTCTGCGGCTCGAGTCTACCTAGCCGCATGGGGTCTTCGAAAGCCTTACCTCTGCGGCATGGTTTCTCTTGGTCGTATTGGATTTTCAGGAGCATTCCTTCTCCGGCTCGAGTCCAATTGGCCACAGAGTCCACTTGTTTCTGCGGCTCGAGTCCACTTTGCTCCCTGATCTGAGGCTAGCAAAGCACTTGCTCTCGATCTTTGTAGAAAAACTTTTGGGACCATCATATTGGCTCCCTGACCTAAGGCTAGTAAAGCACTGCTCTCGATCATTGTGGGGGAGACTTTTGGGACCATCATATTTGCTTCCTGATCTGAGACTAGTAAAGCACTGCGAGACATGACAGCTATGACAGGCCCGGGCATAAAATATGCGATATGGCCCTGGACTTCTTCGATTTAGCAACCGAAGGTGCGTAGTAGGAAGAGTCCAAGTTGGAAGCTTCGACATTCTCAATAGGCCGCATGGGGTCTGGCCCGCAAGAGATTTCCCCCTTTTTGACTTGGCTCAAGCGTAAGAATTGCATCCAAATGGGAGGGGGACTTTAAGAGTCGGCTCATATCTGGTGCAAACGCACCTGAGATGATTTTGTACTGTTTACCGTCGTTAGCGTGCATAATTTTACGCGTGCCTCTCTTGTTTACTATTAGCATAGCACGTTTAGAGCGCATGGCCCGTGCCATCTTGGATTTTTTCATACTAGCCCGTGAAGGTGCATAGTACTTAGAACCCAACTCGTCCTCGCCATGACAGCGAGTGACTCAATTGAGTAATTCTTTTTCTTTTTCTATTTTTGGTGCCCTTTTCAATAGAGACAAGGGGGCTCTATATATAGAATGGAATAAGCCCATTTCTTCTTTTCTTTTTCGATTTGGGACTAAAAGTAATATCCTTTTTTTTCTATTCTACAAGACCCCCTTCAATGTTTTCAAATTTCAAATTTAGAATACTTTGAATAAGAATCATAGAAAATAGAGCTGTTTAGGTGTGGAAATCCTATCAGTGGTAGCATGGACATGATATGTTTGGGTACTTCCGTTGGGGATTTTATGTGGACTTATCATCCTTGGCGTACCTTGGTTTTAGCTACGGATAATAATTTAAGAGAGGGAACCATCGTATTTACTCAGAGGTGATGAGAAGATGGTAAATATGGGGTTGATGGTAATGAGGACGCGGTGGGAGTGGACTCAAATGAGGATACATAGAACAACTCAGAGGTAATATGGACGTGGAAGTTCTACGTAACGGGTAGTGAGCGCCACGGAGCAACTGGGTTCCAGAAGCATATGATTGCGAAGAAGGGGTGCATGTACTAGAGGACCTAATACAGCATTGGTGGTCAGCAGGGGGCATTTGTGGATCTATTATCCTTTTGTGTACTGGCAGTACGATTACAGATAATAAGTGGAGAGAAAACTAACATATTTACTCAGAGGTAATAAGGATGTGGTAAATATGGGTCTAAAGTAGAGCCTTCCTACTCAGAGGTAATGAGGATATGGTAGGAGTGGGCCTAATGAGGATACACAAAATAACTTAAAGGTGCTATCAATATGGAAGTTCTATGTATTGGAAGGTTTGTTTGTTATAGACAAAAAAATAACTTGATGTAGTTGTTTTTCCCGCTAGGGAATTTTGTGGACCTATTACCCTTTTTTTGCACTGGTGTTGGAAGTAATAGATTTTGAGGCAAACTCCAGTGGGAGAAAGCATTTAGTGTGGAAGTTCAGAGGTATGATCATACATGACTTGTTGCCCAGAAGATGCGATATGAATCCACTCGGAGCGGTCAGAGAGTAAGTTCAGCGGTACCTGACGGTACATAACTCAATAATCTGGGAGATTTGGGGTCAAAGTATAAGTTCAGCGGTACCAGAGGGTACATAACTGACAATCTGAGAGATAGTTGGAAGATGTTGTTTAGACACAATTTTTCTTGAGGAACTTGCCATTGACGGGCATAATAAGCAAGTCTCCATTTTGTTTTGTGAGACAGTACGCATCGTTGAAAAATACGGTCTCGATTATAAATGGGCCCTCCCACTTGGGTTGGAACTTGCCGGCAGTTTTCTGAGTCATAACCATCGGCCTGCGAACTGCGAAGACGAGGTCGCCTACTTAGAATATTCTCAGCTTGACCTTCTTACTGAAGGCTCCAGAGATGCGTGCTTGATAGAGCTCGATTCGTTGTTGGGCTTGTAAGCGCTTTTCGTCTAGTGCTTCCAGCTCTTGTAGTCGTCGACGGTAATTATTATCCGAAGTAAGCTGGTAAGTGAGGGCTAAGCGGAGCGAGGGGATCTGGGTCTCCAGTAGGAGGGCTGCGTCGCTCCTGTAAACAAGAGAGAACGGCATATTTCCTGTGGCCGTCCGAATTGTGGTGCGGTATGCCCATAAGCACTCGCCAAGCTTTTCATTCCAGTCGTGCTTGTTTGAAGACACAAACTTTTTGAGAAGCTTGATTATGCTCTTTTAAAGGCTTCAGCCAGACCTTTAGCTGACGGATTGTAGGTCGTTGAAGCCACATTCTGAATCCGATTCTTGTCACAGAATCAATAGAAGGCATGGCTTGCGAACTGTGGACCATAGTCATGAATGATCCTCATTGGCAGTCCAAAATGGTAAATGATGTGATGTTTTATGAATCCAATCATATTTGATGTCTTTACCTCTACCAACGGAATAGCTTCCACCCATTTGGAGAAGTAGTCGGTCATCGCGAGAATAAATCGGTTCCCTTTAGACGATGGCAGGATGATTGGGCCAACAATGTCCATTCCATATGCTTCAAATAGCTAAGGGGCTACTGTTGGGTGTAAGAACTCAGATGGCAGATATATGAAATCTTCTTGGATCTGACAAGCCTTGCACTTCTTTGCATAATCAACTGCGTTTGCTACCATCGTAGGCCAGTAGTAACCCATCCGACGGAGACGGTCCTGCAACTTCAGACCCGGTTGGTGAGCCCCACAAATGCCATAGTGAGCCCCGTGTAAGGCTTCTTTGGCTTCTGTATTTGACAGACATCTTAGCAGTAGTCCATCATGAGATCTTCAATATAGTATTTTTGTTTCTGTGTCATAGAAGAATCTGAGAGAACGCCTTCTGATTGAAGTTGCTTCTTTCACATTCTTAGGCATGATTCCGTAGACTGTAAAATCGATGAACGAGAGTCTCCAGTCTTGCATATCATTGGTTATCTAGGCGGAGTAACTCGTATCCAGTTGAACGTTGATTTTGGGACAGACCAGCTCATGGCCTATAACGTCAACTGGATGATGAGCATAATTTCGAACCGCCAAAGAAGCAGCGAGGCCTGTTAGGGCGTCGGCTTCAATATTCTGGAGCCTAGGAACATGACCTATAAAGAACCCCTCCAAACTTGCTATGATAGCAATGGCTATCTGATAATAGGGAATCAGGCCCACGTTACGAACTTCGTACGAGCCTCGAATTTGATTGAAAACCAACTGCGAGTCGCCATATGCTTCTAGGTATTCGACTGCCACTTCTTTTGCAAGTCGAAGCCCGATGACCACAGTGTTATATTTGGCTATATTATTTGAACAGGGTTCCGTGAGAGAATATGTCCGGTTGGCCACCAATCCAGAGGAAGAAATCAACATTATCCCGACTCCAGCGATAATATCACCTTGGTACCCCGTTCTTGAGGCACCGTCGAAGATCATTCACCAAACGTCTTCATGTGAAGTCATATTTGAGTCAATGACTTCATCTAGGATTTCTTCATAGATTCTGGCTGTTTCTGAGCCTAGATGGGTTGCCATAAAGTCGGCCAAGGCTTGACCTTTGATAACATTTTACGGAATGAAGACCATGTCGTAGGGGGATAACAGTATCGCCCATGTGGATAGACGAGAACTGAATGCGCCTGGCTTGGTCATGAGAACCCTGAGGGGATTGACTCGCGAGATAACATGGATGGTCTTCCCTGACACATAATTTCGTATTTTCTGAATGGCGAATACCAAGGCAAGACATTGCTTCTCTACGGCGGTGTAACTATGCTCCGGCCCTACCATCATTCAGTTGAGATAATAGATGTCTTGTTCATACCCCGCATCATTGTTTTGTGCTAGCAAGGCGCCAAGGGAGTGTTCGATTGCTCATACATACAGCAGGAAAGGCTTTCTAGTGACCGGAGCTACCAGGACAGGCGGATTTGTCATATATTCCTTGATATCGTCAAAGATGCGTTGACTTTCCTTGTTCCAAATAAAGAGATGCCTTTCTTTATAAGTTGTGTGAGGGGTTGACATCGCCCTGAGAGATTAGATATGAACCACCTGATTTAGGCTAGTCTTTCCTAAAGACCGCAGAGTTCACAGAGGTTCTTCGGCGGTCTCATCTCCAGGATTGCCTTTGTCTTATCGGGGTCTATGTGAATGCCCTGGAAAGTGATGACAAAGCCCAGAAACTTCCTGCTGGATATGCCCAGGAAGGACTTGGTAGGATTCATCTTCAAATTGTGTGCTCGCATAAGATCAAACATTATCCTCAAATCGTATAGGTGGTCATCCTTGGAGTGGCTTTTGACGGCAATCTCGTCAACGTAACACTCCACCGTCTTGCGCAAGTGGTCCCTAAAAATGACACTCAATGCTCGCTGATATGTAGCACCGACGTTCTTCAGGCCGAAGGAATGACAGTGTAGCAATATACGTCGATCGGTGTTCGAAATGATGTATGCTTCTCATCGTCAGGATACATTTTGATTTGATTATATCCTGAAAAGCCATCCATAAAAGACATGCACTCGAAGCCACATGTATTATCAATCATTATATCGGTAATAGAAAGAGGGAATTCATCCTTAGGACATGCCGCATTCAGATTGTCAAAGTCGATGCAGATTCGGATATTCTCATTCTTCTTGACGACTGGTACTATATTGGCTATCTAGTCCGGGTGCTGCTCCATGCAGATGAAACTGCTACCTATGAGCTTGTTTACTTCCGCTTCAATGGAGTTCATAATATCTGGACGGAACCGTCCTTGTTGTTGCTTGACTGGTTTTGCGTCCTGATGAATATTGAGGTTATGAAGTACAATCTCGTGGTTTAGCCCTGGCATGTCTTCATAGCTCCAGGTAAAGGTGTCGATATACAATCTGATGAGTTGCAACAATGACTCATGCTCGCCGTCTGTCAGACTTTTACTAACGATGTTTGGCTTTGGAGAGGATTCATTACCGAGGTTAACTTGCATGACCTCATCTTCAGTAGGAGGGTCACATAGTTCAAAGTGCTTCTCCCATTGTGCATCCAATTGTTTGACCCATGGCTCTAATTTAAGAGGTTTGAGTAGATCTTCGTCTTCCTCTTTAATATCAACGGATGTCATGTTGACAGATAATTTCTGTCTGAATATATCTCCAATGTTGCCTCGGAGTCATAAGTAGGTGACTCGGACGAATGAGAGTGCCACTCGCATTCTTTATCAGAACTCTCTGGCGTTATTTCTGGTTGTAACATACCCGAGGCTGTGTCTGGATTTATGATAATAATCCCGAGGTTTTCCAGCCGGTGCTGACAGCTGTAGAGGCAATCGCCGACCGTTGCCATAATTCAGACCCGGGGTAGCTTCCATGTTGTACCCTTGCTTTTGCATGAAGTATTTTGCTTGAGGACTATACAGGTAGAGCGACAATATTCCAGCGTCGGGTTCGAGATCAAATTCTTGTGGCGTGAAAGATTGAGGATATTCTTTTCGGCCAAAGATGATCGTGTGACCCCATTCTCTTCTGACTAGGACTAGAAAGTAAGCACCTTTAATGGAAGCAAGTCGATTTGTGGTATGGACGGTTGTCACATGTGTGTGTAGGTTAACGTCTAGACAGTACCGTGCAGCATACATCAGATTAAGCTTACCACACTCAGGATAGTCCAACGGAAGCCTCTTATTGATCAAATAAGGAACTTTGTCGACATGGATTACATCATCAGGAGAGGGGCTATCCACCTGTACAACCAGGTACTTGGCGAGTTATATGTCCTCTTCGGCTACCCCCCGGCGAGCCTAGAGGTCGGGTGCTGTCATAGGCAGCTTGACCACCAAGGGTTCTGCTAGTGGCCCTGGCTTGCCTAAGGGCCTCGGGTCGACATTTAATTGTCGACTCAATTTAGGATGACGGATGACCATCGGCTCGGTAGAGGACTTCGTGTCTTCCAGTTTCCTTTGAGTGGATTTTGGCAATCGGATCACCATCGACGTCACAGAGGGACTCGCATCTTCCTGTTGCCTTTGATTGGATTTTGGCAATCGGATCACCATCGGCCCTATGACGGGTTTTAGCTCCTGGCTGGATCTCTGGAGCCGGATGACCATTGGTTCCAACTGCTCAGGTGAGACAGGAGAACCGGGCACCACTTTATGCAAAGTTACGACAAAGGGTACGGCTTTACCCGGTTTATGGGCCTGGAGATGAATTCTCAAGGGTTCCTCTGGCCCTATGATGGCTTCCGGTTCGTCAGTTATGTGTTTCTTGGATTCGTCATATAGACAAGCCTCCGAAGAGTAATAAGATTCAACCCCTTTGAAGGGATCGATGTCGGCGAATTCAGTCTTCACGAAGCCGTGCTTACTGACATACTTGAAGCACTAGTGTAGGGTGGATAGCACGATCATATAGTCATGTATCTACGGACGTCCCTGGTGGATGTTGTAGGATGTGTCTGTATCTATGATGTAGCAGGTAACCTCCATCTTTAGGTCACCAATCAGACATTTCAATCGGATCTTCCCTAGGGATAGCTCATTCCTGCGTTGAAACTGCTGATGGCTGTATTGGTCGCCGCTAGCCGGTGCATAGGGATGCCCAGAAGTTGGAGCAAGCTTTTCGGGATGATGCTTATCGACGAGCCAGGGTCGATATGCATCCGATCCACCTTGATGTCGCATACGCATCCAGTGTAGTACAAGGGGCGATCATGCAAGTTGGACTTGATCAACATGTCCTGTGGAGTAAATACGATGTTGGACATTGCATCTGCGTAATTGCTGGTCTGTAGGTCTGCTGACGGATCTTTCCTGGATGTTTGACCTGGGCTAAGTAGGCGTCAGCATTTTGGAGTACTTCGCTCAATGCGGCACGAAGATCCTTGGAGAGCCTTAGGAGCGCGTTATAACGACAATTTTACTGGCATATTATCTAATTGTGCTAATATATCAAAGTTGTAAGGTCTCTCCAGCCCCTAAGGTACATCATTACGGAGTGGCCTCTCGAAGCGGGTTTCCTTTGGCTTGGACTTATCTGCCGGTGGAGGCTGAGATGGCCTTGGAACATCAGAGGCAGGTAACGTTGCCGCCTGAGGATCTTCGACTGAACTGCCCAGTGTGGGCTGGACTTGTGCCCCAGACCGGGTAACAACGGCTGCTGCTTCCTTAGCTTCGGCTGAAATTGTATGGCATGATCTAGACTTCTTGCCCTTCTTCTCGTTGGTAGGAGATGACACCACATGGGTAACTCCGGGCACTAAGTTTGGGTGCACCCACATGATCTCTCCTCGCGATGTGGTGAGAGGTACCAATCCAGATGTCTGGTTACAGACGGATAGAAGATTAGTAACCTCCATCGTTGCCCGAGGGACTAGTATTACCCCGTCTGGAGTGCTTGTTTGAGGGAAGTCGCTGAACTGAATTGACACCATATTAGCCGCTACGGTAACCTCTTCAAAGTCTAGCTACAGAGCTTTGGAGTCGATAAGATTCTGGATGTAGCGCTTTAATTGAAAGCAATCTTGAGTGGCATGATGAACATAGCAGTAGAAATGATACTATTTTGGGTCCTCCACCCATGTTGCTCGAGGCTCGCATCTTGGTAGATGGAGCTGGATCCTACCCCCTTGCAAGAGCATATCGAAGATAGGATTGACATGACTATATTTAAATGAGTAATTCACCTTGGGCCACTGACCTTCTGCCTATTTTTGTTCAGGCTTCTTGGTCCCATCAGCGACTATGGCTTATTTGCCTTTATTGTCCCGGTTGGAGGTGCCGCCACTGTTGTTTTTGGTAGAACCAGGACGTTCGACCTTATCCTACCCATCTGGGATATGTCATCCCAACTGGCGAGCCTTCTTCTACTTTGCCTCCTTATTGGTAGCACTTATGATGAAGGTCATCCAATCCCTGAACTGATCGTCACCCATCCAGAGGCTAATTGCGGGGAGCAACTTCTTCTGGCATATTTTAATCAAGGAGCTTTCGAGATTGCCTTGAAGCAATCTAATTGCGGTTTGTCATAACCACTCGATATTGTTCCTTGTCAACTCCTTCTCTCCCTGAACGACGTCCATGAGAGACAACATTGTCACATCATACCCCACTTCATAGAATCTCTCCAGGAATATGTACTTGAAGCCGTCAAAAGAATGGATGCAATTGTCGAAAAGGTTACGGTACCAGTCGAACGCGATCCCCTCCAATGCTCCGATGAATAATCATGTGAGGATGGCATCGCTATGCGGCAAGTAGTCGGTTGTGACCTCAAAATAAGTCATGTACCGACTAGTAGAGGTCTTTCCGTCATACAAATCTATATGGAATGGTTTGTAGCATGGGAAAAAAGGAACATCTCTCCACGAGACGGGATATGGCTACCGTATTCTGAGTTCTCGGGAGGAGTCTTGGGCATTGAACTTTGCTCGAAGCTCCTGGACTTCCCTTCTTGCCTCCTTGGCTTCATCCGCAGCTGAAGGAACGTATGCTCCTAAAGGATCATCACCCAAAGGAGGGGCGGTCGTATTGGAGTCCCCGTTGACTACGGGTCCCAAGCTTGTTTGTCCGGGTGTCCTTACTGGTTGAGTTGGCAAGACAGCTTTGATTTCGTCTACAGACTTGACCAAGGACAGGAGCATGGCTTCAAGTACTTCTAGACGTTGTCGGTCAGTTGGCGCTTCGTGATCGTCGTTGGCCATAAAGACTGTCCTCATGTAGGTAGAGATGGAACGGATCATAGCAGAGGTGCTCTCTGTGTCGTACCCTTGTACCGAGAAATTATTGGGGATTGTCAGAATGTCATCTTCCTCGGACTCGAAATGGGTGCTACCCGCTATGTAGGAAGCCGCATCGTCTTGGCGAGGGCGGTCGCCTTCAGGGAAGTCCAATTCCGTTGCGTAATTCTGGGGGATCTCTACCCCCTGTGTATGCTATTGGTACACCGGGTTGTCGCATATATAGAGGGGACTGCTACCTCCAGCTTCATCTACTCCCAAGGAGGCCGAAGGTGCACCCCTAGGTGCTGGAAGCTTCTTTTTGGATCGAGTGCTTAAATAGACACCCCATGTGGTTGCCAGTGGCAGTCCTCTAGACGAGAGTTTCCTTACAACACTGGCTGAAATTGTCGGGCTGGAAGAGCCTGTCTTTTTTCCCCTTTGCGGGGAGGAACCTTCCGAGTTGAATTACTGGAGGCGAAAGAAAACTCCTCGTCTCCCAGAATTTCTACATATTTCTCAAGTTGTTGTCAGAATGGTGATTGCTGCTGCAGTCGTTGGAAAACGGGCTACCGATCTTCAGGTGCTGTCGACTTGTCGCAGCAGCAGTTGATGATGACTTGGGTGTCACGACATCTCGAGAGGGACTCATCGCATGCCAAGTTTACCTCCTTGCATTTGTGAGTAATCACCTCACGCTAGTCGATAGCAGGCTGATCTACCTTTGTATCAAACTTGTGGACTCGGGTATCCCGTGCACACAGGTGCATAGGTATCATATTTGCTTCCTGATTCGAGGCTAATAAAAGTACTTACTCTCGATCGTTCTAGGGAGACTTTAAAGACCCACCCTGTCCGTTAGCCCTGGGGGACTGGACGTGGGTTGTTCTGTACAACTTTCCATCAGGAGCCCGTATAACGATTAACGGTGCCCGCTGACAGTCAATAGCTTGGACAGTTGACTGGGCTTGTTGGGCCCGCACTGTCCTAGACTTCTTCAATTTAGCACCTGAACGCACATAGTAAGAAGTGTCTTGATTGGAATATTCTATATTCTTAATGGGCCGCATGGAGTCAGGCCCGCATGAGAGACGGTCGAACACAGAGCTTTTGATAGGGCCGTTTGAGACATCATGTTTGAGGCCAGGATTTGCTGCCGCATGGGCCATCTTCCTGCGGCCAGAGTTGGCTGCCGCATTGGCTATCATTCTGCGGCCAGAGTTGGCTGCCGCATGGGCCGTCTTCCTGCGACTAGAGTTAGCTGCCGCATGGGCCATCTTCCTGCGGTCAGAATTGGCAGACGCATGGGTTGTCTGCCTGCGGCTAGAGTTGGCTGCCGCATGGTCCATCTTCCTACGGTAAGAGTTGGCAGCCGCATGGGTCGTCTGCCTGCAGCCAGAGTTGGCTGTAGCATGGACAGACTGCCCATTTCTCTTATGCGACTTCTTTTTCGTCCACATGGATTTTTCTTGTGCCCCCAAAAACTCAGCATCGTAGTATTTTCCTTTGCTAGATTTGGGGACAGTGGATGTCACGACCCGCACCCTAGAGTAAGGGCATGAGACGTGGGTACGTCCAGCCTACGCCGCAGTGTCGACGGTAGAACGCTATCCTAGGTCAAACATCTAACAATATAAAGGTACCTGTACAATATATACTCTACGAATGGAGGTGACATAGCAGATACAGTCTCAATCACAACTAAGGTAGAGCGAGATAAAAGATAGGTAAAACATGAAATCCAAAAGAGATACAGCAGATAGAAGTCTAAGTGTCTAAGATACACAAACCCAGAAAACATCTCAAAGCTCAATACAGTAATCCATAGAATAAATACAACTGAAATAACTAACTATACAACCTCTACTGTGTCTCCTCTAGGCTAGTAGGCAACCTCCAAGCTATCTGTAAAATTTATGAACAGGTCTAGTCAGGACAACAACGAGCACATCTCATCTAGAAAACCCAAGTAAATGATAGAGAACTATAAAGCAGTTATAGACAGTTGTATTGATAAAAATGGCAGTTTATATTCATGTGGTGGTAAGAAAGACAGATAAAGTGCAAGGAAAGTAAATAAGTAAACAAGAGAAGAATCATAGCATTGAAGACTGTAAAAAATATAACTAGCTGAACCAGGGTAACATGATATAAGTCCAGACAGTAAATGTAAACAAGTGTATGACCAATGTAAATTCAGACAACATGAATCTGATACCAGGTGATTCCAGTACAAGATGAGTCCGGTATGAGATGATTCCAGTCAGTGATCAAAGATTCCAGGGTGAGTCCAGCCTATACTCTAGCAGTGTATTTTAAAATACCGAGTTTGACATGTAAATGGCTGTAGGTAATACGGCACATCACACACCTGGCCGGGTGTGAGATGGCTATCATTCCAGTAGATTCCAGTTGGAAGATTCCAGATTGGGGTATGTCTACATGTCTTACTCTAGTATTTTTCCTTCCAGCAAATGAATCCAGAATTTTGACACAATGATTCAAGATGAGTCCAGCCAAAATATAATGATACCAGTAAATAATTCCAGTAAATGATTCCAGTAGGTGATTCCAGTAATAAAAGCCAGGAATGATGATACCAGTAATAGAGGCCAGAAAATAAATGTGTGTCGTATACATAAATCCAGAATATCCATACGTGTTGTAACAGAGAATCACATACAACTAACTAGAACTGAAGTACAGTAATTAATAAATAAATGAGAGAACTATCAGAGGATGTACTCGCCTGATGTCTGAATGTCCAAAGTAAATATACTATCCGATGAGAGGTGTCTAGCTCCTAATCAGAATAGCACAAGTCACAACAAGTCCAAAATGACAATATGAAGTTATACTATACATTCTACATGATTCTAGGTCAATCTAGACCAAAGTCAAGTCTTGGTCAGCTTGGTCAACCTTGAAAGTCAAACCTAGGTCAACTATGGCCAAACTAGGTCTAACAAGTCTAAATTAGGTCAAACAAGTTATTCTAGGTCTAAACAAACTAAGTATATGCAAATCAAGTATCCAAGATAGCTACTAACTCATAGCCTAAGTCACTTGCTAAACCAAGCACAAAACTAAACCATAAGCAAACAAGGCACACAAACTTAGTCATATAATGTATATATATTATTCACATTCACATATTCATATACATAGATATATATAGGAAAGCTATATATATAGGCACATACATATATATAGAGAAAGAGAGGTAAAAGAGTAATTGAGTATGTGTGTGTTTGGCATGTGTGTGAAAGGATATGTGTCAATGTTCTAAAATTTAGTGATAGGTAGGTGTATGTGACATGGGATACATGATGTCAAAGGGTGTATGAATGCATGTGTGTAAAAGGTTATAGGTTAACTCAGTTTATAGAAATACATACATACATACTTATCTTGTATACATGCATACATACATATCATGTATATTATATTTACATGATACATACATGTATACTTGTATTATATTATACTTACATTCATGCATATTAGGTACTTGTATTTATATTAACATATTGCAAACATTCATTTCATTCATGCATCTATGCATTACCTACATGTTTTATACATATGCATACATTGTATATTCATATCATTTCATACATTAACATAGAGACTTACAAACATACACACATCATATATTTCATACCTTGCATTACCTATATATCATGTTATATATTATCATTCATTCCTTTCATATATTACATTCTATGTTACCTATATACATGTATTTCCTCCATTCATTCATGCTTGCATCATATACTCTACATTACCATACATGTTATCATTATATATTGCATTACAATATTTATACATTATGCACTCATATCTATCATTACATATATATCTTGCATTCATATCTAGCATTCATTATATACTTTCATGCATACATTGTATTTCATTCTTTCATTCATGCATTGCTTATATGCATTATATTAATAGCATTCCTACATGCTTGCATTCAACCATATATATAAATTAATGTAAAGAGAATATATCATATATATATCATTTTATTCATCTAACATATCATGTATTACATACTCTATATTCATTTAATATCCATACTACATAGGCTCATAGGTTACACAAAATGCATATATCGTATAGTCACTCTTCTACTTAAAACTAATACTGTACCAATTGGGCATTCATTAAATTCTAGGATTAAAGTATGTTGTAGCTCTTCGTGTTAGCTTTCCGAAACTTTAAACGGATCGTATTTTCGTGTCCGGAAGCTCCCGGAATCGCGAAAACACCGAAACACGTTCGTCTTTCGTACAATTGACACTCAAATAATTCTACAGAAAGTTACAGAAAGAATTTGGCTTATTAAAACATATATTTGGAAGGCTAACTTTGATACGGATCTTTTAAAAAAATGGGAGATAAATCGGAGTTCTAAGCTAAATGTTATGACATTTCTAAGTTGCTTTGGCTACTAAAAACGTGGATAAAAATTATGACAAAATTAGGTAGTTTGAGACAAAAGAAACACAAGTATATAACATAATATATCAAGAACTCACTCTCTACACTAATATATATATAAGACACTATAGAACACATCTCCAATACAAAAATATGAGATTAAACATGTAATAATTCATTCATACATAACATCAACACATAGTGTGTCCAAATTTGGAGGTTTTTTTTCCACTAGGACACAATCACAACACAAAGGACACTCCTATGACCTCCAAATGGACACGAAATGGACACGAAATGGAGATACAATCATGGGGGTCATTCCTATGGGTTCAAATTAAACCTATATGCATGAGGAAATGAAAAGAAGAAGGGATTTATACCTCCCGGTAGATCGAATCGAAGAAAAGTCTTCCCGGAGTGACACCGACACGTAGAGATTCCAAAAGGACACGAACGAGCTCCGAATCTTCCCAAACTTGGGTAGCTTCCTCCTTGGCTAGAATAGAGAAGGAAAGAAGAAGATTTGGTGGCGAAATGGAAGGATTTGGTGGAGAAATTGCTAGGGATTGCTCTCTAGAAATTTGGAGAAGAACAAGAGAGAGAGTGTGGATGAGAATAATGAAATGAACTTGAGCCTATCCTCTCCCAAAGTGGCTGGCCATATGAGGCTATTTGTCCTATTATGGGAAGGTCCAAAATGCCCCCACTAACCTATTCTATTAGTATTAGAAAAGGGCTAACTGGTTGGGGCTAAATTAGTCATTCTAAAGTCTCTAATCACACTAACCTTATCCATAATAATTAGTCTAACCTCTAACTAAAATTAATATCATGTGGACTAAAATTAATATCATGTGGGCCATGCCTAACTAGTGTGTAGGTCCACTAAAGTCAACACTACCCCCGGGTCCCCGTTTCAAGTCGGATTGAGCTGAAATTCGAACCCGACTCAAATAATCCCAAAACAATATCATAAATAATAAAATAAATTTCAAAAATATTTCAAAAATACAAAATGACAAAAATACCCCTGTTCCTGAAAACTGGGGGTGACAAATTTCCTCGAAATTAAAACCAAACAATAGTAAAATGTCAAAATCACAAGTCATAATTTTAAATAGTTTAAAAATGATTAAAAATCACCAAAAATCATAATATAAAATAATAATCAATAAATAATAATTATAATTATAAAATTTCAAAATTACCCTAATCTGGAAAACTGGGTGTTACAATCCTACACACCTTATAAAAATTTCGTCCTCGAAATTAAGATGATCGCACCCCCTTCTATGTCAAACATAGTCAACGGTCAATCACTAGTCAATTTCTCAACCTCCAAGTACTTGGTCATCAACTGGTCAACTTCTTAGGGTTTTACCTATGCTAGCTATCTAGGTGTTGGCAACTAGAATTTAGCAAAAGAGAAACTCTATAATAGACTAGCTCTTAACTTCTCAATCCTATCAAGTCACCTATACCTAAATACCTACAAGCTAAGCACATGAATACCAAATACCACATATATATATATATATATATATATATATATATATATATATATATATATATATATGCTCAAGAACAACAACCCATCACATATATCCTAAGTATATCATCTATATATATATATACATGACTGATCAACCAAGGGTTAAGGCAGACTAAACTTACAAGGGTCTGAAACAATGCTTAGAACTAGGCTAAGGATGAATGGTCTGAATCAAGGGGACATGGTATCTAGTGAAGGGTCTGCACACTGCCTATAAAGGTGATCAACACAAAGGAACTCAACACGAAGAGAACTTAACTAAAATGGAAAACTGAACCAAGTATAGGCTAATCAACATGTTTATAACCCTATACAACAATGGCCTATAGATACCAACTAACCTATATCCCATATGCCAATATCATCTGCAATCTATCTATGCAAATAGACCTCTCGGTCTTAGGTGAAACTACAACTATACTCAAAGGCAGGCTCTGGTCATGGGTGCCTCACTGGAAAAGGTAAGGGAAAGTAGTAATATTCATCAAGGCTGTAAGGCATACTAACATCCTATGTGTAACTGGTTGGTATTATAGATAACAGGAGAATTATCTGCAATGGGTTACTATTCTAACACCAATGCTAACTATCACCTCTAGGGTACAGACACTCTACAAGTCATCATACCATTATACTATGAAGGAACTACCTATGAATAAGCTCTACAAAACTAAATATCCCTACTCCTAAATCATTTATAACAATCGAAAGGGTATGATGTTTAAACCTTCTCAAGATACAATCTGTTAATCATATGTGTCTGTCCAAAATCATGTTGTCCAGAGTCTTCATCATGCTAGTGAGCAAGGCTACGATAATCACAGAGTCCTTGACTAAGGTACGTACCTCTAGGTTCATGGTATTTAAAATTTTTGCACTGTCGCATACGACGGCGAAAACTTTAAATTCCCATACCCGAGAATACATCCAAAATCTGACTACATGTCCTCACTATGCCAACTAACACGACTATCGAGGATTCTAGATCCCATGATTTAGGCGACCTAGCCCATATGATTTTCTGAGAAGAAAAATAAACACAACAAAAGAGTAACATGACAAAATTAATCAATCAACAAGGAACAGATGGAATCGGATTTCAAGGTAATTATAAAAGACAATTGTGGGAATGGAATTGAGAAGAACGGAACTTGCAGCAAGATCTCCAACGGTCTGTGCATCCTCGACTGTCCTGACGATAGCTCGCCCTGCTGGTTTCCTCCAGCCTGATGCTGATACTGCACAAATCTCTGCTGTTGGTACTGCATGAATCGCTGCTGCTGAGAGAAACCAAAAACGAAGGGAAAAGTCTCTGTACAGACGGAGGTGCACCTTTAATGTAGCAGAAACGCCAACCTGAGTCGGCACAACAGAAGCTGCAGTCTCGGGGCCCTGATGAACAGGACGAGAGGTGGCCAGCCTCTCGATAGTATCCCCCGAACCGAAGCGATGAGATCGTGTCTTCATAACCATCATGAAGACAGATCAAAACAAGAAGCAGTTTCTGAGAATGAAGTGAAAATTCAAAGGAGAACAGTTTATATTCAAGGGAAGTCAATAAGCAACAATTTTTGACAAAAGGAATCGGATTAAGAGTTTTTCCTAATGTGATTGAGTACCTCCAAAAATATTCTAATCCTACTGCAGGCTGTAGTGATACTCTAGTTTGAATACCACTACATAAACTCGACCTGCATGGGCCACCAGTAAAAACGTGTCACGACCCGCACCCTAGAGTAAGGGCACGAGACGTGGGTACGTCCATCCTACTCCGCAGTGTCGGCGGCAGAACGCTGTCCTAGGTCAAACATCTAACAATATAAAGGTACCTGTACAATATATACTCTCCGAATGGAGGTGACATAGCAGATACAGTCTCAATCACAACTAAGGTAGAGCGAGATAAAAGACAGGTAAAACATAAAATCTAAAAAAGATACAGCAGATAGAAGTCTAAGTGTCTAAGATACACAAACCCAGAAAATATCTCAAAGCTCAATACAGTAATCTATAGAATAAATACAACTCAATACAACTGAAATAACTAACTATACAACCTCTACTGTGTCTCCTCTAGGCTAGTAGGCAACCTCCAGGCTATCTGTAAAATTTATCAACAGGTCCAGTCAGGACAGCAACGAGCACATCACATCTAGAAAACCCAAGTAAATGACAGAGAACTATAAAACAGTTATAGACAGTTGTATTGATGAAAATGGCAGTTTATATTCAGGTGATGGTAAGAAAGACAGATAAAGTGCAAGGAAAGTAAATAACTAAACAAGAGAAGAATCATAGCAATGAAGACTGTAAAAAATAGAACTAGCTGAATCAGGGTAACATGATATAAGTCCAGACAGTAAATGTAAACAAGTGTAAGACCAATGTAAATCCAGACAACATGAATCTGATACCAGATGTTTCCAGTACAAGATGAGTCCGATATGAGATAATTCCAGTCAGTGATCAAAGATTCCAGGGTGAGTCCAGCCTATACTCTAGTAGTATGTTTTAAAATACCGAGTTTGACATGTAAACGGCTGTAGGTAATACGACACATCACACACCTGGATGGGTGTGAGATGGCTATCATTCCAGTAGATTCCAGTTGGAAGATTCCAGATTGGGGTATGTCTACATGTCTTACTCTAGTATTTCCCCTCCCAGCAAATAAATCCAGAATTCTGACACAATGATTCAAGATGAGTCCAGCCAAAATATAATGATACCAGTAAATGATTCCAGTAAATGATTCCAGTAAATAATTCCAGTAGGTAATTCCAGTAATAGAAGCCAGGAATGATGATACCAGTAATAGAGGCCAGAAAATAAATGTGTGTCGTATACATAAATCTAGAATATCCATACGTTTTGTAACAGAGAATCATATACAACTAACTAGAACTGAAGTACAGTAATTAACAAATAAATGAGAGAACTATCAGAGAATGTACTCGCTTGATGTCTGAATGTCCAAAGTAAATATACTGTCCGATGAGAGGTGTCTGGCTCCTAATCAGAACAACACAAGTCACAACAAGTCCAAAATGACAATATGAAGTTCTACTATGCATTCTACATGATTCTAGGTCAATCTAGACCAAAGTCAACTCTTGATCAACTTGGTCAACCCTGAAAGTCAAACCTAGGTCAACTATGGTCAAACTAGGTCTAACAAGTCTAAATTAGGTCAAACAAGTTATTCTAGGTCTAAAAAAACTAAGTATATGCAAATTAAGTATCCAAGATAGCTACTAACTCATAGCCTAAGTCACTTGCTAAACCAAGCACAAAACTAAACCATAAGCTAACAAGGCACACAAACCTAGTCATATAATGTATATATATTATTCACATTCACATATTCATATGCATAGATATATATAGGAAAGCTATATATTTAAGCACATACATATATATATAGAGAAAGAGAGGTAAAAGAGTAAGTGAGTATGTGTGTGTTTGGCATGTGTATGAAAGGATATGTGTTAATGTTCTAAAATTTAGTGATAGGTAGGTGTATGTGACATGGGATACATGATGTCAAAGGGTGTATGAATGCATGTGTGTAAAAGGTTATAGGTTAACTCAGTTTATAGAAATACATACATACATACTTATCTTGTATACATGCATACATACATATCATGTATCTTACATTTACATGATACATACATGTATACTTGTATTATATTATACTTACATTCATGCATATTAGATACTTGTATTTATATTAACATATTGCAAACATTTATTTCATTCATGCATCTATGCATTACCTTCATGTTTTATACATATGCATACATTGTATATTCATATCATTTCATACATTAACATAGAGACACACAAACATTCACACATCATATATTTCATACCTTGCATTACCTACATATCATGTTATATATTATCATTCATTCCTTTCATATATTACATTCTATATTACCTATATACATGTATTTCTTCCATTCATTCATGCTTGCATCATATACTCTACATTACCACACATGTTATCATTATATATTGCATTACAATATTTATACATTATGCATTCATATCTATCATTACATATATATCTTGCATTCATAACTATCATTCATTATATACTTTCATGCATACATTGTATTTCATTCTTTCATTCATGTATTGCTTATATGCATTATATTAATAGCATTCCTACATGCTTGCATTCAACCATATATATAAATTAATGTAAAAAGAATATATATCATATATATATTATTTTATTCATCTAACATATCATTCATTACATACTCTATATTCATTTAATATCCATACTACATAGGCTCATAGGTTACACAAAATGCATATATCGTATAGTCACTCTTCTACTTAAAACTAATACTGTACCAATTGGGCATTCATTAAATTCTAGGATTAAAGTATATTGTAGCTCTTCGTGTTAGCTTTCCGAAACTTTAAATGGATCGCATTTTCGTGTCCGGAAGCTCCCGGAATCGCGAAAATACCGAAACACGTTCGTCTTTCGTACAGTTGACACTCAAATAATTCTACAGAAAGTTACAGAAAGAATTTGGCTTATTAAAATATATATTTGGAAAGCTAACTTCGATACGGTTCTTTTAAAAAAACGGAAGATAAATTGGAGTTCTAAGCTAAAAGTTATGACATTTCTAAGTTGCTTTGGCTACTAAAAACGTGGATAAAAATTATGATGAAATTAGGTAGTTTGAGACAAAAGAAACACAAGTATATAACATAATATATCAAGAACTCACTCTCTACACTAATATATATATATAAGACACTATAGAACACATCTCCAATACAAAAATATGAGATTAAACATGTAATAATTCATTCATACATAACATCAACACATAGTGTGTCCAAATTTGGGGGTTTTTTTCCACTAGGACACAATCACAACACAAAGGACACTCCTATGACCTCCAAATGGACACGAAATGGACACAAAATGGAGATACAACCATGGGGGTCATTCCTATGGGTTCAAAATAGACCTATATGCATGAGAAAATAAAAAGAAGAAGGAATTTATACCTCCCAGTAGATCGAATCGAAAAAAAGCTTCCCGGAGTGACACCGACACGTAGAGATTCCAAAAGGACACGAACGAGCTCCGAATCCTCCCAAACTTGGGTAGCTTCCTCCTTGGCTAGAATGGAGAAGGAAAGAAGAAGATTTGGTGGAGAAATTGCTAGGGATTGCTCTCTAGAAATTTGGGAAAGAACAAGAGAGAGAGTGTGGATGAGAATAATGAAATGAACTTGAGCCTATCCTCTCCCAAAGTGGCTGGCCATATGGGGCTATTTGTCCTATTATGGTAAGGTCCAAAATGCCCCCACTAACCTATTCTATTAGTATTAGGAAAGGGCTAATTGGTTGGGGCTAAATTAGTCATTCTAAAGTCTCTAATCACACTAACCTTATCCATAATAATTAGTCTAACCTCTAACTAAAATTAATATCTTGTGGACTAAAATTAATATCATATGGGCCATGCCTAACTAGTGTGTGGGTCTACTAAAGTCAACACTACCCCCGGGTCCCCGTTTCAAGTCGGATTGAGCTGAAATTGAACCCGACTCAAATAATACCAAAACAATATCATAAATAATAAAATAAATTTCAAAAATATTTCAAAAATACAAAATAACAAAAATACCCCTGTTCCTGAAAACTGGGGGTGACAAATTTCCTCTAAATTAAAACCAAACAATAGTAAAATGTCAAAATCACAAGTCATAATTTTAAATAGTTTAAAATGATTAAAAATTACCAAAAATCATAATATAAAATAACAATCAATAAATAATAATTATAATTACAAAATTTCAAAATTACCCTAATCTGGAAAACTGGGTGTTACAGTGGGGTCCTCTGCGGTCGGAATCAAAGCTACAGGAGAGCTTCGATCACCGTCTTGGGCCGCAGAAGGAGCTTCTTCGAGAACCTGGTCGGGGGTAAAAATTTTACGCTTCGACGTCCTGCGTGTTCTCATTGGGTTAGCTCGCTTCTGTGATGGGCTGGTGCTCCCTTTAGAGAGCATTTCTTCGATGGCTTGTTGGCCAAAATGAACCACAAGCATTTGCTGCATAGAGCCGAGCTTGGACGCGTCAGATTACATCATCAGCTTCTTATCAGAGTAGAAGGACATTCCCAGTAGAGTCGCTATCATGTTTGCCATTAAAATATCAAAGATAGGTATTACAGAAACGCAGAAATTGATTGCAAACTCGCTTGTACAAAAAAAAGCCTAAAAAGAAATCTTAGGAAATATTCTAAGTACAATTGTCTAGTTTTTTATTCTGGGGGGTGACGGTAGAGGCTCGAAAAAGTGTATCAACTCTGCCTTACTCCTTGGACTATCCGATGCAGTCTTAGCTCTTGAAGAAATTGCCCTTCGTAGGTTGCCAGCCTTGGATTGCCAACCATTTGTATGGGTTTGGTGCCTTGCTATTTATAGTAATTTCGAGATGAAGGATATTTTGAGCCTCATAGATGGCCACGTGGCCACGTGACTGCAACAGCACATGAAGACTCGCTCTTTGACTGTCAGCTGGTGTTTGGTTGAGATTTCTTTGTTGGAGCAAATCTGGGTGGTTTAGGCTTCATGTGTCCCCCCCACAACAGAGTAAAATTAATCTTCTGCTGCCCGGATCAACTTGGCCGCATGTGGTACCAACAGGCTTTCTTCTGCGGCCTGGATCGGCTTGGCCGCATGAAATCTTAACAGCCTTCCTTCTGCGGCTCGGATCATCTTGGTCGCATGTGGTCTCAAAAGTCTTCCTTCTGCGGCTCGAATTAGCTTGGCTGTATTAGGTCTTCAAGAGACTTCCTTCTGCAGCTCGGATCATCTTGGCTGTATGAAGTCTGAAGAGTCTTCCTCCTGTGGCTCGAATTGGCTTGGCCGTATGAGATCTTCAAGAGACTCCCTTTCGCGGCTCAGATCATCTTGACCGCATGAAGTATGAAGAGTCTTCCTCCCGCGGGTCAAGTCCACTTGGCCGCATGGGGTCTGTATGAGCCTTGCTTCTGCGACTCAGTCTCACTTGGCCGTATGGGTTCTTCGAGAGCCGTGCTATCACGACCCGCACCCTAGAGTAAGGGCACGAGACGTGGGTACGTCCAGCCTATGCCGTAGTATCGGCGATAGAACGCTGTCCTAGGTCTTATGCATTTAACAATATAAGGCTAAATATTTTATACTCTCCGAATGGGGGTGACATAGCAGAATGTAAACTCAATCACAACTAAGGCAGAAAGATAAGATAGAAAGATAGATACCGATGAAATGACAGGAAATCCACAAGTACAAACATAGAGTCTAAGTGTCTAAGATAAGTACATATCCCAAGTATCAAATATATACCGTCATCCAGAGAGTAATGTAAATGAAAACATCCTAGTCTAGAGGAGTGTCATCCACTGCTAGTGGGACCTACTGCTGATCCAGGTCCAAGCACTCATCTAGGGTAGCACCGTAATAAGTAGAACAGAAGGCCTCATCCTCATCTCTGTAATATTTCAACAGGTCCAGTAAGGACAGGAGCAAGCACAATACATCTCAACAAGTCATAGCAGGAAAGGAAATATAATCATGCTAAAGAATAAAATACAGAAAACTGAAGAATAGTATAATGTAAGAGAGAGACTGTAAGTAAATATCTATGATATATAAAAGAGAGATAGTGGTAGTGATTCAGAGTACAGGATAAACATGTGAATGGCTATGGACTGATTCATGATTACACTACGGAATTGATTCATGATTACACTACTTGGAATTATCCACATGTTCATTTATACTCCCCCATCCCCAATCAATACACAAGGATCCAGTCAAGTTACGTTAAGATTCATGATTATACTACGTTGCCCATAAAGGATGATTCATGAATTGATTCGTGAAGGCTCGATGATCATGAGGGTACATGAGTCACTAGCTGATTCTCGAAGATTCATGATAATAGAAGCAATAGATACATGATGTAAGTAAAACACACGAGACAAGAGTATCTGATGCTCCCGAGAGGGATAACATCTCATAAAGGGATCCAGATAGTACCAATCCGTGTTACTAACGTGTCAGCATCAAGTAAGATAATCTAAAACAGGAAATATAAACCTAAGCAAGATATGAAATGATCAGAGAATGTACTCGCCTGATGTCTGAATGTCCAAAGTAAATATACTGTCCGAGGAAAGGTGTCTGGCTCCTAATCAGAACAGCACAAGTCACAACAACTCTAAAATGATAGCATGAAGTTCTACTATGCATTCTACATGATTCTAGGTCAATCTAGACCAAAGTCAACTCTTGGTCAACCTTGGTCAACCCTAGAAGTTAAACTAGGTCAACCAAGTCAAACCTAAGTCAAACAAGTCTATACTAGTCTAACTAGTCTATTTTAGGCCTAATCAAGACTAAACAAGTCTAACTAAGTTCTCACTAGTCTAACAGACACACCATAGGCCAATACCATACATATATATACATATATCACTATTCACATTATGAATGTATATATATATATATATCTACATATACAAATAGAAATGTGCCTAGCACATTAGCTATCACACGTAGAAATTCCCATATCCTACTCTACCATTCCTACATCACATTAGATTAGGTATGTACTTATAGACATACATACACACACATATATTGATTATATATACAAAGAGAGGGGGAAACTATGAAATGTGTCTGTGTCTGAAAGGGGAAACCATGTGTGTGTATGCTCACAGAGATGTGTGTAAGAATACTCATATAGAATATATACATGTATTTCATAAAACAGTATGTGTGTGTGGATAAGAGATGTGTGTTGTATGTGTGTGTCACCAGTGAGGGAAATCAGAACAGTGTGTTATCAGTAAACATGTGTACAGGCAAGCAATGTGTGTCAAACAGTCACATGTGTGCATGAACGTTTGACAGGAAATGGAGTGTGTGTGTATAACGTATGTGTTGTCAGGAAATAGAGTGTATGGGCTTTACAAACTCAGGTTCAAATCAAGTGACAGGATAATATTTATCATTATGTTGTGTACAATTTGAATCTTAATATCAGGAAGTTAACTCAGGAATTGACAGTAATTATGAACTACCCTGAAACCCATGCATCAGTCCTGGCATTCGAAGCCTAACTCATGCCAAAGTCTCTTTCTATGTCAAAACAGTGTGCATGATTCTCAGGTTCAACCAACTAATTAACATCTAATGGAACCCAGATTTTATTTCAGAACCAAATCAGGAATTTCAAATCTCAGTTTTATGCAAACAACTCATGCTTTCATTCCCTATTTCGAATTGAACCCACATATGTAAATCTGAATTCTATCCTTCATCATAATTCAAAATCTACATTTAAACTTCAAAATTAACAATTTAAATATCATTTAAATTCTAAAAATAAAGAACTTTACATGGTATCGGTGAACATATAATGACAATATCATGAAAACCCAACTGACAGTTGGTTTCAGGAAAATAGGAAGTCAAGCCAAAATCCAATGTAATTCGAACACTCATTCACCAATTCATCACAAAATATTTCCTTTACAAACCTTAACATGATACCTAATGTAATAGCAACTAAACCATACTTAATTACAGGGTAACAACATTTAAAAGTAATTCGAAATGGAGAAAATAGTGTATACAATCACTGATACTTGACAGTATCAAAAAATGGGATATTCCTATTCGACATTGAAATAGCAATTAACAAATGGGTTAAAGGTTGGTAATAGGTGTAGCATATGTGTACGTGTCTTAGGGTCCAATTCGTGTCCACCACACACGACACAGACGTGTCCACAAACAATCAAACACTTCTCAGACACAAACGACACACAGTGAATAGCACGAGTTCCCACGTGTCGTGTACATGAGACACACGGGTTAGGGCTCGTGCTCGTACAAGGGGGTACGCCTAAGGTAGACCTAGGGCTGTGTCACCCTGACATGCACCTACGTGTCCCCATGTCCTACTGAATAGCTTGTATCCGAACCTATTAAAATCGAACCGAACCATCAGTCAAGACCAGTGCAGAGTCTCATGCATGTCCGACACGACACGAGACGACTCAAGGCTTGGGGTCCCTCGTGTCAGTCACTGCCCGTACCCCCTCGTCCAATCCTAGCTCGCCACGTGGCCTGTGCAACGAGCACGAGGCCACGAGCAGCAGGGGAACGTGTCAGTGACAAAACAGTGAGTTCGTGTCCCTCGTGTGGACACGACACAACTCAAAACACCTGTGTCTTTACAAGAATTCGAGAGGAACCCTAGATCTAAAAAGCTGTTCAAAAAGATTCGAAAAATAACAAAATAAATTCCTAAGAGGCATTTCTACAAACACTTAGCCTATGGGACTGATACGTATCCATTTAGGACATGAAATAGACACACTATGCCACAAAATTCTAGGGTTAGCTAGGGGACACCTAGATCTAGGTCTCCATGCAATAATAACAGCAATTACAATGAGATTTGGTGGGATTACCTATTGGTATCAATCTCCTCAAAAAGCTCCAAAGGGGGGGTATTCTTCTTGCTAGCTAGCTCCTCCAAATTGCTCACCAGCTGGAATTGGCCTCCATGAACAGTAAGAGGAAGCTAATTAGAACCTAATGCAATTGGTTTGGGAAGAAAAGGAATTAAAATGAAATTTTTAGGGTTTTAGGAAGTTTAGAACTAACCTTTCTTTCCAACTTTGCAACTCTTTCTAAAGGGAGGCTAACCTAATGGAAGAGAGTATAAATAGGTGGGAATTCCTATGTGGGTGTGGCCAGCCATAGAATTAGGGTTAGGGTTAGCTAATGGGTTGGGCTTTGGGCCTCTACGGGCTTAAGTTACTAAATAATGGTTTCAAAACCATAAGTCATGGCTTATGACTAAAAGCCTCTCTATTCTAACATAAATTCTAAAACACCAAACATGGGTTAAATTAAGTTAGGCTAGGGTCACATGATCTACCCAAGTCACTAAAACTAGGGTTAGCTTCTAGGTTAGGCTCCAAAGTCAACACTAGTCAAAGTCTAGAATAGCCCCTAATTAAATTATACCAAAAATCATATAAATTCTAATAAATCTCAATAATTCACAATAACTCCAAATAAATCCCAAAAATTCAAAAATAACCAAAATACCCTCATACTAGAAATGTGATAGTGACAAATCTACCCTCCTTAAAAGAATTTCGTCCTCGAAATTGAAAGGCGAAACTAACAATGAGAATGATAGATGATCATACCTCACGGTCCAAAAAGATATGGTTATCGCTCGCGTATCTCGTCCTCCCGCTCTCGGGTAGACTCTCCTGGAGAATGATGCCTCCATGCGACGCGTACCAAGGGTATCACCTGGTTTCTCAGAACCTTTTCCCGTCGATCCAGAATCTCCACTGGCTGCTCTGGATAGCTGAGAGAAGGCCCAACCTCAATCTCCGAATGATCGAGCACATGGCTAGGGTCAGCCACGTACCGTATCAACTGTGATACATGGAATACATTGTGGACCCCCACTAGTGCAGGTGGCAAGTCTAGCCTGTAAGCCACGTCGTCGACTCTCCCGCTGATAACGAAAGGGCCGATGAAGTGCGGGCTAAGCTTTACACCTCCACCAAAACGTATCATACCACGAGTCGGAGATATCCTCAAGAAAACCTGGTCTCCAACCTAGTCACAAGCAAGGTCTCAATTTAATTATGATAAACAAACATGATCAATAAAACACAACAACAAACATAAATCTAATCCTACTCTAATCTGTACCTCAAACTCCAAGGGCCACCGGTGGCTATCGGCCTAGTGCCGATGTCTGTCCTGCGCCATGCAAAGTCTGTCCCTGATGAGCTTCACCTTTTCGACTGCGACAACAACCATCTCTGGTCCTAGTAAAGCTCGCTCACAAACATCATCCCATGATAAGGGTGTACGACACCTACGCCCGTACAGAGTCTCGAAAGATGATATCTCAATGCTAGCCTAAAAACTGTTGTTGTAAGCAAACTCCACCAAATGTAGATGATCCTCCCAGAAACCTTCAAAGTCCAAGGTACACGTCCGCAACATATCCTCGAGCGTCTGAATAGTCCTCTATGACTGTCCATCCGTCTGGGGGTGGTATGCAGTACTAAACTTGAGCTGAGTGCCCTAGCTAATCTGCAGACTCCTCCATAAATGGGAAGTAAAGTGACTATCCCGATCCGAGATGATGCTGACCGGAACCCCGTAAATCCTGACTATTTGCCGCATGTACATCTTCGTAAACCTCTCTGTAGACGTACCCACCTTGAATGGCAAGAAGTGGGCCGATTTGGTCAACCTGTCAACGATGACCCAAATTGCATCTTTTCCTCCTCGTGTACACAACAATCCTGGTACGAAATCCATAGTGATATGCTCCCACTTCCACTCAAGAATGGGCAGCAGCTACAATAATCTATCGGGCCTCTGCCTCTCTGCCTTGACCTGCTGACAGACGAAGCACCTAGCTACGAAGCGAGCCACCTCCCGCTTCATCTCGGACTACCAAACATGCTCCCTCATATCTCGGTACATCTTGTTGGCACCAGGGTGTATAGAGTATTGAGATCTGTAGGCCTCCTGTAAAACATGCTCCTTGAGCTCCCCGCTGGGCACACATAACCTGAAACCGTGCCTCAAGGCACCAACCTCTACAAAAGAAAACTCGCCATCCACCACCCCTGCTCGAACCTGCTCTCGAAGATACCGCAGAGCAACGTCCTCAAACTGTGCCGACTTGATCCTCTCCACCAAGTCTGACTGAATCTGCAGGCCCCATAACTGCATCTGAACTCCAGGCCCGATCACCTCAATCCCCAGGCTCTTCAAATCAGCAAGCAAGTGATGGTCTATGGTCAAACACATGGCTGTCGGATACCTACTCAAGGTATCGGCAACCACGTTGGCCTTCCCTGTGTGATATTGAAGTGATATGTCGAAGTCCTTCATCAACTCTAGCCATCTGCGCTGCCTCATGTTCAGCTCCTTCTGAGTGAACACATACTTTAAGCTCTTGGGATCTGTAAAAATCTCTACCATCTCTCCATACAGGTAGTGCTTCTATAACTTCAGAGCAAATATCACTGTTGCCAGCTCCAGGTCATGGGTAGGGTAGTTCTTCTCATTGGGACATAATTGCCTGGAAGCATAGGCAATCACCTTCCCATGCTGCTATAAGACACAACCCAGCCCATTTCCTGAAGTATCACTATAGATAGTGAATCCCCCTAATCTTGATGGTAATGTCAGAATCGGAGCTGTCGTAAGCCGCTTCTTCAACTCATCAAAAGTTGCCTGACACTCCTCTGACCAAACATACTCAGTATCCATCGGGGTCAACCGAGTCAATGGCTCTGCAAACCAGGAAAAATCTTGCATAAATCTCCTATAATATCCTGCCAGCCCCAAGAAACTCTTGATCTCTGCCACTGAAGTCGGCGCTGCCCATACCTCAACTGCTATGATCTTCTTGGGGTCAACTGAGATCCCATCTCCAGTCACCAGATGCCCCAAAAAGTCAACCCGGTCCAAGAAGAACTCACACTTGGAGAGTTTTCCATAAAGCTGCTCCCTCCTGAGAGTCTCCAGCACTATCCTCAAGTGCTCCTCGTGCTTCTCCTTAGTCTTGTAATATACTAAGATGTCGTCAATGAACACCACCACAAACTTGTCCAAGTACTGGTGGAACACCTTGTTCATTAGGTTCATAAACACTGCTGGTGCATTGGTTAGCCCAAACAGCATAACCAAAAACTCAAACTACCCGTACAGTATCCTGAAAGCGGTCTTGGGAATATCCTCCCTCTTCATCTTTACCTGATGATATCCTGACCTCAGATCAATCTTGGAAAATACCCGAGCTCCGCTCAACTGGTCAAAAAGATCATCGATCCACGACAGTGGGTATCTATTCTTGATCGTGAGGTTGTTGAGTGCCCTGTAGTCAATACACATCCGTACTGACCCATCCTTCTTTGGCGTAAACAATACTGGTGCACCCCATGGCGACGACCTCGAACGGATGAAACCCTTATCCTACAGCTCATCCACTTGCTTCTTTAGCTCCACCAACTCACTGTTGTTCACCTGATAGACATGCTGAGAGATGGGTTACACTCTTGGAACCAAATCTATCGAGAACTCAATGTCTCTGTCTGGTGGCAATCCAGGCAACACCTTTGGAAAAACATCTATATAATCTGCTATCAAGGGGTGTGGAATTGTCTGCTCTTCAAATAAGATTCCGTAGAAAACTCTGCTGCTCTGCTCCGCCTGACGTCTGGGGTACTCGAACTCTGGCTCCCCCGGCACTCTAAAGAGAACTCTATCCCCTCTGCAATCAATGCTGGCGTGGTGCCTGCTCAAACAATCCTTATCGAGTACTATATCGTAATTCGATAATGGTATTACGAGCAGGCTCACCTCCAACTCACGACCTCCTAAAACAACACTCCATCCCTTACAAACATCACTTACGAGGATAATGCCACCCTCGGTCATGATCTTGTAAGTCCTAGGTAACGATTCAGCTACGATACCGTGTCTAATCGTAAATGATACTGATATGAAATAGTACGAAGCACCAGATTCGAATAATACAAAAGCTGGACTGGAGTCGAGAAGAACCGAACCTGCGATTAGCACTCCTATGGCCTCCGTATCCTCGGCTGCCATGGCGAAAGCTCGCCCCTGTTGGCCTCCCCGGGCCTGCTGCTGGTGCTGCACAAACCGCTGCTGCTGAGTCGGCAACGGTCTCTTCTGCGGTCCCCCTGGAGCCTTTGCTCCTGTTCCCTGCCCTGAACATCCCGAGAACATAGGGCACTCCTTCAGCTGATGGTCTGCTGCCCCACAGAGTAGGCACCTGCCTAGTCTCTTCCTACACTCGTTCCACCCGTGTCCGGGCTTCTTGCAATAAGCACAGGTGGTGGCCTGCTGCCTCGGTGCCTGCTGCTGCACCCTTTGCTGCTGATGCTGTACTCGCTGATGCCTCGGCTGCTGAAACTGCTGCGGTTGGAATCTCTGCTACTGGTGGTGCTACTGGTGCTGCTGCTGAAAGTGCAGTCTCTTGGCCGGTCCTCCGCTACTGCTGCCTCCCTGGAAGTCTCGCCCCCTCTTGAGCCTAAGCTCAAGATTATCCTCTACAGCTAACGCGTCCACTAGGATCTCCTCAAAGGTAGCGCTGCGGGCATTCTTGGTGTAGGACTTGACCTCCTTTACCACGCCCTTCCAGAACATCCGGACCTTTGTCACCTCCAATAAGCCCTCTAAAAATCTGCTCAAGCGGCAGAACTCTCCTGCGTACTCCTCCACAGACAGGCTCCCTTAGACTAGGGCCTCGAACTGAGTCTAGAGGGCTCCCAGTGCTGCATCCTGGAAGAAGTTCTCCTTGAACAGCTTCTTGAATGCTGCCCAAGTCTGTCCTGTAGTAACAACCCTCGGTCGGTCTGGTACCATGTGCGGGCCAGATCTTGCATCATGCTGGCCGCTGCCTCAATCTGGAGCCTCGTCGGGATCTCAACCAACCTGAATATCTCCTCCACGTGCTCGATCCACTCGTCGGCATACAAGATCCCCTCTGTCCCTCGAAAGTCCCTCGGGTGCATCTTCTGAAAATTATGTATGTCCTTCTTCCTCGGAGGGTGCGGCTGCTGGACTGCTGTTGGCTGAGCTACAACTCTCTCTACCGCAGTCACGGCCAGATAAATGCCTCATGTGAGCTCTGCTGTGTGCCTCTGCTGCTGGGTCTGCTGACCCTCAATATACTGTCGGAAGAAGGCAAGCAGCTGAACGACGTCAACTGTCCCCGAAGGTGGCTGCTGCTGAAGCACATCCGGAATCAGCGGACTCGGCTTATGCCTCACAGGTGGAGGGGCTCCTCTGAAAGCAGCTGAAATGTCTACCCCAGCTGGCATGACTGGGACTGTGGTACTAGGGGCTGGCTGCTGAGTATGAGAGATGGCAGACCTCTCATCGGCATCCTCCTGGCCCTGGCGATGTGATCTCGTCTCAACCATCCTGGAGACAGATCAAAAAGAAACAATTGCTTAGAAGGAGTCAAAAATAGCAAAGACGGACAGTTAATATTCAAAGGAAGATAATAGCAGAAAATGTAGATATACGAAATCTGATAAAGAGTTTTTCCTAATGTGATTGAGTACCTTCAAATTATCCTAATCCTGCTGCAGGCTGCAGAGATATTCTAGTTCAAATACCACTACATTTCTAAACTAGACCTGCATGGGCTACTACTAAAAATATGTTACGACCCGCACCCTAGAGTAAGGGCACGAGACGTGGGTACGTCCAGCCTACGCCGCAGTGTCGGCGGTAGAACAATGTCCTAGGTCTCATGCATTTAACAGTATAAGGCTAAATAGTTTATACTCCATGAATGGGGGTGACATCGTAGAATGTAAACTCAATCACTACTAAGGCAAAAAGATAAGATAGAAAGATAGATACTGCTGAAATGAAAGGAAATCAATAAGTACAAACCGAGAGTCTATGTGTCTAGGATAAGTACATATCCCAAGTATCAAATATATACAGTCATCCAGAGAGTAATATAAACGAAAACATCCTAGTCTAGAGGAGTGCCATCCACTTCTAGTGGGACCTGCTGTTGGTCCAGGTCCAAGCACTCATCTAGGATAGCACCGTAATAAGTAGAACAGAAGGCCTCATCCTCACCCTCTGTAATATTTCAACAGGTCCCGTCAGGACAGCAGCGAGCAGAATACATCTCAATAAGTCATAGCAGGAAAGAAAATATAATCATGCTTGAGAATAAAATACAGGAAACTAAAGAATAGCATAATATAAGAGAGAGACTGTAAGTAAATATCTAAGATATATAAAAGAGAGACAGTGCTAGTGATTCAAAGTGAAGGATAAACATGTGGATGGCTAGGGACTGATTCATGATTACACTACAGAATTGATTCATGATTACACTACTTGGAATTATCCACATGTTCATTTATACTCCTCCATCCCCAATCAATACTCAAGGATTCAGTCAAGTTACGTTAAGATTCATGATTATACTATGTTGCCCATAAAGGGTGATTCGTGAATTGATTCATGAAGGCTCGGTGATCATAAGGGTACATGAGTCACTAGCTGATTCCCGAAGATTCATGATAATAGAAGCAATAGATACATGATGTAAATGAAACACACGAGACAAGAGTATCTGATGCTCCCGAGAGGGATAACATCTCATGAAGGGATCCATATAGTACCAATCCATGTTACCAACGTGTCAGCATCAAGTAAGATAATCTAAAACAGGAAATATAATCCTAAGAAAGATATGAAATGATGAGAGAATGTACTCGCCTGATGTCTGAATGTCCAAAGTAAATATACTGTCCGAGAAGAGGTGTCTGGCTCCTAATCAGAACAGCACAAGTCACAACAAGTCTAAAATGATAGCATGAAGTTCTACTATGCATTCTATATGATTCTAGGTCAATCTAGACCAAAGTCAACTCTTGGTCAACCTTGGTCAACCCTAAAAGTCAAGCTAGGTCAACCAAGTCAAACCTGAGTCAAACAAGTCTATACTAGTCTATTCTAGGCCTAATCAAGACTAAACAAGTCTATCTAAGCTCTCACTAGTCTAACAGACACACCATAGGCCAATACCACATATGAATGTATATATATGTATCTACATATACAAATAGAAATGTGTCTAGCACATTAGCTATCACACATAGAAATTCCCATATCCTACTCTACTATTCCCACATCACATTAGATTAGGTATTTACTTATAGACATACATACACACATATGTATGGATTATATATACATAGAGAGGGGGAAACTATGAGATGTGTCTGTGTCTAAAAAGGGAAACCATGTGTGTGTATGCTCACAGAGTTGTGTGTAGGAATACTCATATAGAATATATACATGTATTTCATAAAATAATGTGTGTGTGTGTGTGTAGGAGATGTGTGCTGTATGTGTGTGTCACCAGTGATGGAAATCAGAACAGTGTGTTATCAGTAAACATGTGTACAGGCAAGTAATGTGTGTCAAACAGTAACATGTGTGCATGAATGTATGACATGAAATGGAGTGTGTGTGCATAATGTATGTGTTGTCAGGAAATAGAGTGTGTAGGCTGTACAAACTCAGGTTCAAATCAAATGACAGGACAATATTTATCATTGTGTTGTGTATAATTTGAATCTTAATATCAGGAAGTTAACTCAGGAATTGATAGTAATTATGAACTACCCAGAAACCTATGCATCAGTCCTGGCATTCGAAGCCTAACTCATGCCAAAGTCTCTTTCGATGCCAAAACAATGTACATGATTCTCAGGTTCAACCAACTAATTAACATCTAATGGAACCCAGATTTCATTTTAGAACCAAATCAGGAATTTCAAATCTCAGTTTTATACAAACAACTCATGCTTTCATTTCCTATTTTGAATTGAACCCACATATGTAAATATGGATTCTATCCTTTATCATAATTCAAAATCTATATTTAAACTTCAAAATTAACAATTTAAATATCATTTAAATTCTGAAAATGAAGAACTTTACATGGTATCAGTGAACATATAATGACAATCTCAGGAAAACCCAACTGACAGTTGGTTTCAGGAAAATAGGAAGTAGAGCCAAAATCCAAGGTAATTCGAACACTCATTCACCAATTCATCACAAAATGTTCCTTTACAAACCTTAACATGATACCTAATGTAATAGCAACTAAACCATACTTAATTACAGGGTAACAACATTTAAAAGTAATTCGAAATGGAGAAAACAGTGTATACATTCACTGATACTTGACAGTATCAGAAAAATGGGATATTCCTATTCGACATTGAAATAGCAATTAACAAATGGGTTAAAGGTTGGTAATAGGTGTAGCATACTCACGAAGCATGGGCATTCCAGTCACTATTAAGGAACATTTTGTGATGGACAACATGGACATAATATCAACTAGTAGAAAAACCCTCATTGTTAAATAACTAAGTAGGAGAGGATATTTATCTAGTTTAAATCCTATGGTCTCTATTACTGGCTTGTAGGTGATGTAATTGTACTTGTGTGTTGGCTATAGTGCTTTCGTCTATATCGGATGAATATAATTATGGATCACCAGTACAAATTTTCTTAGGGATAATTGTAGAAAGTTACCTAGTATGTGTTCACTTCTCCATCTGAAGGAACTCATTACAAGGTAATGGACTTAGTATTAAGTAATGGTATACACTTAGATACAAATAATGGTATCCTCTCCATCGAAGTCACTGCTATTATTTGTATGACCAGAGCAAGACCAGCATATTAATTTTATTTATCATAAAATTATGTTGACATGATAGTAAAATTAATAAGAAAAACCTACTTGAATAAAGTTGAATTTGTATACGTCCACACTATCGTGGCATGCTAAATTCATGGTGTTCAAGGTGTTGGTGAATTTCTTATTATTGTTTTGAGGGAATCAATATTTAGTTAATTCAAAAAGTTTTTTTGCCCTATATAATTTTATTTATGTGATTCTCAGGATTTCAAAAATGGGTTCTTTCAGTCCACTTATGGTGATTCTTAAAGAAAACAAACTTACTGGACCTAATTATATTGACTGGAAACGTAATTTGGATATTGTTCTCACTGTTGAGGAGTACAAATATGTACTTGTTGAGGAATGCCCACCTAAGCCTGATGCTAACTCTGATGAAGAGGTCAAAGAGGCTTATAAGAAGTGGAAAAAGGCAGATGAGATGGCGCGGTGTTATATTCTGGCATCTATGTCAAAGGTACTGCAACATCAGCATCAGGCCATGGCCACTGCTTGTGACATGATGTCTAATCTCAAGGAACTCTTCGGACATCAGAGTAGAGCAACTAGGCAGTTTGCTATAAAATGTTTGATGAATACAAAAATGGCTGAGGGTACACCAGTAAGGGATCATGTTCTCAAGATGATGGGTCATCTGAATGAGATGGAGATCCTTGGAGCTGAAATCAACGGGGAATCCCAGGTCGATATTATTCTTGGGACTCTGTCTAAAAGTTTTGACAATTTTTGCCTTAATTATAACATGAACAAAAGGTTGTATAGTTTGGCAGAACTTGCAAAAGAGCTACAGGATGCTGAATCTCTCTTTAAGTAGAGTGGTCATATTTTTGTTTCTGAAAAGGCTTCTACTTCTAAGCCAAAAGGCTGTAAGAAGAAGAATAACATTCAGAAACAGGCAAACTTAGCAAAGAAGGGCATGGGACCTAAAGGCACGGTGAAAAAGCCTAAAGGCAAATGTTTCAAGTACAAAGGGTCAGTACATTGGAAGACTGATTGTCCACTTCTCAAACAAGGGAACAAATAAGGTATATCTCATTTACTAGTAGTTGAAAAATATTTAGCAGTGTTATCTACCGGCACCTGGTGTGTAGATACAGGAGCCACTAATCATGTCTGCAATACATTGTAGGGGCTCCAGGAAACCAGACGGCTCAGTGATAGAGAGATATGCTTGTTCATGGGTGATGCTACAAAAGTATCGGTCGTTGCATTAGGAGATGTTACTTTATCTTTTGGTAGAAATAAGTCTTAGACATTGAAAGATTGTCTTTATGCACCTTCACTTAGAAGGAATTTAGTTTCTGTTTCTATGTTAGTTAAGGATGGATATTCAGTTTAATTTAATGACAATATTGTTATTAGAAAGGATAAATATTTTATCTATTCTGGTGCAATGGTTGATAATTTGAATGTCATTAATCCTATTTCGCCCACAATGCAACTTATGGAAATGAATAATATGTCATCTAACTTAAATAAGAGAAAAGAATCTTCTTATATGAACCAAACATATCTTTGGCACTTGCGATTGGAGCATATTAACCTAAGAAGGATTCAAAGACTGGTTGAAAATGGACCTTTGAGTTCATTGGAAGTGGAGGCACTACCTGTCTCTGAATCCTACTTGGAAGGTAAAATGACCAAAAGGCCTTTTATGGCAAAGGGGTATAGGGCCAAAGATGTGTTGGAATTGGTTCATTCTGATTTGTGTGGACCCATGACTATCCAAGCTAGAGGTGGCTTTGAATATTTTGTCACATTTATTGACGATTATTCAAGGTATGGATACATTTATTTGATGTGCCGTAAGTCTGATTGCTTTGAAAAATTCAAAGAATCCAAGGCTGAAACAGAAAAACGTCATGGAAACTATATCAAGTCATTACGATTAGATCGTGGTGGCGAGTACCTCTTTGCAGAATTTAGGGATTATTTATCAGAGGCTGGGATTGTATCCCAATTGACTGCACATAGAACGCCCTAGCAGAATAGTGTAGCTGAAAGAAAGAATAGAACTCTTATGGAGATGGTTAGATCAATGATGAGTTATTCGGATTTGCCAGATTCGTTTTGGGGATATTCCTTAGAGACTGCAGCTTATATTTTGAACTTGGTTCCTTCTAAGTCAGTACCTCTTACTCCCACAGAGCTGTGGATTGGGCGTAAGCCTGGTCTGAAACTTGTTCGCATTTGGGGTAGTCCAGCACATGTGCTGAATGGGAAAGCAGGTAAGTTGGAATCTCATACAGAAGTACGCTTGTTTGTAGGCTATCCAAGAGGAACGAAAGGAGGTTTATTTTATAGTCCTACGGATCAGAAGGTCATTGTTAGCACCAATGCCCGATTCTTAGAGGAAGACTATGTGATGAACCATAAACCCACAAGTAGAGTTGTTCTAGAAGAACTGAGACGTGAGACACCAAGTACTTCAGTACCAACAGTACAAGAGGATGAACCACAAATAACTGCACAACGTGTCACAAATGTTACACCACAACCGATAGTACCTCGTCGTAGTGGGAGGGTTGTGATACAACCTGATAGATATATATTCTTGGGAGAGTCGTCAGACTTCGTCCCTGAGGAACAAGATTATGATCCCTGTACCTACAATAAAGCACTCCAAGATAAAGATGCAGAGTCTTGGCAAAAAGTAATGATATCTGAAATAGAATCTATGGATTCTAATCAGGTCTGGGAGCTTGTAGAACCACCCGTTGGTGTAAAAGCCATTGGATGCAAGTGGGTCTATAAGAGAAAAAGAGGATCAGACGGTAAGGTTGAAACCTTTAAAGCTCGGTTGTAGTAAAAGGTTTTACTCAAAGAGAGGGTATCGATTATGAGGAAACCTTTTCTCCTGTAGCCATGCTTAAGTCTATCCGGATTCTTTTATCTATTACAGCTCATCTTGACTATGAGATTTGGCAAATGGATATCAAGACAGCTTTCCTTAATGGCAGTCTTGAGAAAGACATCTATATAAAGCAACCAGACGGGTTCATTGAAAAAGGCTAGGAGCATCTTGTTTGTAAGCTCAAGAAGTCCATTTATGGACTTAAGCAAGCTTCCAGATCTTGGAACATATGTTTGATCAGGTGATAAAATCTTATGGATTTGATCAATGTCAGGATGAATCATGTGTATACAGAAAGTGTGACGGAAACGTAGTGGTGTTCCTAGTACTTTATGTGGATGACATCTTGCTCATTGGAAACAATGTGAAGGTGTTATCTGATGTAAGGGTATGGTTATCCAAACAGTTTGATATGAAGGACTTGGAAGAAGTAGGTCACATCCTTGGGATCAAAGTTCTATGACATCGCAAGAAAAGGATGTTGGGCTTATCCCAAGGTTCCTATATCGATACTGTACTAACTCGTTTTAGTATGCAAAATTCTAAGAAAGGTTTCTTACCTTTTAGACATGGAATTGCTCTATCAAAGGAGCAGCGTCCGAGGACACCTAAAGAGATAGAGAACATGAAGGCAGTCCCTTATGCTTCAGCAGTAGGAAGCTTCATGTATGCAATGCTATGTACGAGACCAGACATCTGCTTTTCTCTAGGCATGGTCAGCAGATATCAGACTAACCCTGGACAAGAGCACTGGACTGCCGTAAAGCATATTTTGAAGTACCTGAAAAGGACTAATGAGTATATGCTAGTTTACCAGGCAGATAGTTTAGTTCCCTTAGGGTATACAGACTCAGATTTTTAGTCAGATAGGGATTCCAGGAAATCTACCTCAGGTTATGTGTTTACTTTGGGAGGTGGAGCCATTGTGTGGAGGAGTATCAAGCAAAAATGTATTGCTGATTCCACCATGGAAGTCGAGTATGTGGCAGCCTCTAAGGCAGCCAAAGAAGCGGTTGGCTCAGAAACTTTCTGTTGGACTTAGATATGGTAACTAGTTTGCCTAAGTCTATTATACTTTATTGTGATAATAGTGGGGAAGTTACAAACTCGAAGGAAACACAAGCCCGTAAGACTGGTAAACACATTGAGCATAAGTACCATCTGATACAAGATTTCGTAAAGAAAGAAAAAGTTGCTGTGATCAAGATAGCATCAGCCGACAACCTAGCTGATCCCTTCACAAAGAGCTTACCAGCTAAGGCTTTTGATAGTCATGTTGAGGGAATGGGAGTCAGATGTGTAGCAGCATGGCTTTAAGTATAAGTGGGAGATTTGTAACAGTATAGTGAAAAGCAATGCTTTGAGTATAAGTGGGAGATTGTTAGGGTTATATCCTAAAAGCATCACTTTTTTAGTAACCTTATTTCCTTAAATTTTGAATGAGA
Organism: Iris pallida; assembly: GCA_029216955.1. Classification (NCBI taxonomy): domain Eukaryota; kingdom Viridiplantae; phylum Streptophyta; class Magnoliopsida; order Asparagales; family Iridaceae; genus Iris; species Iris pallida. Next base: position 14,974,917 of record JANAVB010034417.1, read on the forward strand.
ATTATATGGGCAAATGTTTGCATATTGTATTTGTTTCAAGTGTTAATGCAAATGTCAGATATTCTATATTGTAGATAATATGGTGTGTGGTGTCACACAGAAGAACATATTATCAGTTCCCTATGAAGTATATAAATAGTTCACACCTAGATGGACTTGGACAATCTATTGGAAAGGTTGTGTAATCTAGTATTAGTCTATCTTGACTATAGGTTTACACTAGTACACTTTGTGTGTATTGAACAGGACCACTTGAGGTTGTTCTCTTTGTACTGACTACATAAGAGAACAAATACCTCTGTTATTATGGATGCTTATGCTCTTAACCCGGATATAATAACGGACATGTATATGCAGTGTACATTATTTTGACTCATAAAAGAGTAAAATTCTTTATGGATCGACAACCTCTATAAATTAGGTAATAATATTGTATGTATGATAGACTGTTGATTATAAATGGAATCCATGTCCCGATACATCGGGTTGATGATGTCCCCTTAAGGAGATCATAAGGATTGTCATGTAAACCCTGCAGGTGGATTATATCCGACATACCAAATAAAGTTGAGCGGTACTACTTAAGGATAAAAGATGTCGAATCAATATAGTTGTCAGTAACTTAATTTGATCGACGGACATACGATATCTTAACATGGGGAGCCAAACGAGCATATAATAAAAGGAGCCCACAAACATAATTTAGGATTAGGGAGGTAGTACAACAATAGCTCATTAGTGGACCGGTCTATTGTTAATGTGCCTGGATTGTGTGTTCGGGCTGAACCAGATCCGTTAGGAGGCCTAACCATAATTTCTCCTCATTGTCCCTGCCGTAGCCTATATATATCCTCTATTCTCTGGCCGTATTATTCCCGATCAGAAATCTGAAACTTTCTCTAAATTCGTGATTCATGTAAGGAGAGAAAGAGAGGGCTGCCAAGGAGAAGAAAAGGTTGGAAGATCGTCGCCCACACGACGTCCAACTCGAGGAAGGAATACGTGCAGAAGATCTTGGGGTCGTCCGCTCGAGATTGCCAGGAATTACTTGTCTCCTTTCCGTGGCAGGTATAATTCGTGAACCCTAGTTTCCCCCTATGAAGGGTTAGAACACGTATTAGATCTGTTTAACTTTCTATCGATCAATACGCACACCAAAGGACAGTATCACCGTTAAACTACAAAGGTTGAACTTCCTTAATTGAAAAGAAAAACTATTATATCATGAAGTGATATAACTAGAAATGTTAAAGATGGTTATACATTTAGGAAGTGTAAACCCAGAACCTGTGTATATTATCTTAGCTATTACTATTGTAAATATTCAATTCATTGTTTTTAATAGTCTTTCTTCTCTGAAACCAACTTCATGATAATCTCTGTTATATTTTATTTTTGTAGAAGAAAAGCACAGGACAGCTTAGTTTCATAACATGTTTTATGAACTTTGCTGGATCGTTGCTTAAAAAATAAAAGTTTGCTGGATCTTTTGGTAAGTCTTGTCACTTTTTTTCGACAAAGTTTTATTATATTATGACCTCTCATCAATATTTTTACCTAATTTAATTCATTATAGTGAGATTCTTAGAGATGTAGCAAATATTCAAAAATCAGATGGACTGTCACGACCCGCACCCAGTGTAGGGGTACGAGAAGTGGGTACGTCCAGCCTACACAATAGTGTCGGCGGTAGAACGCTATCCTAGGTTACAACATCTAACAGTATAAGTAAATCTAACAAGTATACTCTCCGAACGGAGGACAATCTCAGAAGGTACAACTCAATCACAAAGCTAAGATGGAATAGTACGATAAGATAGAAATGAAATCTCAAAGTGAAATACAACGAAGGAAAATAAGTCCAAGTGTTTAAACGACACTAACAACAACAAATCTCAAAACATGACATAATACAACTCAAGATCCTCAAACACAAATGACATAAAGAAGATAAACTGCCTAGCTATCTAGTCTAAGCAATACGGGTGGTGTCCTCAGTTAGAGCTGGATCCTGCTGAGGGTCCAACTCGCAAGTACCGTCTAAACGTGCTCCGTAGATAGGGCAGAAGTCCTCAGGATCATCTTTAATATTTTTAACATGTCCAATCAGGACGGGAGCGAATATGTAATGTTGAAAGATGATCATATCATGGTAGAATATATATGACAAGCAGTAGAGTAAACTATAAGAAAAACTGTATGACAATCACAAGAACTGTAAAAATAGGCAAATCTGAGTATAAGAGACAATTTGTATATGAAATTAGAGATGTAAGTATCTATAAGTGATTTAGAGCATGAGATGGTTATAATAACAGTTTGGGACAATGCAAAGGTAACTCCATTATACATGAGTGTACAATGGACATATACAATCTGGTAGTTGATTACATAACCATTTCTGACTCACCCTCCCCAATCAATACACAATGATCCAATCCAGTTACGTTACCATTATACAATTATTATCATGCTGCACATGTGAATCGTGAGAGTACAGGATTGCACAATGAGTATACATGAATAGGGTGTACAATAAATATAATATGTTTGTGAAAAGCACATCACAATATGTATTTGTTGAACACAAGGGGATAACATCGTAAGAAAAGATCCATATAGTACCAATCCGTGATAACAATATGACGGTATCAAATAATCTCATCTAAAATAGGAATATAAGTTCAAACAAGTATAAAAATAATCAGAGTATGTACTTGCCTGAGATCTGAATGTCTGTGAGAATATACTGTTCGAATCGAGGTATCTGAGTCATATTTAGAGAAACACAAGTAACAAAGTATCCACAATGGTAAAATGAGGTTAACAATGCTTTCTATATGATTTCTAGGTCTTTCTAGGCTAAGGTCAACACTTGGTCAACTTTAGTCAACACTCTAGTCAACATGAAGTCAAACTAGGTCTACTAGGTTAACTCTAGTCTAACTAGGTCAACACCAAGCAAAGCCTATACCAAGCCTATGCCAAAACCATATATCAATAACTAGATGTGTGGCTGGCCATCTAAGTAGGAATTAGGGTTTGGCAATAGCTAGATGTGTAGCTAAGGTTCTTTCCATGCTAATCAAGCTAAATCAAAGGCTAGAAACAAAACTATGGTTTACCTTTATTAATATCTAGCCAAAATATCCTACTTACACAATATATAGATATTTCTAATCTTGGTACTTAGTAGGAAAGTTCTAATCATCATCTAATCCTCATGACTAATCTAGATTAGGCTAAACTTCTAGGTCAAGTCTCAAATAATTAACTAGCACATATTTAATTAATATAATTTATAATTTTACAAAATTATCGAAATGACCAAAATACCCTTAGGCTAAAGAGTGATAACATATAATTCTAATCACATGACGAGGCTCCCTTCGTCATGGTTAGTCTCTAGGCTTAGCAAAACTAGGGTTTCACTAGTTAACCATCAAAATCACAGTTCAATATTTTAAATAGTTTTAAATTGATTAAAATTCATCAAAAATCATTATCATGATTTTAATTAGATTATTAAATGATTTAAGTACAAAAGTTCAAAATTACCCTCATTTTAAAAGTGGGTGTTACAAGTCTACTCTCCTTAGAGAAATTTCGTCCTCGAAATTAGGATGGTCGTACTCCTTCTAAGTCAAACCACCAACAATCATAGTCTCATAATAGTAACCAAATATTTTTATTAAAATTATTTATTTATATATTTTTGATAGACTAAAACGTAAGGTAGAAATAATTTAGTTTTAGAAATTATGCAAAATATATCTGAGAACCATATTTGTCTATCCAGAATCATGACAATCAGAATCTTTGCCATACTAGTAAATATGGCTATAACATATTAAAGATTTCATAACTGAGGCGACCTAGCCTATACGAGTTATCTTAGCAGGAAAACGAAATCAACAATCAACACCGAGTATCAAATTCATCAACAAACAAGGAAGTTAAAAAGGAATAGATGGAATCAAATTTCAAGACAATTATAATGAGGCAAAAACGGGAATGGAATCGAAAAGATTAAACCTGCAATCAGCTCTCCTATCGCCTGTGTGTCCTCGGCTGTCATGGCGAAAGCTCACCCTGGCTGGCCTCCTCTTCGGCCCTGCTGCTGAGTCTACATCGATGGTCCCTTTTGTTGTCCTATGCTTCAGAGAGCCTCCATGGTCAGGACCGTATGAGAGGCGGTCAAAGACAGACCGTGAGCCGCATGGAGTAGATGGTATGCGGCTAGGATCGGTGGCCGTACAGGCTGTCTGTATGCGGCTTGTATGTGTAGCCGTGCAGGCTGTCTCCATGCGGCTATCCTTTGTGGCCGTATGAACTTTCTGTATGCGGCTAGAAGTCTTGGCCGTGCAGGCTGTCTGCATGCGGCTGATAATTCTGGCCGCATGAGTTTTCTCCATACGGTTGACAGTTGCGGTCGTATGAGCTTTCCCCATGCGGTTGGCACCCTTATGCGGCTTGGATTACACAGAGTTCCTCTTTGCCCCTGAAAGTCCAGCATCATAGTGTTTTTTTCTGCCGGACTTGGGAACAGCAGAGTCCTCTGTGGTCTAAAGTGGGGCCGTATGCGAGACTTCTCTGTTGTCTCGGGCAAGAGAGATACTTCTTCGAGAGCTTAGGGAGGAGCAAAAGATTTGGGTCTCTACTCCCCGCGGGCCTTCTTCGTGTGGGCTCGCTGCTGGACCGGGCCAGCGCTCCCGTCGGAGAGCATTTCTTCAAACGCCTGCTGGTCGAACGGGCGACCAACATTTGTTGAGTGGAGCCAAGTTTGGCTGCGTCAGATTGCGTCACCAACTCCTCAGCCGTGGAGAAGTTAGTCCCCAGCAGAGTCGCCATCGTGTTTGCCATTGATTATAAAGGAACAGAATAATTTATATGGGAGGACTGGACTTTTACTGCACAACACAAACTCGCTCGTACAAAGAAAGCCTAGGGACAAAAACCTAGGTACAACAGTCTAAGTACGATTGTTTAGTTTTGATTCTGGGGGGTGATGGTAGAGGCTCGGGAAAGCGACGGTCGCTCTGCCTTACTCCTTGGACGAGCAGACTTAGCCTTGGCTCTGATGAAAAAATGCTCTCTGGATGGGAAGACTCTTCTGTGCGCGCCTTTTTGTTTCTCTTTGTGTCCAGCCGGGTGGAGAGGAACTCTTTTACAAGGGAATGGCACCTTGCTATATTCTTTTTCTTTTTTCTTTGGATCCGATCCTTCCGCAAGGGAATGGCACCTTAATATTTATAGGAGTGGGGTGTGATCATTAGGGTTTGCAATGATTCTCTCCTTGAAAAGTCGGCGGCCAATCATCTGGGCCACTAATCTTGATTGCATTACATCTGGGTAATTGATTCTTGATTGCACCAAATCTGGATGGGCAATTAATGTTGATTGCAATGAATCCTCATAATCTGTTATGCCAAACTCGGATCTCCCGCTACGTGTCCCATTTACTTAATCACAATAAATCTGATTTGATTTGAGTAATAATGGTGATTGCACTAAATCTGGTTGTCAGGATTTGCGATCAGCCATAACTCCGAGGGGATAAGATAGCCACGTGTCTCAACTTGTCATGAGGATCGCAACGTGTCTCAACCGTCATGAGCGGGGCGTCTGGCAGAGCCGCATTAGTGTGGTCCAAGTGAACCGCATACGGGTGACTCCCAAGTCCTAGCCGCATGAAGGTAACCATTGTATGGGGGCAGCAGCTTCGTGAATGAGGCGACTGCATGAAGGAGGCAGCCGCATGAAGCGGGCAGCCGCATAAAGGGGGCAGCCGCATGAAGGGCGCGGCCGCATGAAGTGGGCAGCCGCATGAAGGACGCAGTCGCATGAAGTGGGCAGCCGCATGAAGCGTGTAGCCGCATGAAGCGGACAGCAGCATAAAGCTAGCAGCCGCATGAAGCGGGCAGCCGCATGAAGCGGGTAGCCGCATAAAAATTGACAGCCCCATAGAGATGGCTGCCGTATGAGAATTGACAGCCGTATAGGGATGGCAGCCGCATAAGAATTGACAGCCGCATAGGGATGGCAGCCGCATGGAGCGAGCAGCCGTATAGGGGTGCTTGGGACTTGATGGATCCGGCTAGAAAGAATTTTTTTTCTTTTTCCAAGGAGCATGCCATCGTCATTCCAGCTTTTATGTCAGAGCTGTCATTCATTGTGTCAGAGCTGTCATTCATTGCGTCAGAGCTGTCGTCAGAGCAATTAATTGGGAGTAGAAGTGGGCCGCGTGTCTTTGTCCGAGCCGCATGGAGCTGTTGGGGAGTCTCGAGCCGCATAAAGTTTTGAGCCGCATGAGGCTCCCTCTGTTTGGAGCCGCATGGACTTTTTTATCCTTTTTCATGCTTATACAATTCGACAGAAGCACGAACATGAGAAGTAATAAGGGGAGCTACGGTCCCAGTGTCACGACCCGCACCCTAGAGTAAGGGCACGAGAAGTGGGTACGTTGTAAACCCTATAAAACCCCTAAATTTCTACTATATTTTTTATTAATATTTGTACGGATTTAAAATTTTGTATTGTACATCGCGTAGTCGTATTTTACGTCGCGCACGAAATTTTCTTTTTGCTCGACGAGTGCGAATATGTACGAGCGTACATATTTTAGAAAAATATTTTATTTATTATTTTATAGTTTCAAAATAATATATGCAGTAATTATTTTACTATCACTACCAAGTTATTTTATTTACTAAAAGCCTTCATTTATGCAATTATTAAAAATAATTAATATTTTTATTGTATACTAGAAAAATATAATTATGAAAACATTATTTGTGCATACATATATAATTAGAATTATTTATTGGTTTATTTTAAATATTAATGTAATTTTGAAAATTATTAATATTAGTATTTTTGGAAAATATATTTTGAAATTATTGTAGAGATTTAAATCTTGATTTGAAATGTTGGATTTATTTAAATAGTTAAGTATTTGAATTTGATTTGATTTTAACTAAGAGAATTTAATTTGAATTAAATTAGATTTAATTAGATTTGGATGGGATTTGATTTGATTTGATTTTAATTAAATAGATGATTTAGCTAATTGGGTTTTAAATTCTCCTAATCCTATCCAAATTGGGAATTTCCACATCCTATAAATAGGCAGGTACTTCTCCAATATTTTTATCAATTCACAAATTCCTACACAAGTTATTTCTCCACAACGTGCGTGCTCGTGTCGGTGTTCCATCTATCCTCGTGTCAGCCGTGACGGCCTCGGGTCCGACCCCGGTGACTCTCTTATTCCATTCTTTATACATGTACAATTGTCTCCGTGTCGACACTCCGACACAATATATCAAATCCTAAAATTCTTAACCCTAAACCTAACCACCTTTCTACTTCCCGACTTTTCTGCAGCCACTCCGACCTCGGCACCACGGCCAGCCCATGCGAGCCCCGAACCACCCTCGTCCCACGTCCGGCCACCCGCAACCCACGTCCAGCCGTCACCATCTCCACCGTCAGCCACCACGTTCACCACCACCCAACACCACCCAGCCACCGCTACCACCCACAGCACCACCACCGCCTGTTCCCTGCCTCCGCCACCCTCAGCAAGACCACGACCATCACCGCCATCGCTACCAATGACCACCACCACTGTCACCGGCGCCAACGCCGGCGACAATTGGAAAACCCCAACAGAATAAAAGAAACAGAAATAAACCACGACCACCACCCTTACCTCACCGTGTCCGTCGGAGAAACGTCGCCGCGCCTCCCCATACACTGCCTCGCCATCCCCGCAGCGTGCGGCTCTCGCCGGAGATCTCCACCACTCGCCCAGCGCCTTCCGCCGGCCGACCCCCTCTCCCGGAAACCCATCTCCGCGCTCGCTCCCTCACTTCCCTTCCGCCCAGTCGCCGGAAGCCTCTCCCCGACCGCTCGAACCCGCGTCCAGCCTCAGCCTTCGCCTCCGCGCCCAGATCCCGGTCCGCCGCTCGTCGGAGCAGCGCCCTCCGCGTGCACTCCCTCCACCGTCTTCCCTCTCCTTTCCTTTCCATGTCGCCATCCGAGCTCCTCCGCCCGCCACCGATTTCAGCACCGCCGGAGCCGTCCTCTGGAAACCCTCCGCTGCGCCAAACCCTCGCCGCCGTTGATCTCCTCCGCGCCCTCTTCCTGGAACCCTCCTTTCCAACCTGGATCCGCCCCGCTTTCACTTCCTCCTCCGCGTGCTCGCCGTCACCGACGACCGACCCAGAGCCTGGCCGACCCCCGCCGCCTCTCTTCTCGGTCTCCTCGCTCCCCCATCACGCTCTCTCTCTTCCTTTTTCCAAAGAACAGCATAGTCTTCAAATCAGCTGCTGTATTGGTTCAATTTTTTTTGGTTTTATTTTATTTTTTTATTGTTTTATTTTTTCTTTTTTCTTTTCTTTTCTTCTTTTCTTTTTATTTTCCAATGATTTTTAGGAAATGAGCTACTATTATTATTATTATTATTATTATTATTATTATTATTATTATTATTATATTAGGTTTATACTATACAAGTACTGTTATAAGTTTTATTATTATTTTTATTATTAGTTAATCTTTTTAGGAAGGTTTTGATAATGTTGGTACTTTACATCAACCTATAGGATGATCGTTATTATTATTATTATTATCAGTTCTAATATCTAAGGGTACTGTTATTAATTTTTACGATATAATAATTAGTACATAAACTATTTATATTATTATTATGTATATGGTTATAAGTATTATCCTTAGTATTATTATTATTCATATTATTTTTATTATGATTAATGCTGCTCTTATTGTTAAAACTATTCTTTGCAAACATTATTATTTTTAGGAATTTCCATAAAAATATTATTTTTCCAACTATTTCCAAAGGTATAAAATTTTACCAAAAACATTTTTATACTTTTAAAGTATTTCTCTAGAAACTATTTCTTTACAAATAAAAATATATTAGACTAATAAAAGTGTATTTTAAGTATTATAGAATACTTTCAAAAAAATCGTATAAATATTATCTATCCAATTCCTTTCGATTTCCATCATGTCCAATCCTACTATACTCATTCCCTTACTCTATGTCAACCCTAACTAATATGACCGTCCTGGACCCGATGGAACTGTCTGTGCCACCACCCGAGGTCACCATGTGTAGTTATTACACCGAAGTTGCAGTTCGTGCCACCATGATTATCACAGCACACCAGGCGTACTACCAGGCAAGACACCTTGCCATTTGCTGTTTGATTATTTTAGCTCATATTTCATGCATGTTCATTATTTTCTTTATACAAAATAAACTGTGATACATGGCATAACTGTTAGAACTTACTGTTCATTTATTTTCCTGCTATGTATTATTTTTCTCACGTTAAACCTAGATTTAAGGGACCACCTTGTGTGTTGCATTCATTGGCCTTGACACGTTGTAACACGAGGTTGTATGTCGCATGTAGAACACGAAAGTGCGTGATTGGCTGGCCACCAGTACGTACATGCCGTGCGATAGGAATAACCGCTAATAGAGATTGCATGCTAGTTTGACTTAGCGGTTATAGTAGTTTGTGTTGTGGATACAACACAGTAGGCATTGGGCGGGGAGGACAATTTCTTAGCGTATGGGCTTCGATATACTTCCCTTGTGACCCGGACTCTCCGCTGGAGATACGGGGTTGATGACCCATGATTACTGACGGCCACTGACGATTCTGCAGAACGTCATGCTCTTCCTGATGGGGCCTCTGGTGCCCAAAGGGGGACTACGCTGATCCTATTCAGCCAGGGCCCATGCGTAGGAAGGATTGTTCTTAACAACATTTCACTTAGAACGGTTAGGCTACCTTATCCGTTAGGTACGAATACTTTTGGTTTGGGTACTTGTATCTGACCGTAGCTTGGAACAATAACTTGTCGCGAATTAGTTCATCACATCTTGTCCTTGTTTGGTTGTAGGTGTGACTTACTACTTCGATGAGAAGGTATTGAACCTTGTTGGGGTCCGGATACCATATTGAATTATTAGCATGGAAAGATATGTTATCGTGAATTAGTTTAACATCTCCTGTCCTTGTTTGGTTGGAGAGATGGTACGCTCGTTCAGTAGGTGCGTATTGGAACATGTTATAATTCAATTTACTTATTTATTTGAGCAATATTTATTCAGTTCATATGGCATGATATTATGTGTCTTATTACGTCCCTCTGAGGACCTGGTTATCTCTCCAGGTGTGTGCTATTGTCTTTCACTGGTGCTCTAGCTTTAGCCGTGATCATCTCTACTTCTTCGAGGATGATTGCATTTGGATCGTCTTCGCTTCGCTCGCCAAAGTTATTTATTTTTCATGTATTTTTCCTTATCTTGTTGGTAGTGGATTTGTCTCCGCCCAACATATTGTATCAAAAAAATTTATTCTCATTATATGACATCTCCTAGTCATTTATTTTGTGTGGATGAGATTAGTTGTGGTTCTACTGTATTTTACAACTTATGTATTTATACGAGACTTCCATATATTGGAGTATACTTCGTATGAATACAGCTGGCATGTCTACGTTCCTAGTCCTACGTATTTTGGGACTGGGGCGTTACATGTTTTTGTGGTGGCCCATGCAGGTCCAGATAAATTATTTGGTTACTTTACCGTACCAAGCAAGCCTGCGAATAGTATTAGAAGTCTAGGATCTCATCCACATACTTGACCACTTTCTTCAATCTATCGTTTAACTCATCGATTGCATCTTGCTTGATTCCTACTATCATTATCCTTATCTTCCCTTCGTGCTTGCTAGGGATTGACCCTACTAGTTAGTTGTCCCAAAACACCATTAGTTTAATTTTTTTAAAGTTGGGTAGACTACCTTATGACCTAGCAACCCCTTTGACCTGGTGACCTATATTAGCAAGCTTATTTAGATCCTAGAATCTAGAGGATCTAACCCGTCTAGCCAACCAAGGACTTAGACAAGAAGACTGTAGGACGACTGTATAGAGACCAACACAAGATATGACTTAGAATCATTGTACTTTCTTTCAATCTTAATCTCTCGTGCCTATGTTTTTACTATCTTGACTAATGATGCTAATGTAGCATAGCTTTTTGCAAGCTTATTCTTTTATCAGGCTTGTTTCAAGACATATGTTATTGGGCATGTCCACTAACATATGGTCTAATCAGAACCGGTGCATGATGGTCTGATCAACCGAGTGCACTTTGGTTCGCTTTTGTCTATTATTCTACGTGGACGGGACATAGCTAAACTTGTCCTCTAGAGTCCCATCCACGACTGCCTTGGCAACTCCTTTGAAATTTTTCGATCGTTTTTGAATCACGTATTCGTATTCGATAACGCCTCCTTCCAACTCTATATTGCTTTCGCCTTCACCTATTTTTGGAGGACAAAGGCATTATATTAGAATTTCCTTTAGCCTTCCTATCGGCTATGACCATTCTCACTCGATGTTGCTATAACTTCATCCTAAACTACTCGACCCTATCAAGACCCTCCAATCGCTTAATTAAAGCGAATCTATTTCGTTCTCTTAATCGTGAACCTCATTCATTACCCGTGACCATGCCGTATTGTTTTTCTACGATCTAGATCGTGATTTCTTACGACATGATTTTTCTGAAAACATTGTCATCGTTGGATCCCCATTGATACCCCCTTGTGTCCTCTCACCCCCTACGAATTCTTAATTTCGAGGACGAAATTCTTTTAAGTTGGGTAGGATGTAAAACTCCTAAATTTCTACTATATTTTTTATTAATATTTGTACAGATTTAAAATTTTGTATTGTACGTCGCGTAGTCGTATTTTACGTCGCGCACGAAATTTTATTTTTGCTCGACGAGTGCGAATATGTGCGAGCGTACATATTTTAGAAAAATATTTTATTTATTATTTTATAGTTTCAAAATAATATATGCAGTAATTATTTTACTATCACTACCAAGTTATTTTATTTACTAAAAGCCTTCATTTATGCAATTATTAAAAATAATTAATATTTTTATTGTATACTAGAAAAACATAATTATGAAAACATTATTTGTGCATACATATATAATTGGAATTATTTATTGGTTTATTTTAAATATTAATATAATTTTCGAAATTATTAATATTAGTATTTTTGGAAAATATATTTTGAAATTATTGTAGAGATTTAAATCTTGATTTGAAATGTTGGATTTATTTAAATAGTTAAGTATTTGAATTTGATTTGATTTTAACTAAGAGAATTTAATTTGAATTAAATTAGATTTAATTGGATTTGGATGGGATTTGATTTGATTTGATTTTAATTAAATAGATGATTTATCTAATTGGGTTTTAAATTCTCCTAATCCTATCCAAATTGGGAATTCCCACATCCTATAAATAGGCAGGTACACCTCCAATATTTTTATCAATTCACAAATTCTTACACAAGTTATTTCTCCACAACGTGCGTGCTCGTGTCGGTGTTCCATCCATCCTCGTGTCAGCTGTGACGGCCTCGGGTCCGACCCCGGTGACTCTCTTATTCTATTCTTTATACATGTACAATTGTCTTCGTGTCGACACTCCGACACAATATATCAAATCCTAAAATTCTTAACCCTAAACCTAACCACCTCTCTACTCCCCGACTTTCCTGCAGCCACTCCGACCTCGCCACCACGGCCCGCCCATGGGAGCCCCGAACCACCCTTGTCCCGCGTCCGGCCACCAGCAACCCACGCCCAGCCGTCACCATCTCCACCGTCAGCCACCACGTTCACCACCACCCAACACCACCCAGCCACCGCTACCACCCACAGCACCACCACCGCCTGTTCCCTGCCTCCGCCACCCTCAGCAAGACCACGACCATCACCGCCATCGCTACCAATGACCACCACCACCGTCACCGGCGCCAACGCCGGCGACAATTGGAAAACCCTAACAGAATAAAAGAAACAGAAATAAACTACGACCACCACCCTTACCTCACCGTGTCCGCCGGAGAAACGTTGCCGTGCCTCCCCATACGCTGCCTCGCCATCCCCGCAGCGTGCGACTCTCGCCGGAGAGCTCCACCGCTCGCCCAGCGCCGTCCGCCGGTCGACCCCCTCTCCCGAAAACCCATCTCCGTGCTCGCCCCCTCACTTCCCATCCGCCCAGTCGTCGGAAGCCTCTCCCCAACCGCTCGAACCCGCGCCCAGCCTCAGCATTCGCCTCCGCGCCCAGATCCCGGTCCGCCGCTCGCCGGAGCAGCGCCCTCCGCGTGCACTCCCTCCACCGTCTCTCCTCTCCTTTCCTTTCCTTGTCGCCATCCGAGCTCCTCCGCCCGCCACCGATTTCAGCGCCGCCGGAGCCGTCCTCTGGAAACCCTCTGCCGCGCCAAACCCTCGCCGCCGCCGATCTCCTCCGCGCCCTCTTCCTGGAACCCTCCCTTCCACCGTGGATCCGCCCCGCTTTCACTTCCTCCTCCGCACGCTCGCCGTAACCGGCGACCGACCCAGCGCCTGGCCGACCCCCACCGCCTCTCTTCTCGGTCTCCTCGCTCCCCCATCACACTCTCTCTCTTCCTTTTTCCAAAGAACAGCACAGTCTTCAAATCAGCTGCTGTATTGGTTCAAATTTTTTCGGTTTTATTTTTTTTTTTATTATTTTATTTTTTTCTTTTCTCTTTTCTTTTCTTCTTTTCTTTTTATTTTCCAATGATTTTTAGCAAATGAGCTACTACTATTATTATTATTATTATTATTATTATTATTATATTAGGTTTACACTATACAAGTACTGTTATAAGTTCTTTTATTATTTTTATTATTAGTTAATCTTTTTAAGAAGGTTTTGATAATGTTGGTACTTTACATCAACCTATAGGATGATCGTTATTATTATTATTATTATTATTATTATTATTATCAGTTCTAATATCTAAGGGTACTGTTATTAATTTTAACGATATAATAATTACTACATAAACTATTTATATTATTATTATGTATATGGTTATAAGTATTATCCTTAGTATTATTATTATTCATATTATTTTTATTATGATTAATGCTGCTCTTATTGATAAAACTATTCTTTTCAAACATTATTATTTTTAGGAATTTCCATAAAAATATTATTTTTCCAACTATTTCCAAAGGTATAAAATTTTACCAAAAACGTTTTCATACTTTTCAAGTATTTCTCTAGAAACTATTTCCTTACAAATAAAAATATATTCGACTAATAAAAGTGTATTTTAAGTATTATAGAATACTTTCAAAAAAGTTGTATAAATGTTATCTATCCAATTCCTATCGATTTCCATCATGTCCAATCCCACTATACTCATTCCCTAACTATATGTCAACCCTAACTAATATGACCGTCCTGGACCCGATGGAACTGTCCGTGCCACCACCCGAGGTCACCATGTGTAGTTATTACACCGAAGTTGCAGTTCGTGCCACCATGATTATCGCAGCACACCAGGCGTACTACCATGCAAGACACCTTGCCATTTGCTGTTTGATTATTTTAGCTCATATTTTATGCATGTTCATTATTTTCTTTATGCAAAATAAACTGTGATACATGGCATAACTGTTAGAACTTACTGTTCATTTATTTTCCTGCTATGTATTATTTTTCTCACATTAAACCTAGATTTAAGGGACCACCTTGTGTGTTGCATTCATTGGCCTTGACACATTGTAATACGAGGTTGTGTGTCGCATGTAGAACACGGAAGTGCATGATTGGCTGGCCACCAGTACGTACAAGCCGTGCGATAGGAATAACCGGTAATAGAGATTGCATGCTAGTTTGACTTAGCGGTTATAGTAGTTTGTGTTGTGGATACAACACAGTAGGCATTGGGCGGGGAGGACAATTTCTTAGCGTATGGGCTTCGATACACTTCCCTTGTGACCCGGACTCTCCGCTGGATATACGGGGTTGATGACCCATGATTACTGACGGCCACTGACGATTCTACGGAATGTCATGCTCTTCCTGATGGGGCCTCTGGTGCCCAAAGGGGGACTACGCCGATCCTATTCAGCCAGGGCCCATGCGTAGGAAGGATTGTTCTTAACAATATTTTACTTAGAACGGTTAGGCTTCCTTATCCGTTAGGTACGAGTACTTTTGGTTTGGGTACTTGTATCTGACCGTGGCTTGGAACAATAACTTGTCGCGAAGTAGTTCATCACATCTTGTCCTTGTTTGGTTGTAGGTGTGACTTACTACTTCGATGAGAAGGTATTGAACCTTGTTGGGGTCCGGATACCATATTGAATTATTAGCATAGAAAGATACGTTACCGTGAATTAGTTTACCATCTCCTGTCCTTGTTTGGTTGGGAGGATGGTACGCTCGTTCAGTAGGTGCGTATTGGAACATGTTATAATTCGATTTACTTATTTATTTGAGCAATATTTATTCAGTTTATATGGAATGATATTATGTGTCTTGTTACGTCCCTCTGAGGACCTGGTTATCTCTCCAGTTGTGTGCTACTGTCTTTCGCAGGTGCTCTAGCTTTAGCCGTGATCATCGCTACTTCTTCGACGATGATTGCATTTGGATCGTCTTCGCTTCGCTCGCCAAAGTTATTTCTTTTTCATGTATTTTTCCTTATCTTGTTGGTAGTGGATTTGTCTCCGCCCAACATATTGTATCAAGAAAATTTATTCTCATTATATGACATCTCCTAGTCATTTATTTTGTGTGGATGAGATTAGTTGTGGTTCTACTGCATTTTACAGCTTATGTATTTATACGAAACTTCCATATATTAGAGTATACTTCGTATGAATACAGCTGGCATGTCTACGTTCCTTGTCCTACGTATTTTGGGACTGGGGCGTTACAAACCCCCATATTTTAATTTAATATTTTTAATCTTGATTATGCATTTTATTAATTATGAAATTAGTGATACTAGCGTATTAGTAGATATAAATGCATGTGTGTATATATTATATGTGTACTTGTTAACATTTCTATTAAATATGGTATATAAAAATTTTAGGATTTCTAGGAATTTATTGGTAGCAGCAGCTGCTGGGGGAAGGCCCGACCCCTAAAACCCCATTCCAATCGGCAGCAACAGCTGCAACTTAGAGTGGGACCCCGGCCCCACCATTCATAATACTCTCGCCTAACTCAACAGTATCAGGTGCTATTGAATCCTCCAACCGAGCCCATGTATTAAGTCCTATTCGAAATAGGAGTAGCGGCGGAAAGCATATATAAGCAACTGCTCGAAGATTAAAACCCTAACCACTCTCGTAAATCCAATATCCCCCGACCCCAAGGCCGCCGACCTCCCCGCGCACATTCCAGTCGTCGGACGACCACCGCACCACCGCCAGGATCGCCCTAACGCCGCCCCCCAACCGACCCTTGTTCAGGAACTCGACAAACAAGGTACTTTTCTGCCTTGATTACTTTTCGCACGTTTGATCGTTTTGTGATCCGAAAGATGGTACGTGTAGGCAATGTAACCCTCTTTGAGTTCCTTCAAAAGGAATCAGCTATAACCCTCTGGTTTGACAGGTAACTCGATGCAAAGTTGAGTAAAACTTTGTCAAAAATAGAATCTCAATCAAGTTTCAAACCACCACTTAGAAGCCGGATTCTGAACTGTGTGTCAAGATTTTTCAAAAACTAATTGAACTCGTGTGAAGACAAGCTAACCACGATTGACACGCAACCTGTAGATCTATATTTCGTTTTCTGTGTGAGAATTAAATAAGTGTTAAACTTGTGTGAAAAACTATTTTCGAAATAGAAATTTTAAGAAAATTTTGTCCGATACGACGTACGCCCCGACAAACTGGGCAATGTGGTCGTGCACTATACGCATTGAAAGGCGCGTATGGACGTTGCGGACGTGTGGGAACGGACGGAACTCAGTTACGTGGTGTGTGCGCGACGAAATCAACGCGTATCCGTCGAGATACCCCCGTATCGACATTTTGCAAACTTGCCCATAACTTCGTGTACAGTCGTCGAATCGAGATAAAACTTGTGCCAACAGGTCCGAATCAAAATTTTGGTCCTGCATGCCAAGTTTGGTTCGATTCTGAGAAGGTCGAATCGGAACCCATTTTTGGCGACCCACTCAAACGGGCGATTTTGTACACGGCTCATCGGAATCCAAAACTGGACATACCGTTGAGTTTCTCTCCTCAAACTGAAACCGTAGACATGTAGTTTGACGACTTTAGAGACCGTAGACTTTGGCACGCGTTTCGGTGCAAAGCGGGTCCAACGGCGGACATCATTTTGACCTAAAATTACGATTTTGCCCCTGTTCCAGAATTTGACTTTTGGACAGACGTTTCCTAGGTATATCTTCTTCACCAAGATCATTTTTGACATTTGTTTCAGCATTTGGAGTCATCTGTGATTTGTGAGTTTTGGTGCTGACACTTGCTACTCTTGGACTTGCCACTTTGCACCATCAGGCAAGATACCTTGCCACCTTACTCTGTGACTATTATATTCTTATTTTTAGTTGTTATTTTCAGCATTTTATTTTGTGATATTTAAACTGTGTGTCCAAGTCACACTTGGGTGCAAGCGACTCTATCGGTCGTTTTTCTTGCTTATTTATTCTCTAACATTGACTTAGCTTATTGACCGTCCATTGATGTTGAGGTATTGGTATATCTCATATGGCCTTGACACTTGTTATATCACGTGATGTGAGTCACATGTAGGACATGTTTCTGCGTTGTTGGCTGGCCACCGATACGTATGGAGCGTGCAACGGATAGGAGTAACTGCCAATAGTATTGTATGTTAGAAGACTTGGCGGTTACTAAAGGTTCATATCAGTCATGGAGATGATGATACTAGGCATTGGGTGGGGTAAACAGTACCTGACGTATGGGCTTCTTTACACTTCCATGATTACCTATGCGCTCCTCCGGAGACGCAGGCTCCAGGCGCCCTCTGACGTTTCCCAGAGCGTTATGGACGTAGCCCTTCACATGGTGCCCTCTGACGCTTCCCGAGCGTTATGGACGTAGGCCCCTAGTACCCTTTATGGGAACTATGCCTATCATATTTTCAGCCAGGGTTCATACGTCGAAGGATTGTATCTCAACTGCATATTCAAGGTAGAATGGTCAGGAACCCGGTTGCATGCATACCTTTTCTGTTATTATATTATCACAGTTTATATGGCATGGTATTTTCTTGTATCTTGCTATGTCCCCTGAGGACCTGGTTATCTCTCTAGGTTTAGATGAGTTTCTACAGGAGTACGGAGCGGCATTGGAGCTATCCTACATTGATGATGAGGCAGTGCCTTATGATTCCTAGTCTATTTCTTATCTGAGACAGTTGCAGACATTATTTACATCTCTTTTCTTTCTATTTTGCGGAGGTCGGACTCCGATCTTGTGAGACTATTTTTTATAGCTGTTTGGAGTGAGTATGTTCACCCGGCTATCTTTTGATACTCTTATTTATTTATTTGGACTTCATTATCTTCTGTGTTGAGCTGTGATGAGATTAGATATGTTATTCTGGCCTGTGATTATTTATTTATAGCTTATGTGCATATATAAGGATTCTATATATTGGAGTGTTCTTCGTATATGTGCAGCTGGCATGTTCACGTACTTGGTCCTAAGTATTTTGGGACTGGGGCGTTACATATTTTTGTGGTGGCCCATGTAGGTCAGATTTAATATTGTTGGGTTACATGACTGTGCCCAACAAGCCTGCATATAAGAATAGGAATATCTCATCCAGAACTACTATCCCTTGACTTCCAATCCTTTCGAAACTTCCTTGATTATTCGATTTACTTCATATCTAATCTTTCCTAATATCAAACTTATCTTTCTTGTGCCAAAAGTATGAATCTACGAAGCAGACGCACTTTTGCCTTGGCCCTCACATCTGGTGAGAAGACTACTTCGGAGGGGCAGAATCCTCATATGACTCCAGCGACACCCTACCAGCCAGGACTGTCGCAGCCTACTACGACACCGACGACGGAGTGCCCAGAGGTCGCAGCACCCCCAGGCAGCCAGGCTGGACAGACTACTACCATGCCACCAGAAGGGAATGTACCACTACCTCTAC
Source organism: Iris pallida (assembly GCA_029216955.1). Lineage (NCBI taxonomy): Eukaryota > Viridiplantae > Streptophyta > Magnoliopsida > Asparagales > Iridaceae > Iris > Iris pallida. The sequence goes on from JANAVB010034417.1 coordinate 14,993,988, forward strand.
CACCACCATTCCCTCAGCAGTTTCCTCCACCGTCGGGACCTCAGATGCCTCACCACCGACTGAAGGGAGCCCTACTACTCAGTTTATGTATACCATTATGCAGGCTCAGTGGCAACAGATTGAGCTGATAAGACAGACGATGATGGCAGCTATGTCTAGTCCTCCACCACCACCTCCAGTACCAGCACCGGCTCTGCATCCCTATGAAGGCTCTATCAAAAATTTCACAAATATGAACCCCAAGGCCTTTAGAGGGACGGAGAAGCCATTAGAGGTGTCACAGTGGCTTATTAATACCGAGAAGCTACTGAAGGCATCCTAGTTACCAGCTCGAGATTGGATGACAGCAGTGGACTTGCTGTTAGAAGACAATGCTCACCACTGATGGAAGGCGGAAGAGAGACGATTAGGCACTGGGATCACCTGGAAGCAGTTCTATGATGCATTTTATAAGAGATTCTTCCCTATTCATGTCAGAGATGGTCTCTTTGACCAGTTCTTTCATCTGAAACAAGGGAATATGACAGTTGACGAGTATGACGTGGAGTTCAATCGCCTGAGTTGATTTGGTATGGGATTGATTCTGACAGAGTTATAGAAGGCGAGGAGATTTCACCAGGGGCTTGCACCAGAGCTCAAGTCTTATACGACTACTCAGTCTCGAGTCTCCCATTCAGGTGTCTTGGAAGAAGCTCGTGCTCAGGAGATTCTTCACAAGGAACAGCAGCAGACATCGAGGCGCCATAACCCAGCAGTTACACCAGCCCGAGCTACTCAGAGTGGACCTATCAGGAGGACCACAGGACAGTTCCAACAAAGGCCCTCACCTTATCAGAAGCCCGTTTCCCATTACTGCAGAAAACAAGGACATATCCAGAACGACTGCAGGACTCGCCTTGGATTATGCTTGAGATGTGGATCCAATCAGCATACGCTCAAGGATTGTCCGGAGCAACATGTAATAGTACAAGCTCGGCAAAATCCGAGGCCCACCTCCCCAGCTCTCCCAGCACCGCGGCCTATAGTAGGAGCACCTCGTCCACCATTGCCTCCCCAAGGCACACAGTACAACAAGGCCAGAGCTCAGGACCCGGGACAAAATTTTGGGCAGGCATTCTCACTTGCTGTTGAGGATATAGAGACAGAGGCAGAGGTTATAACAGGTATGGTTTTAGTTGCATCTTTTCCTGCTATTACATTATTTGAAACTGGAGCCACTCATTCATTCATAGCCACTAGTTTTGCCACTAGACACAGCATTTCCATCACAACCTTCGCTAAGAATGTTAAAATCCTCACTGGAGGAGGAGTTGTGCCTGTTAGTGGCATTTGTAGACTTTGTCCTGTAGCGATAAATGGCAGGGAGATGATGGCACGACTTCTTGTATTCCCTATGCCGACATTTGATGTGGTTCTTGGAATGGACTGGTTGAGCCAGCATTTTGCTCTCATAGACTGCCATAGGAGCAGTATTATCTTTAGACTACCGAATACGGCAGAGTTTGAGTTCACCAAAGAAGACGGAGAGAGTTGTGATGCACCCACATCGGGGACACATATGGTGATGCTTGACACCCTTCAGCCCCCTATTATCGTCGAGTTCGAGGATGTATTCCCCGAGGAGTTGCCAGGACTGCCACCTGACCAAGATATTGAGTTTTCTATTGAGCTTATTCCCGGAGCCGAACCTATTTCATCTCGACTATATCGTCTGGCACACAAGGAGTTGGTAGAGATAAAGACGCAGATTGATGACTTATTAGAGAAGAGATTTATTCGTGCCAGTACGTCACCATGGGGAGCACCCGTTCTTTTTGTGCCTAAGAAAGACGGGACAGTGCGCATGTGAATTGACTACAGAGCGTTGAATACAGTGACGGTGAAGAACAAGTATCCCTTGCCACGTATAGACGATTTATTCGATCAACTGAGTAGAGCAAAAGTATTCTCCAAGATTGACTTACGATCGGGCTGTCACCAATTGAAGGTTCGGAAGGAAGATATTGCCAAGACGGCCTTTCGTTCGAGGTATGGACACTATGAGTTCTTGGTCATGTCTTTCAGTTTGACCAATGCTCCCGCAGTTTTCCTGAATTTAATGAACAAGATCTTTCACCAATTTTTGGACAAATTTGTAGTGGTTTTTATAGACGATATCTTGATTTACTCCAAGAGTCAAGAGGAGCACGAACAGCATCTACGGATAGTTTTGGGAACATTGAGGAACGAGAGACTCTTTGCGAAGCTTAGCAAGTGTGATTTCTTTCTCAAAGAGGTAGCATTTCTTGGTCATATTGTTGCGGATGATGGTATATCAGTGGACCCAGAGAAGATCACAGCAGTCAAATTATGGCTCGCTCCTACATCAGCTTCTGAGGTAAGAAGTTTCCTCGGACTTGCGGGTTACTACCGATGGTTCGTAGAAGATTTCTCTCGAATAGCGGGGCCTATGACTCGATTAACTTGCAAGGATCAGGAGTTTGTATGGACAGACGAGTGTCAAGCCGCTTTTGACGAATTGAAGAAGCGGTTGACCACAGCACCGATCTTGACACTACCATCGGGCCCAGGAGGATTTGTGATCTACAGCGACGCATCTGGGAAGGGATTACGATATGTGTTGATGCAGCACGATCGTGTAGTAGCTTATGCATCACGACAGTTGAGAGTGCACGAGAAGAATTATCCGACCGACGATCTAGAGCTCGCAGCGGTTATCTTTGCTTTGAAGCTATGGAGACACTACTTGTACGGCGAGAAGGTTGATATCTACACTGATCATAAGAGCCTCAAGTACGTGTTCACATAAAAGGAGTTGAATATGCGACAGCGACGTTGGTTGGAGTTGATGAAGGATTATGAGATTGAGCTACATTATCATCCGGGCAAGGCTAATGTCGTGGCAGACGCATTAAGCTGTAAGCCCATAGCACACTTTTTGACTACACAGAAGGAATTGATTAGAGACTTGGAGCAGCTTGGTATTGAGGTAGTATTGCCCGGAGCAGACGGCGTATTAGCCAACCTTCAAGTGCAATCATCATTGGTAGAGCGCATCAAGGCAGCATTGCCTAATAATGCTAGATTTCGATGGCTGAAGGAGAGGACTGAAGCAGGAGAGCAGACAGGATTGAGGATCCACACCGATGGGACATTACGTTGTGGTGATCGCATTTATGTTCCCAATGGAGAACTACGGCAGGAGCTGATGGCAGAGGCTCACAGTTCGACTTACTCTATTCATCCCGGAGGGACCAAGATGTATCGTGACTTACGATAGTATTATTAGTAGCATGGAATGAAACGAAAGATAGCTCGTTTCGTTGCCAAGTGCTTGGTATGTCAACAAGTGAAGGCGGAGCACCAGAGGACGGCCGGATTGTTGCAGCCGCTACCCATTCCCGAGTAGAAGTGGAAGCACATTACTATGGATTTCATCACGGGTTGTCCTCGGAGTCCTAGAGGATGTGACGCGGTATGGGTGATTATTGATAGACTTACGAAGTCAGTCTATTTCTTACCTTTTAGAGGGGGCCAGTCGACAGAAGTATTGTCGGAGATGTATATGGAGCAGATTGTGAGATTACACGGTGTGCCAGTTAGTATTGTGTCGAACCGTGACTCGAGATTCACCTCACACTTTTGGAGGAGCATACAAGAGAGTTTGGGCACCCGATTGAAGTTTAGCACATCATACCATCCACAGACAGACGGCCAGTCGGAGTGTACCATTCAGACGCTGGAGGATATGTTGAGAGCGTGTATGCTTGATTTTGGCAGTTCGTGGGAGGACCATCTTCATCTTGTTGAGTTTTCCTACAACAATAGCTATCAAACGAGCATTCAAATGGCTCCATTTGAAGAATTGTATGGTAGGAAGTGTCGGTCTCTTGTTTGTTGGAGCGACATAGGAGAGCGACAGTTATTGGGTCCCAAGTTGGTCTTGAGCACAGTGGAGACAGTGAAGAAAATTTAGGACCACCTGCGAGCAGCGCAAGATTGTTAGAAGCAGTGGGCAGATAATCGTCGTCGACCCTTGGAGTTCAAAGAGGGTGACCATGTGTTCTTGAAGATATCCGCCACTAGATGCACGATTCGATTCAGAGGACGTGGCAAGTTGAGTCCAAGGTACATCGGGCCTTTCGATGTCTTGGAACGTGTTGGAGAGGTTGCCTACAGATTGGCATTGCCACCGTCACTAGAGGGAGTACATGACGTATTTCATGTATCTCAGCTGAGGAGGTACGTAGCGGACAACAATCATGTGCTTGATCACTCCGAGATCACAGTTGGACCGAGTTTGTCGTGCGAAGTGCAACCAGTAGATATCCTCGATCACCGAGTGAAGGTGTTACGGAATCAATCTATTCCATTGGTTCGCGTGGCATGGAAGCATCACTCGCCAGGAGAGTCTACTTGGGAGCGTGAGGACGATATCCATAATCGCTACCCGTAGTTGTTCGAAGACGAAGGTATGTCTTGCATTTATATTTTCCTTGCATTGTATTTGATCCCCCGACCTTAACCTAATTTCGAGGACGAAATTTTCTTTAAGTTGGGTAGGATGTAAACCCCCATATTTCAATTGAATATTTTTAATCTTGATTATGCATTTTATTAATTATGAATTAGAGATACTAGCGTATTAGTAGATATAAATGCATGTGTGTATATATTATATGTGTACTTGTTAACATTTCTATTAAATATGGTATATAAAAATTTTAGGATTTCTAGGAATTTATTGGTAAATTTTTGAAAATTATTGTTTGCTTAAAATATATATATATATATATATATATATTTATATATATATATATATATATATATATATATATATAAAAGCAGTGGGGTGGCCGAACCCCCGACCATTGGCAGCAGCAGCTGCGGGGGGGTAGGCCCGACCCCTAAAACCCCATTCCAATCGGCAGCAACAGCTGCAACTTAGAGTGGGACCCCGGCCTCACCATTCCTAATACACCCGCCTAGCTCAGCAGCATCAGCTGCTATTGAATCCCCCAACCGAGCCCATATATTGAGTCCTATTCGAAATAGGAGTAGCGGCGGAAAGCATATATAAGCAACTGCTCGAACCCTAACCCCTCTCGTAAATCCAATATCCCCCGACCCCAAGGCCACCGACCTCCCTGCACACATTCCAGTCGCCGGACGACCACCGCGCCACCGCCAGGATCGCTAACGCCGCCCCCAACCGACCCTTGTTAAGGAACTCGACAAATAAGGTACTTTTCCGGCCTTGATTACTTTTCGCACGTTTGATCGTTTTGCGATCCGAAAGATGCTACATGTAGGCAATGTAACCCTCTTTGAGTCCCTTCAAAAGGAATCAGCTATAACCCTCTGGTTTGACAGGTAACTCGATGCAAAGTCGAGTAAAACTTTGTCAAAAACAGAATATGAATCCAGTTTCAAACCACCACTTAAAAGTCGGATTCTGAACTGTGTGTCGAGATTTTTCAAAAACTAATTGAACTCGTGTGAAGACAACCTAACCACGATTGACACGCAACTTGTAGATCTATATTTTGTTTTCTGTGTGAGAATTAAATCAGTGTTAAACTTGTGTGAAAAACTATTTTCGAAATAGAAATTTTTTAGAAAATTTTGTCCGATACGACGTACGTTCCGACAAATCGGGCGACGTGGCCGTGCGCTATAAGCATCGAAAGGCGCGTATGGACGTTGCGGACGTGTGGGAACGGACGGAACTCAGTTACGTCGCGTGTGCGCGACGAAATCAACGCGTATCCGTCGAGATACCCCCGTATCGATGTTTTGCAAACTTGCCCATAACTTCGTGTACAGTCGTCGAATCGAGACAAAACTTGCGCCAACAGGTCCGAATCGAAATTCTGGTCCTGCTTGCCAAGTTTGGTTCGATTCTGAGAAGGTCGAATCGGAACCCATTTTTGGCGGGCTCACGACCCACTCAAACGGGCGATTTTGTACACGGCTCATCGGAATCTAAAACTGGACATACCGTTGAGTTTCTTTCCTCAAACTAAAATCGTAGACATGTAGTTTGACGACTTTAGAGACCGTAGACTTTTGCACGTGTTTCGATGCAAAGCGAGTCCAACGACGGACATCGTTTTGACCCGAAATTACGATTTTGCCCCTGTTCCAGAATTTGACTTTTGGACAGGCATTTCCTAGGTATATCTTTTTCACTGAGATCATTTTTGATGTTTGTTTCAGCATTTGGAGTCATCTATGATTTGTGAGTTTTGGTGCTGACACTTGCTACTCTTCGACTTGCCACTTTGCACCATCAGGCAAGATACCTTGCCACCTTACTCTGTGACTATTTTATTCTTATTTTCAGTTGTTATTTTTAGCATTTTATTTTGTGATTTTTAAACTGTGCGCCCAAGTCACACTTGGGTGCAAGCAACTCTATCGGTCGTTTTTCTTGCTTATTTATTCTCTTACATTGACTTAGCTTATTGACCGCCCATTGATGTTGAAGTATTGGTATATCCCATATGGCCTTAACACTTGTTGTATTACATGATGTGAGTCACATGTAGGACATGTTTCCGCATAGTTGGCTGGCCACTGATACATATGGAGCGTACGATGGATAGGAGTAACTGCCAATAGTATTGCATGTTAGAAGACTTCGCGGTTACTAAAGGTTCATATCAGTCATGGAGATAATGATACTAGGCATTGGGTGGGGAGAACAATACCTGACATATGGGCTTCTTTACACTTCCATGATTACCTGTGTGCTCCTCCGAAGATGCAGGCTCCAGGCGCCCTCTGACGTTTCCCAGAGCGTTATGGACGTAGCCCTTCACATGGTGCCCTCTGACGCTTCCCGAGCGTTATGGACGTAGGCCCCTAGTACCCTTTATGGGAACTATGCCGATCCTACTTTCAGCCAGCGTTCATGCGTCGAAGGATTGTATCTCAACTGCATATTCACGGTAGAATGGTCAGGAACCCGGTTGCATGCATACCTTTTCTCTTATTATATTATCACAGTTTATATGGCATGGTGTCTTCTTATATCTTGCTATGTCCCCTGAGGACCTGGTTATCTCTCTAGGTTTAGACAAAATTCTACAGGAGTACGGAGCGGCATTGGAGCTATCCGATATTGATGATGAGGCAGTGCCTTATGATTTCTAGTCTATTTCTAATCTGAGATAGTTGTAGACATTATTTTACATCTCTTTTCTTTCTATTTTGCGGAGGTCGGACTCCGATCTTGTGAGACTATTTTTCATAGCTGTTTGGAGTGAGTATGTTCACCCGGCTATCTTTTGATACTCTTATTTAATTATTTGGACTTCATTATCTTCTGCGTTGAGCTGTGATGAGATTAGATATGTTATTCTGGCCTGTGATTATTTATTTACAGCTTATGTGCATATATAAGGATTCCATATATTGGAGTGTTCTTCGTATATGTGCAGCTGGCATGTTCACGTACTTGGTCCTAAGTATTTTGGGACTGGGGCGTTACATACATCCAGCCTACGCCGCAGTGTCGGCAGTAAAATGCTGTCCTAGGTCAATCATCTAACAATATAAAGGTACTTGTATAGTATATACACTCCGAATAGAGGTGACATAGCAGAATACAGTCTCAATCACATCTAAGGCAGGATGATAAGATGGATAGACATATATGAAAATGAAATAAGCTCCGCAGAGATACAACCAGAGAAGTCTAAGTGTCTAAGATAACACAATCTAGAAAATATCTCAAAACTCAAATACAGTAATCCATAGAGAATAAATACAACTGAAAATCACTAATCTAACTAACGGTGCGACATCCACTGCTAAGGGATCCTGCTGGAGATCCCGGTCACAAAAATCCTCTAAGGTAGTTGTCACGCCCCATAACCAGAATACTGGAGAGCGGGGGCCGACATAGCCAGCTACGTATAATGAAATGGAATCCATCTCACTATACGGTCACGGCTGTCTAGATATGTGAGGATTTATCTACAAGCCATCAGTCTCTTAAGGTCATAAATTATCCTATTGTCTCAATCTCAACCAACTAATAACAATCACAAGATATCAGATCACCAAATATACAATTGTAAGGCGTCCCAAATATTACATATCCAGATGATCATGAAGCTAGTCGTACAAAATATAAGGACTAGCAAGATTTGAGTCATACATGATCAACCTCGAGTTGCAAATCATGATTACAGCCCGTAGGCAGACAGTAAATAAAGTTGCAAACGAGCTAACACTTGCTCGGCAGCTAAATGCCTCAAAAGAATAATTTTACAATAGAGTGGGAGAGCAAAAATAAACCCACTCGTTGCCCTGGTTACGCCTGGTGACCACCATCGGGCTGAAATGCAGGGAGATCCTTTGGTGCTGCTCCGGTATCTGGCCATACAAAACCAGCTGGGTCAGACCCCAGAAAGAGCAAGTGCTACAAAGGAGGCTTCACTTAAGAACTAAAACCAGTAATTAGCACAAGAGTATAATTACATAATAAAAAGGCAGTAGTTAAGAGAAAAAAAACATGATGGGTAATTATAAAAGACAATCTTGTATAGAATCACTAAAAGACAGGACATATGGAAAGAAAGCATGACAGGATGATATACGATGAGATAACCATGGGACTATTCAGATAGCCAGGTTACAACCCGTAAACCAAACAAGGACCGGGGTTGTAACCCTTCGTCTGAACGGAACTTGGTTTCTCTCACCATTTATCGGCAAGATAAATATAAGAAATCAGGTCAAGTAACATTCTGGAGTGACAATCATTATAGTGACAATCTGGAGTGACAATCATTCAATCATTCTGGTATAATCTTGCAATCAATCAATTCTAGACAATACTATACTGGACTAGACTCCATCCAAGCAATCACGGCCAATCATTGCCTACGGCTTTCTACATTAACTAACTAGGGTTATCACAATCCTAGTTACTAGCAAGATGCAATGAGATGCTCCAAGTAGTCACAGGCCCTGCAGCTATCCAGGTTATCCAGGCAATCATTATAGTGACAATTTAGAGAGTACAATACATTAGAGAGACAATAGAGTTCAATCATTAAAGTGACAATCAAGAGTGCCCCACATGACAGTGGGCTGGAAATGTGCCCTACTCGTCGGCAGGCTACAAGTCCAAACATTTGCGGCCGGGATAACGGGATCGCCTGTAACTGGAGAACATCTCTTCATGTCTAGTGAATTATACTAGTCATTAACCTTAGTCCATTTCAGTAGGTACTCCTGACCGTGGTACTCAGGAGTCCCCTCCTAGACATGATGCAAGACAGGACTGGATTATTTGTACAAGCACAATCGCCCACGGTGTCTGAATTAATTATACAAGTCATGTCATGTCAGGTAGCCGTCGCAACAGCTGTTCAAGATAATTATGTCGGGTTTATCATGTCAAGTGTACTTGTCAGGAGTGTGCCACAGCGGGCCACTATCAGGTCATGTCAGGTTCTCTTGTCAAAAGTGCACCACTACGGGTCACTATCGTGTCATGTCCAGATTTCATTTCCAAACATATTAAACAAATCCATGATTATCAAGTTCAGGACAAAAGGCGTAAGGATATAAAATAGGCGTAAAATATCTAATAAAGGAATTACAAAATATGAGCAAATAATGATAAATAATAGTACACAGGACCATGAGAAAGTCATGCGGTTCAGTCATATGCGGCCAGGAAAGGAGGGGGGCGCATGCGGCTGGAAGTACAAGGGCGCCAGCGGCTGGAAATGCAAAGGCGCATGCGGCTGGAATTAATCAGGATCATGCGGCCCGGACTCAGAAGTCTATGCGGCCAGGGTCTAGGGTTCTCATGCGGCTCGGGGATCAGGGCCTTTGCGGCTGGCAAGTGCTTGAATTTATGCGGTTCAGGGAGGTGAGCGCATATGCGGCTCGAATTTAGAAAGGGGTCTTCATGCGGCTGATGGCGAACTCAAGTCCATGCGGCTCACATAGCAAAACCCATGCGGCCCGGAAGAAGTGAGGGCGCATGAGGCTGGGTCAATGCGATGGCTTATGCGGCTGGGGGGAACAGTTGTATATGCGGCTCGAGAAGAGTTCGTTCCCAGCCCTGCGACTAAGTCCATGTAGACTCATGCGGCTGATGGGAAAGGAGCCCATGCGGCTGAGTATGAGACTCAGCCTCATGCGGCTGGGACTAAGTTTCATGCGGTTTAGAAGTACAAGGGTCTCATGCGGCTGATAGCGACTTGCCGCATGAATACTCATGCGGTCAAGTACAGCCATGCGCCAGGGAACTGTTCTTCTTCTCCAAAATTCCGAGGAGAAGAACACTAGGAACCCATGCCTTCCAAGCTTCATAAAACTTTCATCCGGAGCCCAAATCCGAACTTCTATAGGTCAAAATGGGGTAGAACAAAATTCTCTACAACATGGAACCATCAAAACATAGAAATGACAAGATTAAGTAGATCAAAACCCAAAAAATCCGAAAATAAAGTAAATATAGATCTACAAGAATCTAGTCATGGAAAGTGAAAATGCCAAGTTCTAAAGTTAGTCAAAATATTATAAGAAAGAGAATGAAGCAATAAAATTGAAGTTCCTCCATGAAGCAAGTTACACTTGCCTAGAACTCTCTCTCCTCTCTCTGGTAGGTAAGGGAGTAAATGAGAAAGAAGAAGATGATAAATGAAGAGAGAGAATGAAGAGGGCTAATAAATCCAAAATGGTGGTGGTAGGTAGGGGGTTCACCTTGGGTTCATCATGAACCCAATCAAAACTAAGCCAAGCCGAACCAACCAACCCAAACCAGGAATAAACCAAGCCAAGAAGGAAATCATACAATACAAGAATGAAATACGTACACGTATTCCAAGAATACATAATACGAACCACAGGCATTACAGTAGTCCCATGGTAAGTTGTACAGGGTTCCTCATCATCCTCTATAAAATTTTCAACAGGTCCAGTCAGGACAAGAGCGAGCACAATACATCTCAACAAGTCATAGCAGGAAAAGAAATATAATCATGCTACAGAATAAAGTACAGGAAACTGAAGAATAGCATAATATAAGAGAGAGACTGTAAGTAAATATCTATGATATATATAAAGAGAGACAGTGCTAGTGATTCAGAGTACTGGATAAACATGTGAATGGCTAAGGACTGATTCATGATTACAGTACTTGGAATTGATTCATGATTACACTACTGGGATTTATTCACATATTCATTTATACTTCCCCATCCCCAATCAATACAAAAGGATCCAGTCAAGTTACGTTTAGATTCATGATTATACTACGTTGCCCATAAAGGTGATTCACGAATTGATTCGTGAAGGCTCGGTGATCATGAGGGTACATGAGCCACTAGCTTATTCCCGAAGATTCATGATAATAGAAGCATGAGATACGTGATGTAAGTGAAACACACGAGACAAAAGTATCTAATGCTCCCGAGAGGGATAACATCTCATGAAGGGATCCATATAGTACCAATCCGTGTTACCAACGTGTCAGCATCAGGTAAGATAGTCTAAAGCAGGAAATCTAATCCTAAACATGATATGAAATGATCAGAGAATGTACTCGCCTGATACCCTGAACAGCTGATATGAAAAGATGGCCAACTGGAGTCATAGAGTCCTAGTTATAGCAACACAGGTTATAAAAAGTTTAATTTATATGGTAATCGAAATTATAATACAATCTACATGATTCTAAGTCAATCTAGGTCAAAGTTAACTCTTGGTCAACTATAAGTCAAACTAGGTCAACTCTAGTCAACTGTGGTCAAACTAGCTAGGGTTGGGTCAACAATGGTCAACTAGTCTAGGTTAGTCAATTCTAGGTCTAAACAAACTAAGTATATGCAAATCAAGTATCCAAGATAGCTACTAACTCATAGCCTAAGTCACTTGCTAAACCAAGCACAAAACTAAATCATAAGCTAACAAGACACAAACTTAGTCATATAATATATAATATATATATTATTCATATTCACATATTCATATACATAGATATATATAGGAAAGCTATATATAGGCACATACATATATATAGAGAGAAAAAGAGGTAAAAGAGTAAGTGAGTATGTGTGTGTTTGGCATGTGTGTGAAAGGATATGTATTAATGTTTTCAGATTTAGTGATATGTAGGTGTATGTGACATGGGATACATGGTGTCAAAGGGTGTATGAATGCATGTGTTTAAAAGGTTATAGGTTAACTTAATTTATAGAAATGTATACATACATACTTACATTGTATACATGCAGTCATACATATCATATATGCATACCTGCATTCATTCATGCAACTATACATACATACATACATATTTGAATACATTATATACTTGCATACATTATATTCATATATGCATACTCTACATTATATTACATTCATTCATGCATACATGCATACATACTTATTATGTATATTATATTACATGATACATACATGTATACTTGTATTACATTAAACTTACATTCATGCATATTACATACTTGTATTTATATTAACATATTGCATACATTCATTTCATTCGTGCATCTATGCATTAACTACATCTTTTATACATATGCATACTTTGTATATTCATATCATTTCATATATTAACATAGAGGCATACAAACATGCACATATCATATATTTTATACCTTGTATTACCTTACATATCATGTTATATATTATCATTCATTTCTTTTATATATTACATTATCTTGCATGCTTGCATTCATATATTATATTCTATATTACCTATATACATGTATTTCCTCCATTCATTCATGCTTGCATCATATACTCTACATAACATACATGTTATCATTATATATTGCATTACAATATTTATACATGCATTCATATCTATTATTACATATATACCTTGTATTCATATCTAGCATTCATTATATACTTTCATGCATACATTGTATATCATTCTTTCATTCATGCATTTATGCATTACTTACATACATTATATTAATTGCATTCCTACATGCTTGCATTCAACCATATATATACATTAATGTAAAGAGCATATATATCATATATATCATTTCATTCATCTAACATATCATGCATTACATACTCTATATTTATTTAATATCCATACCACATAGGCTCATAGGTTACACAAAATGCATATATCGTATAGTCACTCTTATACTTAAAACTAATACTGTACCAATTGGGCCTTTACTAAATTCTCGGATTAAGGCATGTTGTAGCCCTTCGTGTTAGCTTTCAAAACTTTAAACGGATCGCATTTTCATTACCGGAAGCTCCTGAAATCTTAAAAATATCGAAACGCGTTTGTCTTTCGTACAGCTGACACTCAAATAATTTTACATAAAGTTTCAGAACGAATTTGGCTTATTAAAATACATACTTGGAAAGCTAACTTCGATACGGTTCTTTAAAAAAAAAGAGAGATAAATCAGAGTTCTAAGCTAAAAGTTATGACATTTCTAATTTACTTTGGCAACTAAAAATGTGGATAAAAATTATGACGAATTTGGGTTGACCAAGATACTTGGATACAAACATAAGTATCCAAAGGAAACTTATTATAACCATCCTAACTACGATCAATCCACTCTCTAACCATTCTAAAACCGAATTTAAATATCTATTTAAACTATTATTATACATACATACACATGGGGTGTCCTAATTTGGGATCTATCAAGTAGGACACAAGACACACCTATAACATCCTCAAATGGACTCCAAATGGTCTCAAAATTGAATCTAAAGGGGACACATGCATGGGGGTGGATCCTTTGGATTCAAAACTAATTAATATACAAAGGAAATCAAGTTAGAGGATAGGTTTTACCTATTGGTTGTGGAATCCCAATGAAAATCTTTAGGACACGGCTCCGATACGAAGATCTATCCAAAAGGACACCTCCCTTTGCACCTTGCCCAAAATCTTGGATAGAATCCTTCCTTGATGGTGTGGATGGATTAGGAGAAGTTTGGATGGAGGAATGTGAGGGAAAGGAAATCAAATCAAAGAGGGAAGCTCTCTAATTTGGGGAAGAACACTTAGGGTTCTATGTAGAGGTAAAAAGAGGCAAGGGTTTTCTTAAGAATTCTTTATAGGAAGGGGGAGACGGCACTTGATGGCTGGTCATTAGATGAATTAGGATTAATTTTACATGTAGATGAGTGGCTAGGAGTTGTCCACCCAATTCTAAGCCTTTCTATTGGTTCAACTAGTCATAAGGCTTTCTTTTTCACAAATATCCTAAGGGATAAATATCCTACTATGAAATATCTAGATATTATTAATCTAACTTAACCATTAAGTCTCTAATCTTCTAACTAAACCTCTATGAGCATCATTAACATCTAGGTTTAGTCAAAACTAGGTTAGTCTCTAACAATTCAATTAGCACAATACTAATTAATCAAAATTCATTTTCATTAATAAGTCAAAAATGACCAAAATATCCTTAGGCTAAAAAGTCACAATTAGTCATTATAATCACATGGTTAGGCTCCCTTGGTCATGGTTAGTCTCTAAGCTTAGCAAACTAGGGTTTAACTAGTTAACCATCAAAATCATAATTTAACATTTTAAATAGTTTTAAATAATTAAAAAAACACCAAAAATTATAACATGGTTTAAATATCATTATTAAATGATTATAATTACAAAATTTTAAAATTACCCTCATTTTAGAAAAGTGGGTGTTACAAGTCTACCCTCCTTAGAAGAATTTCGTCCTCGAAATTAAGATGGTCGTACTTCTTCTAGAGTCTCGTCCCCAACAATCATGGTCTCAGAACTTACCTAAATCATACGATTAAAAAGGACGGCATACAGGGTCATGGCATATGGTGGCAGTGAAAGTCTCATCTAGGTAAACTAGTCATGCTAACCAAAACGGTCATAGGGTATCAAACATACAAGCAATCAAGGGTATTAAACTGAAAAAGATACAGAAATAACAAATCATCAAAACTGTAAGGCAGTCTACCATCCTTTATGAAAACTGGTACTTATCAAAAAATAAAATAAAGATAACTACCAATTATCTATAAAGGGGTACAAAAAAAATTAAAATCAAAAGTTAAAGAATAAAAGTCAATTGCATTGAAATCCCATCACAATATATAGTATTCTCTTAATCTTGTTAAGACTAAATTGTAAGTTCTAAAGGTTATGTGGTTCGTGTGTGTATAGGTGTATGTGGACATGTTCATATGATTAGATAGTAGGCATATGTGTTTGTGAAATATACATGAAAGTGTATAGGAGGATTTGGGTTTCAAAACAATAGCTATCAAGGTACACTACTCATGGCATATTGGTTAAACAATCTACAATACACAACCTATTTACTCATAACATGCATGGCTAACTATATATATATATATATATATATATATATATATATATATATATATATAGTTAGCCATGCATGTTATGAGTAAATAGGTTGTGTATATATATATATATATATATATACATAAAGAGGTAGAGATTTAGTTATGTATCTATATACATTATAACATGTATGCAGAAACTCTATATATATCTATATAGATATATGAACATAACATAGAGAGGAAGGGTTAGGTTTACATGGCAGTGTATACTATGTTAGAGTGTGTGTGTCCTTGTACAGGGTTATAGCTTTAGTATTGAAAGGTTAAACCCAGTTTTAGTTCAGTATTTACATGCAAAATCTAAAAATAAGCTAACATTTAAACAAGTGTAATATTAACATAATGCAGTTTCAGATTTTAGGGGTTTGAAACATCACAACAAACTCAATGATCCCAACACAACCTAACATGATAGAGATGAAACCCTAACATACTATCCATACGTTTAGCTATGCATACAGTTCAATATTACATATTAATCTAAAATTGAACTAAACATTTGAAATCAATATAAAAATGTTAACATGTATTCAGTTTCAGGATTTTGGAAAAATTCGAACATCAAACCAACCCAATGTTCATCACAACCACAATCTAACATGTAAGAGTATGAAACCTAACATTATATCCATTCATACAACAATGTATACAGCTCAAAATATTACATCTAAAAACTACAAATTGAACTAATCACTTAGAATCCAGTATTAAGGGTTAATATGCATACAGTCACAGATTTGACAAGTTCAAACACAAAACTCAATCAATTTCTTTAAGAATTGAAACCCTGTATATAACATACATGTGCAGTGATGTAAACAAAACTAGTAACATAAAATTTATATTTAAATTATGAATTTAAACTGGAAAAAGTAGAGAACCAGTCTCTGATACTATATTGTATCAGAAATATTAGAGTTTTGGGAATTTAAACATCAAAAACGTATTAATATGCATTTAGATAGGTTGGTAATCAAAGTGTAGTATGTATACGTGTCAGGCAAAGTGTCTGTGTCCACTATATATATATATATATTCTCATGTCCCAATATAAAAATCAAATTCCATATCAAGACCAACATTTAGATTCCTATCAAGATTACAAAGTAGGTGATTGATGTAATCAAGACAGTTTTATTATTATTATTATTATTTAATACAAGAATAATAGTGTAACACCCAGTTTTCCAGATGAGGGTATTTTTGAATTTTATAATTATAATTATTATTTATTGATATTCATTTCACATTATGATTTTGGTGATTTTTAATTATTTTTAAACTATTTAAAAACTGGTTTAAGTCATGACTTGTGATTTTGATGTGCTGCTAGTGAAACCTGAGAGACTGCATGACCTAGAGCCTAACCACATCATTAGGATGATTTATTATCATTTTTAGCCTAGGGATATTTTGGTCATTTTGACTTATTTGATTTATCTGGTGATTTGTTGATTTGGTGAGTTCTAGTTTGACTTGACCTGTTGAGACATAGTGAACTAGCCTAGAAGCTAACCCTAGCCATGGTGACCCTAGTCTAACTTAGGTTAACCTACATTTAGTCATTAGAAACTAATTTTAGAATGAGGGGACTTGGTTTAGTGGATTTGAGTCATGGTTTATAGTTTCATGAAATGGCTTATGACTTCATGACTTGATTAGCCATAACTTAAGCCCATGGGCCAATTTAGGAAACCCTAAACCTCATTCCTTCCTTTATGACCAGCCATAGGGATCCCCACCCTATATAAACACTTATTCTCTAGGGCTTGCCTCCTTCTTTCATTCATTTCAACATTGGAGAAGGAAAGGTATTGTCCCTCTTGCAAAAATCCGCATAAATCCATTTTAATTCCTTTTTGATCCTAGTTTCTTGCATTAGAACCTAACACTCTTCTATTTTCTAATTTCTGAGTTTAATCCCAGCTTTGGGACAATTTGGAGCATTTGGCACCAAGAGGAAGAATCCCCCATTTGAGGCTTTTCCAAGCTTTTTGCACACATAGGTAAAACTCCTTAAATTGATTCAAACTTTAGTTTTCTTTGCATGTAGGGCTAGATCTAGGAGTCCCCTAGGTGTCCTTGAAATTTGGGTGATTTTCGTGTCCGTTTGGTGTCCGTATCGGACACGTGTCGTAGTGTTGTGTAGGTGTTCGATAGAATGCCTCAATAGATTGAATATTGATATTTTTTGAAACAAATTATATATTTGAGTAGCTCTTCATGTGTAGATTTAAAATTTGTAGGACTGAGCACGTATTGTGTTGGTTTTCATGTCCAAAACTGGACACGAACGCGTGCACGAGGACACCGTGCAGTGTCCTGCTGCTCGTGCACTGTAGCGGACACGACACTGCACTTCGTGACACGAAATTTTGCACACACCTGCGGGCTATGACTGACACAGCGCACATAAAATTTCAGGACATTTTATCGAGCGGATTGGAAGAAATCCCATCCGCATCGATTTGGCACTACACGACACACGGTTTAAAACACGCGCTGATACGCGCTGTTTTCTCTGGACACGACTCACATGGACACAAGACAGACACGTGTACACGAACACATAGGCCTACCCTAGCTATGGACACGTGCACGACACTCTTAGATGTGTGTGTCGTGTCCTTTGTGGCTCGACACACGTGCACGAGACAGTGCATTGCACTGTCTCTGACACTGTGTTCAGTGGCTCTTGGACACCTTCGTGTCCCAATTTTTGGACACAAGGGACCCTCCTTGGACACGTGGGACATGTCCCTGTGAATGTACACATGTTTTACTATTTTTATTTCAATTTTGTGTGGGTTTTCATTGGGATTTTTGGGTTCAAACCTGGGTTCTGTGATACATGCTGTTTTGGAAATCTGAATTGGTTTTCCAGTATAAACTGATTTTTATTCAATGTCAACTTGCTATATTTGATTCATACAAGTGTAATAGGACTTGCTAGGTTGGTTTTTCATATTAGTTTTGGTTTTGCACATGATAACAGGATTTTCGAAGGAAGAATGAAATGAAATGTTTGACTGATACATGATTTCAGTCTTTTAATTCTGTTTTAGTGTCCTCTTCTAATACTGCTTTTAAATTGCTGATTAATTGCTATATATGATACCCACACATTACAATCCATGTTATCTAAGTGTTAAACTCAACTATGGGCTTTGATTGTGAGAATTAGGAAATATTGGTGTGTGGGTTAGTCGAATTCAAATTTATAACTGGTACATTGCTTCCAGTTTTTTTTCCTGTTTGTTTGTTGATTTCAATTGATTTGAACGCACATACTATCATTCTCATTAGCTAAGTTTTACATTTCGATTTAGGTTTTGAAATGAGGAATTAGGAAATGGTTTGGTTTCAATGCAACTGTCATGTATATGTTGAACTGTTAATTTACAAAACCTGAAATGTGCACAGTCACATTGATTCCTTCTTTTGATTGCATATACCTGGGTTCATTTATTAAAACTAGATGTTAAATGAGGATAAAACCTGAGTTTATATTATATTTAATTCAATGTTTTCTTTCTTATTAACTGTTATGGTTTCCATAAAACCTGAGATTGAAATTTAGTTCCCAGTTCACATTAACCTGAGAATTTCCAATTTAAATCTGAGATGGCTATATTGAACTGTTTTCTTTTGATACAACCTGTGAGTCACACTATTTTCCTGCTATCCCCCCCCTGCACACAAGTTCCTCTTGACACACAACTGAGATGTTAATATGAACCTGAGAAACTTCATATGTATTAAATTATTTTTTTTCTTGATGAACTAAGATTCTTCAATGAACTGATTTCCTTGCCTTAAATGATTTCCTTTCTTTTTCAATTCACTTATTCCTTATTTGATTGTATGGGTAGATGGGAGTTGTCCTGTTAAGTGGTGTGAGAGGAGGAGTGGTCAGGAGTTAGTAATAGCAGTCTTGGTTGGCCTTGGCTAGAGTTTGCAGGAGCAGGCAAGGCCTTGCCTTGCCTTGGCTTGCCCTGTTTTGGCTTAGCCTGGTTTTGCAGCAGGTAGCAGCAGCCTTGCCTGTTTGGTTGCACTGCATTAGCAGTAGTAGCAGTGGCTTAGGAAATAGCAGTGGTTTAGAGCAGTAGCAGTGGAATCACAGGCAGTAGGCACTGCTTGGTTGCCTTGCAGATGCTTGGCATAGCTTGGCTTGTATTTCAGCAGCCAGTAGCAGCAGTAGTTTGGTAGGAGTGCCTAGGATATTGGTAAGGATATGTTGGGATCAGTTTGTGGTTAGAATGAACAGGACTGAGGGTGATTTCCTGTGTTAGTGTATCAGGAAATCACAGGCAGTGGCATTAGCAGTAGCATAGGCCATGTGACTATGGTTAGGCCATAGATTTGATGGGGGAGTTAGGTTGAGTGTTTTGAAAAGAGGGAATGTTAGGATGACCAAGTATTGATGATCACTTAAATTGAAATGCCAGGTGTTGGTTGTTTGGGTGGACTATTGGGTTTGTGTGTTGATGTTGAAATCAACATTCAAATCCCTGAGTTGCACATGAAATATATAAGGGTATATTCATATTCCTATATATAGCTATATGTGTGTAGAGTGGGTTTGAGGAAAGTGAGTTGTGTCTTGAGCTTGTGAGTGTGAGAGGATTGAGAAATTGTTTGGCTTGTGTGTTGAGAGTGTTGAGAGTGAAGAATATTTGTGTTAGAGGGAGAGGAGTTATAGTATAGTGACCCATAGATGGTATGTATATTGTGCTATATATATATGTATATGATATATGAATTGGTTTGATATGGTTTTGATAAGCCATGAGTGGTTGTATAGGTATTGGTATAGGTTTAGTCTTATGGTATGGTTATATAATGTCATTCCTCTATAGGCTTTGGTATAGGAATGTGGTTAGACTGGAATGACTTGTTAGACAAAGTTGACCTTGACCTTTGACCATAGATAGTTGACTTGGTTGACCCAGAGTTGACCTAGTTTGACCTAGACAGTTGACCAGGGTTGACTTAGAGTTGACTTTGACCTAGATTGGCTTAGAAATCATGTAGTTTGTATTGTAGCTTTCAATTCTCTTGTATTTTACATATCATGACCCATATTACTCTGTTTAGGACATTGTGACTCTGGTGCAGGCATCTGACATTACACTACTCTTTTCAGAGTATCAGGCGAGTACATTCTCTGATAGTTCTCTCATTTATTTGTCAATTACTGTATTTCAGTTCTAGTTAGTTGTATGTGATTCTCTGTTACAAACACGTACTATTATTTCTGGATTCATGTATACGACACACATTTATTTCTGGCCTCTATTACTGGTATCATCATTTCCGGCTTCTATTACTGGAATCATTTACTGGAATCACCCCGGAATCATTTACTGGTATCATTGTACTTGGCTGGACTCATCTTGAATCATTGTGTCAGAATTCTGGATTCACTTGCTGGGAGGGGAAATACTAGAGTAAGACATGTAGACATACCCCATTACTGGAATCACCCCTACTGGAATCTACTGGAATGATAGCCATCTCACACCCGGCCAGGTGTGTGATGTGCCGGATTACCCACAGCCGTTTACATGTCGATCTCGGTATTTTAAAACACACTTCTAGAGTATAGGCTGGACTCACCCTGGAATCATTGATCACTATGACTGGAATCGTCCCTTGCTGGATTCATCTTGTATGAGATTCATCCTGTACTGGACTTACATTGGAGTTACACTGGTCTACATGTTGTCTGGACTTTATATCATATTACCCTGGTTCAGCTAGTTCTATTTTTACAGTCTTCATTGCTATGATTCTTCTCTTGTTTAGTATTTACTTTCCTTGCACTTCATCTGTCTTTCTTACCATCACCTGAATATAAACTGCCATGTTCATCAATACAACTGTCTATAACTGCTTTATAGTTCTCTGTCATTTACTTGGGTAATCTAGATGAGATTGTGCTCGTTCCTGTCCTGACTGGACCTGTTAAAAATTTTACAGATGATTGCCCTGAGGACACATGCCCTACATTTTACTGAGGAGATGGCTTAGCTACCATGGCCCCGACACTCAGGAGTGATCGGGAGTTTAGTTAGTCTGTCTTGTTTTAGTTTTCCTGTTTAGATCTGGAGTTGTATATAGAGATTTGAGACTTGAGATGTATTTGAGATTATTCAGATGTTGATATTATTTCAGTAGTTTGTTGTCTTCAAATTCTTAGTTACAATTCTGTGTTATCTTATCGTGCTTAGACTGTGATTGAGATACACCTTATCTTACACTTGTCCTCCGTTCGGAGTTGATCATGATGAGTACATTATATACTGCATGAGTTGATGGTTAGTTAGAAACTTAGAACAGCGTTCTACCGCCGACACTGCGGCGTAGGCTGGGCGCTGTTACGTTCTCGTACCCTCACAGTGGGTGCGGGTCGTGACAAATAGCAAGAAGGAAATAACGATAAAAGTTGTTCTGCTTATCTATTTAAAAGAGAGAACCATTTTGAAACCAGGACTATAATATCAAATCCAAAATAAGGTTTAGCAAAAATCATCGATTCATTGTATTATGAAGAAATTCATAGCAAAAGTTACACAAAGGTTTATAATAACAGCTAAAGCTAGTCCTACTCCTAAGTTAAATAATGAGAAGCAAAACAAAAATAACCAATAATTCTTTTTCTGAAAGACTGAACAAAAGTAGAGAAAATATGTTCAAAAACATTTAAGGTACAATCTGATAATCATATGCGTCTATCCAAATCATGGTACTCTAAATCCTCGTCAGACTAGTAAGCAAGGCTACGATAATCACAGTCCTCGACTAAGGCACATACTTCTAGAATCATGGTATTTAAAATTTTTGCGATGCCGCTAGCTTGGCTGCGAAAACCTTAAATTCCTACATCCGAGAAATATATCCAAAATTAGACTATATGTCCTCACAATGCTGGCTAATGTGACTGTAGAAGACCAGATTCCATAACTGAGATGACCTAGCCCATATAATTTCATCTTGACAAAAAAACTTAAATCAACAATGGATACCAAAAATCAAATTCATTAACTAACCAAGAAAGGTAAATATAATCTGTTAGAATCAACTTTCGAGATATTTTATATTGAGATTCTCAAGTGTCATCCCAGGAATCTCTCAAGGAATCCTAACTGTGATTGAGTACCTTCAAAATATATCCTAATCCTACTGCAGGCTGTAGTGATACTCTAGTTTGAATACCACTACATAAACTCGAACTGCATGGGCCACCACTAAAAATGTGTCACGACCCGCACCCTAGAGTAAGGGTACGAGAAGTGGGTACGTCCAGCCTACGTCGCAGTGTCGGCGGTAGAACGTTGTCCTAGGTCAATCATCTAACAATATAAAGGTACATGTACAGTATATACACTCCGAATGGAGGTGACATAGCATAATACAGTCTCAATCACATCTAAGACAGGATAATAAGATATATAGACAGATATAAAAATGAAATAAGATCCGCAAAGATACAACAAGAGAAATCTAAGTGTCTAAGATAACGCAATCTAGAAAATATCTCAAAACTCAAATACAGTAATCCATAGAGAATAAATACAACTGAAAATAACTAATCTAACTAATGGTGCGACATCCACTGCTAAGGGATCCTGCTGGAGATCCCGGTCACAAAAATCCTCTAAGGTAGTCTCATGGTAAGTAATACAGGGTTTCTCATCATCCTCTGTAAAATTTTCAACAGGTCCAGTCAGGACAGGAGCGAGCACAATACATCTCAACAAGTCATAGCAGGAAAGGAAATATAATCATGCTAGAGAATAAAGTACAGGAAACTGAAGAATAGCATAATGTAAGAGAGAGACTGTAAGTAAATATCTATGATATATATAAAGAGAGACAGTGCTAGTGATTCAGAGTACTGGATAAACATGTGAATGGCTAAGGACTGATTCATGATTACACTACTTGGAATTGATTCATGATTACACTACTTGGATTTATTCACATGTTCATTTATACTCCCCCATCCCCAATCAATACACAAGGATCCAGTCAAGTTACGTTAAGATTCGTGATTATACTACGTTGCCCATAAAGGTGATTCATGAATTGATTCGTGAAGGCTCGGTAATCATGAGGGTACCTGAGTCACTAGCTGATTCCCGAAGATTCATGATAATAGAAGCATAAGATACGTGATGTAAGTGAAACACACGAGACAAAAGTATCTGATACTCCCGAGAGGGATAACATCTCATGAAGGGATACATATAGTACCAATCCGTGTTAACAACGTGTCAGCATCAAGTAAAATAGTCTAAATCAGGAAATATAATCCTAAACATGATATGAAATGATCAGAAAATGTACTTGCCTGATACCCTAAACAGCTGATATGAAAAGATGGCCAACTAGAGTCACAACTCCTAGTTATAGCAACACAGGTTATAAAAGAGTTCAATTTATATGGTAATTGAAATTATAATACAATCTACATGATTCTAAGTCAATCTAGGTCAAAGTCAACTCTTGGTCAACTTTGGTCAAATATAAGTCAAACTAGGGCAACTCTAGTCAACTGTGGTCAAACTAGCTAGGGTTGGGTCAACAATGGTCAACTAGTCTAGGTTAGTCAATTCTAGGTCTAAACAAACTGAGTATATGCAAATCTAGTATCCAAGATAGCTATTAACTCATAGCCTAAGTCACTTACTAAACCAAGCACAAAACTAAACCATAAGCTAACAAGACACAAACTTAGTCATATAATATATAATATATATATATATTATTCACATTCACATATTCATATTCATAGATATATATAGGAAAGCTATATATAGGCACATATATATATATATTGAGAGAAAGAGAGGTAAAAGAGTAAGTGAGTATGTGTGTGTTTGGCATGTATGAAAGGATATGTGTTAATGTTCTCAGATTTACTGATATGTAGGTGTATGTGACATGGAATACATGGTGTCAAAGGGTGTATGAATGCATGTGTGTAAAAGGTTATAGGTTAACTTAATTTATAGAAATGCATACATACATACTTACATTGTATACATGCAGTCATACATATCATATATGAATACTTGCATTCATTCATGCACCTATACATACATACAAATTTGAATACATTATATACTTGCATACATTACATTCATATATGCATACTCTACATTATATTACATTCATTCATGCATACATGCATACATACATATTATTTATATTATATTACATGATACATACATGTATAGTTGCATTACATTATACTTACATTCATGTATATTAGATACTTGTATTTATATTAACATATTGCATACATTCATTTCATTCGTGCATCTTTACATTAACTACATCTTTTATACATATGCATACATTGTATATTCATATCATTTCATACATTAACATAGAGGCATACAAATATGCACACATCATATATTTTATACCTTGCATTACCTTACTTATCAGGTTATATATTATCATTCATTCCTTTCATATATTACATTATCTTGCATGCTTGCATTCA
The DNA here is from genome assembly GCA_029216955.1 of Iris pallida. NCBI lineage: Eukaryota > Viridiplantae > Streptophyta > Magnoliopsida > Asparagales > Iridaceae > Iris > Iris pallida. The sequence continues at coordinate 15,018,898 of JANAVB010034417.1, forward strand.
TATATTACATTCTATATTACCTATATACATGTATTTCCTCCATTCATTCATGCTTGTATTATATACTCTACATTACCATACATGTTATCGTTATATATTGTATTACAATATTTATACGTTATGCATTCATATCTATCATTACATATATACCTTGCATTCATATCTAGCATTCATTATATACTTTCATGCATATATTGTATATCATTCTTTCATTCATGCATTTATGCATTACTTACATACATTATATTAATTGCATTCTTACATGTTTGCACTCAATCATATATATACATTAATATAAAGAGGATATATATCATATATATATATTATTTTATTCATCTAACATATCATGTATTACATACTCTATATTCATTTAATATCCATTCCATATAGGCTTATAGGTTACACAAAATGCATATATCGTATAGTCACTCTTATACTTAAAACTAATACTGTACCAATTGGGTCTTCACTAAATTCTCGAATTAAGGTATGTTGTAGCCCTTCGTGTTAGCTTTCTGAAACTTTAAACGGATCGCATTTTCGTTACCGGAAGTCCCGGAATCGCAAAAATACTGAAACGCGTTTGTCTTTCGTACAGCTGACATTCAAATAATTTTACAGAAAGTTTCAGAACGAATTTGGCTTATTAAAATATATATTTTGAAAGCTAACTTTGATACGGTTCTTTTAAAAAAAAGGGGGAATAAATTGGAGTTCTAATCTAAAAGTTATGATATTTCTAAGTTACTTTGGCAACAAAAAACGTGGATAAAAATTATGACGAATTTGGGTTGACCAAGATACTTGGATACAAACATAGGTATCCAAATAAAACTTATTATAACCATCCTAACTAAGATCAATCCACTCTCTAACCATTCTAAAACCAAATTTAAATATCTATTTAAACTATTATTATACATACATACACATGGGGTGTCCTAATTTGGGATCTATCAAGTAGGACATAAGACACACCTATAACATCCTCAAATGGACTCCAAATGGTCTCAAAATTAAATCTAAAGGGGACACATGCATGGGGGTGGATCCTTTGGATTCAAAACTAATTAATATACAAAGAAAATCAAGTTAGAGGATAGGTTTTACCTATTGGGAGTGGAATCCCAATGAAAATCTTTAGGACACGGCTCCGATACGAAGATCTATCCAAAAGGACACCTCCCTTTGCACCTTGGCCAAATTCTTGGATAGAATCCTTCCTTGATGGTGTGGGATGGATTAGGAGAAGTTTGGATGGAGGAATGTGAGGGAAAGTAAATCAAATCAAAGAGGGAAGCTCTCTAATTTGGGGAAGAACACTTAGGGTTCTATGTAGAGGTAAAAAGAGGCAAGGGTTTTCTTAAGAATTCTTTATAGGAAGGGAGAGAGGGCACTTGATGGCTGGTCATTAGATGAATTTGGGTTAATTTTATATGTAGATGAGTGGCTAGGAGTTGTCCACCCAATTCTAAGCCTTTCTATTGGTTCAACTAGTCATAAGGCTTTCTTTTTCACAAATATCCTAAGGGATAAATATCCTACTATGAAATATCTAGATATTGTTAATCTAACCTAACCATTAAGTCTCTAACCTTCTAACTAAACCTCCATGAGCATCATTAACATCTAGGTTTAGTCAAAACTAGGTTAGTCTCTAACAATTCAATTAGCACAATACTAATTAATCAAAATTCATTTTTATTAATAAGTCAAAAATGACCAAAATACCCTTAGGCTAAAAAGTCACAATTGGTCATCCTAATCACATGGTTAGGCTCCCTTGGTCATGGTTAGTCTCTAAGCTTAGCAAAATTAGGGTTTAACTAGTTAACCATCAAAATCATAATACAACATTTTAAATAGTTTTAAATAATTAAAAATTACCAAAAATTATAACATGGTTTAAATATCATTATTAAATGATTATAATTATAAAATTTCAAAATTACCCTCATTTTAGAAAAGTGGGTGTTACACCCAGGGTCCAATTGAACCGGGCAAGAGATGGCAGACCTCTCGACGGTATCTTCTGGGCCGGAGCGATGAAATCGTTTCTCCATCACCATCCAGAAGACAGATCAAACAAGAAAATCAAGACTGAGAATGAAGCGATGTAATCAAAGAAGGACGGTTATTTCAAAGGAAAGCAATTATCAGCAAGAGTTTAAATGGCAGAAATTTAGATAAGAGTTTTTCCTAAATGTGATTGAGTATCCTCTCATTCTAATACCTTACTTCCTATATTCTATCACAGGTGCGCAACAGTACAACTAATCGTCGTACTACCACGACTTCGCACAAATGCGAATCTCGACCTAGATGGGCCACCACTGAAAACGTGTCACGAACCACACCCAGTGTAGGGGCACAAAAAGTGGGTACGTCTAGCCTATGCCGTACTGTCGTCGGTAGAACGTTGTCCTAGGTTTACAACATCTAACAGTATAAGTGAATCTAACAAGTATACTCTCCAAACGGAGGACAATCTCAGAAGGTACAACTCAATCACAAAGCTAAGATAGAATAGTACGATGAGATAGAAATGAAATCTCAAAGAGAAATACAACGAAGGAAAATAAGTCCAAGTATCTAAATGATACTAATAACAACAAATCTCAAAACATGACATAATACAACTCAAGATCCTCAAACACAAATGACATAAAGAAGATAAACTGCCTAGCTATCTAGTCTAAGCAATACGGGTGTTGTCCTCAGCTAGAGCTGGATCCTGCTAAGGGTCCAACTCGCAAGTACCTTCTAGATGTGCTCCGTAGATAGGTCAGAAATCGTCACGATCATCTGTAATATTTTTAACATGTCCAATCAGGACGGGAGATACATAACACTGAAAGATAATCATATCATGGCAGAATATATATGACAAGCAGTAGAGTAAACTATAAAGAAAACTATATGACAAGCACAAGAACTGTAAAAATAGACAAATCTGAGTATAAGAGACAATTTGTCTATGAAATAAGAACTGTAAGTATCTGTAAGTGATTTAGAGCATGAGATAGTTATATAAACGGTTTGGGACAATGCAAAGGTAACTCCATCGTACGTGAGTGTACAATGGACATATACAATTATATACAATCTGGTATTTGATTACATAACCATTTCCTACTCACCCTCCCCAATCAATACACAAGGATCCAATCCAGTTATGCTACCATTATACAATTGTTATCATGCTGCTCATGTGAATCATGAGAGTAAAGGATTGCACAATGAGTATACATTAATAGGAGTGTACAATAAATATAATATGTTTGTGAAAAGAACATCACAATATGTATTTGCTGAACACAAGGGGGATAACATTACAAGAGAAGATCCATATTGTACCAATCCATGATAACAATGTGACAATATCTAATAATCTCATCTAAAGTAGGAATATAAGTTCTAACAAGTATGCAATAAATCAGAGTATGTACTCGCCTGAGATCTGAATCTCTGTGAGAATATATTGTTCGAATCGAGGTATCTGAGTCCTATTTAGAGCAACACAAATTACAGAGTATCCACAATGGTAAAATGAAGTTAGCAATACTTTCTATATGATTTGTAGGTTTTTCTAGGCTAAGGGCAAAACTTGGTCAGCTTTAGTCAACACTCTAGTCACAATGAAGTCAAACTAGGTTTACTAGTCCAATCTAGGTCAACTCTAGTCTAACTAGGTCAGCACCAAGCCATGTCTATGCCAAGCCTATGCCAAAACCATACATCAATATCAAATATACAATCAAAGACTTTACATTCAACAATCTATGTAGTTATCATATCTATATATATATATATATATATATATATATATATATATATATATATATATATATACATTACTTTAGTTATATACATGCATACATTACAATATAAAGAGAGGGGAAAGGGGATATCAAATAGAAGTGTGAGCATGTAGAGTGAGGAATGGGGGTTGTGTTCAGTTAAAAAGTAACATCAACCTCACATTATCCACTTAAAACTAAAACCACAACATATCAAACCTAAATCATATATCAATCCAAAACTTAAGTTGTATGCAGTAGATGAAGTTCACAATTAAAGTTCAATGTAAACTCAGGTTACAGCTATAGAAATACTCAGTTTTATGTCAGTGAACCTATCAAAACCAAAAACTTAAAACAGTTATCAATTCAGTTTCTTAAACTCAGTTAAATATGTTGCCAAGTTAACATTTTTCTCATTTAAACTCAATCACAGATAACATGTCAACATGTATCCTCAGTTTCAGGTTATCAGCAAAATGAAATCTCAGGTTCAAACTCTCAGGTTTCATTTTAAAACTCAAACTTGAAATGAACTCCCAAGTTACAACAATAATGAAACAAGGGGACAGTGAACATCTCAGGTTCAATAAAACTTAAACTCAAATCAAGTTCACATTCGAAAAATAGAGAATCTCTATTCTCAGTTCTCCTTTGCTTTTCAGTTTAAACCACAACTCCAAATAAGTATCATTTGAAACTCAGGTTCTCAGGTGAGGTAAACTCAAGAATTACCAACTATATCAAATCCCAGGTAATGCCACATGAGATTCTCAGATACACTATAAAAATCTCAGGTATTTATATCAGTTAAGTATCACATACATGTTAAGATATATCAAAGGTAAATCTGGTAAATTGAAATTAAAATCTCAGGTATGCATATGAGATTCTCAGGATAAATCAAACAACTCTCAGATATTTATTAAACCCAGTTCTATTTAACATCTAAACACTCATGAATTGCATTATAGTGAACATTCTCAGGATAATGCGAAATTAGACTTAGTTTACTCAAACTCAGGATAAATGTACATCCCTGTACAGTATCAGAGATCTCATATGTTACATTATGTCACTACCATATTTCTAGTTTGAGGGTATTTTTATCATTTTTGAGGTTTTTGAATTTAATATAATTTATTTAAATTTATGGGAATTTTTAGGACTTATTTTAGAATTATTTGAATGATGGTTGACTAGGTTGACTTTGACTAGCTTTGACTTGGTAGACTAGCCTAGAACCTAAACCTAGTTTTAGTGACTTGGTTAGATTATGAAACCCTAGGTTAAATTAAGTTAACCATATTATATTTAATAGAATCAATTTGGAAATAGGATTTAGAATAGAGAATTGATTAATGACTTGTGAGTTCACAAGTCATGATTAGTGATTTAAACACATAGAGGCCCAAAGCCCAATACCATGTAACCTAACCTAACCCTAATCCATTAGTGGCTGGCCACACTTGGCCTAGGGATTCCTACCCTATAAATAGTCTCCTAGAAATTAGGGCTAGCCTCTTTAGGAAAGAACAAGTTTTAGAAAGAGGTAAGTCTCCATCTTCATAAATTCCTAGAAAATCTATTTTAACTCCTTTTAAATCCAAACAAATTGTAATTGGTTCTAATTAGTGTGTTCTTGCTGTTTGTAGAGGTTTTTCTCAGTTTATGTGCAATTTGAAGAAGTTTGCTAGCAAGGACGAACCTCCATATTGGAAGCTTTTCTTGCATTTGTACACCACTAGGTAAATCACCCTAAACTCCATTAATTTTTGGATTTCTTTGGACGTAGACCTAGCCCTAGGTGTCTCCTAGCTATAGGAATTGATTTCGTGTCCAGGTGGACCCATTTCGTGTCCGTATTGGACACGTATCCGACTGTACATATAGTGTTTGATGAAATACCCCAAAGGGCATTTCGAATGGATTTTCAAATTATGTTTGAATGGAAAATTAGATCTAGGTCTTGTTTATTGGTTTCCAATTGACTGAGCATGTTTCTGTGTGTGTCGGACACACAATAGGACACGATACCTATATTTTTCTGTACCGTACAGCTCCCCCGCTACTCGGGTGTTGTATCGGATACAATATCCATCTAGCGGACACGAAACTCGACACACACCATGGGGCAGTGTCTGACATGCTACATGTCAAGTTTCAGATTACCACGTGGCGTGTCGAGGGAGCAATCATCATCGCACTGGGTTTACACTGACACAGTTCACGTGGTTTATTGGTTCGGATACGCGTGTTTTGACACGACACAGCGGCACGTCGACACGAATCAGGGTGAGGGACACGAAGACCTACACTAGGCGTATTCCTGTGCACGAACACGAGGGTTGGTTTGTACTGTGTCGGGTGCATGACACACGTGCGCTTGTGCACGAGACTGCATTGCTGTGCAGTGTCCAGTGTCTTGTTTTGAGTTTTATTTCATTTGGACATGTCTGTGTCGTGTGTGGTTGGACACGAATTGGACCCTAAGACACGTGCACACATCTAGGATGTGTTATAAACCATTTGATTTACATTTTAGGATGTTTTAAACAATTATTTCCCATTTTTACTGATACCTAGTATATTTCAGTTATTTCCAGTTTCTAAATTTGACTTTTGGCCATCTATTTTACCTAATTAATACAGTTGTTAGCAAGGTTTAAGTCCCTAATATAGTTTTCCTACTTGTAATCTAACTATGGGTCAAATTTGGGATGTTTTGGTCTTGATTTGGATTTATAATGGGTGTTTGGAAACTGTCAAAAAAACTGAACTGTTTGTGAATAAAATAATGGTTTCCTTTCCTTCTCCTTCTTGTTACTATTTTCAGTCACAAATTTTGAACACTATTTCCCAGCTCTCATGTTCACTGTTTTACAGTCCATTATTGGACTGCACAAACACACACACAGTGTTGTATATGTAAAACACATTCAGTTCACATATTTTCACATTGCCTACTCTCTTCTCTCACACACACAAGCTTTCACACACACACCCTTCATGACACACTCACACACACACAAGTGTATGTCCTGTTCATACACCCTCTACTGTCCAGATTGGACTGACCATTAGTCCCCCTCACTTGTACACACACACATTGCCTTCCCCTCTTTCTATACATATATGTGTAAGGTATATATAAGTATATCTAAATATGTATATAATTATTTATGTGTATGTCATATGCTTCTAGTATATTATCTATATATGTAATAAGTATATGTAATATATATATGTATCTAGTATAGATACTTGTAAGTGAATGAATGCTTGATAAAATTTGCTATGTATATATAATATAGTGAGTGTATTGAATATATATGTATATATATATGCTATGTGGTCCTAGTGCCTTGAGTTGAGTTGGTGTACTAAGTCTAGGCTTGGCTAGGCCTAGTAAGACTTGATTAGCCTAGAATGACTTGTTTGACCTAGTTTAGATTTGTTGGACCTAGTTTGACCATAGTTGACCTAGTTTGACTTCTAGGGTTGACCAGAGTTGACCAAGAGTTGACTTTGGCCTAGATTGACCTAGATTCATTTAGAATGCATTGAATTGCATCTTGTTATCATTTTAGACTTGTTGTGATTTGTGTTGTTCTGATTAGGAGCCAGACACCTCTCCTCGGACAGTACATTTCATCCGGACACTCAAATACCAGGCGAGTACATTCTCTGATCATTTTATATCCTGCTTAGAATTATTTTCCTGCTTTAAATTACTTTACTTGATACTGTCACGTTGGTCACACGGATTAGTACTAAATGGATTCCTTCTTGAGATGTTATCCCTTCAGGGAGCATCGGGTACTTCATGTTCTGTGCGTTTCACTTATATGGCGTATCACTGTGCTTCATTGGTTTATTGAATCACTTATGACATGTACTCTCATGATCACAGAGTCTTCCATGAATCCTCCTATTTATTGGGCTTCCTAGAATCCCTATTTATGGAACTACCATGTACCACCCTTCGGGGGCCATTGCATGGAATCATAACATAACCTGGCTGGATCCTTGTGTATTGATTGGGGGTACGGGGGAGTAGAAGTGGACATGTGAATAATACCCAAGTAGTATCTCATCAGAATCATTTTGTAGTGTCTCATCAGAATCATCCTAAGCCATTTACATGTCTATATTGTACTCTGACTCACTAGCCACTGTTAGTTCTCTATTATAGTAGATATTCTATTACAGTTCTCTCTCTGTTTACATACTGTATTTCTTTCAGTACCTGTATCTTACTTTACTGTATGATTATATTTTCTAACCTACTATGAACTGTTGAGATATATTGTGCTCGCTCCTGTCCTGACTGGACCTGTTGAAAATATTACAAAGGACGAGGAGGAGGCTTGTGTGGATACCTTCTACGGGGCAGCCCTAGACGACACTTGTGAGCTAGACTCTCAGGAGGACCCAGCTCTAGCTGAGGACATTATCCCCATTGCCTAGACTAGCATAGTTAGGCTTTATCTTACTTATGCTGTCTTGAGATTAGTTAGTTAGATTTATTTCTGTCTTTGAGATCTGAGTTGTATATATTCTTTCATATTCAGTAGTTGAGACCTTGTACTCGGGATATCTGCTGAGATGTTATCTTAGACTATTTGATCATATGTATTTCCTTGAGTTCTATATCATATCGTGCTTTCTTCTTTCTTAGTTGTGATTGAATTTATTTACTGCTATGTCACCCCCATTCGGGGAGTATAAACTGCTTAGAATTATATTGTTAGATGTTGTGACCTAGGACAGTATTCTACCGCCGACACTGCGACGTAGGCTGGACGTACCCACGTCTCGTGCCCTTATTCTAGGGTGCGGGTCATGACACGTTTTTAGTGGTGGCCCATGCAGGTCTAGACTAGAAGTGTAGTGGTATTCGAACCAGAGTATCACTACAGCCTGCAGTAGGATATAGGACATTAGTTTTCAAGTTACTCAATCACATTAGGAAAAACTCTATTTATTGCCATCTAAATCCTTATTGTCAGGTGATTCTTTTGAATTTTAACTGTCCGCCTTTGTTATATCGCTTCTTTCTCAGAAATTGATACTCTTGTTTGGTCTATCTTCAGGATGGTGGAGACACGATCGTACCGTACCATTCATGTGATGCTGTAGAGGGGTCTGCTACCTCTCAGCCAGTTCAGCAGAGACAGGAGACTGCAGCTCCTGCCACCTCTCCAACAGCAGCAGCAGCAACAGGGGGTATGCCTCCACCGGCTCGAAGGCAGGACCCAGTCATCGCAGAGATGCCTTTCCAGCAGCCACCGCCTACAGGATACGTGGATGCGACACAGATGTTCGCCTACTTCCAACAGTTTATGGAGGTACAGCAGATCCGGCAGGCCAGGAACATGGAGTTGGCCATTACGACAGTCGCAGCTCAACCAGCATTCCAACAGCCGTGGACACTGGAGATAGAGCAGTTCCAGAAGATGAACCCCAGAGACTTCCTGGGGACAGAGGGGATCCTATATGCTGATGAGTGGATCGAGCATATAGAGGAGATCTTCCGCCAGGTCCGGATACCAGCAGATCTCCAGATTGATGCAGCAGCTAGCCGGATGCGAGATCTTGCTCGCACCTGATATCAGTCAGACTCCAAGGTGGGGGTAGCTGGGCAGACTTGGGAGGAGTTCAAGTACTTTTTTAAGAAAAATTTCTTTCCAGATTCAGCGCTTCGAGCCTTGGAGTCGCAGTTCGAGAGCTTGGTTCAGGGGAGCCTGTCAGTGGAGGAGTATGCTGGGGTGTTCGACCGCCTCCGCAGATTCGTAGAGGGATTGAGTGAGACGACGAAGGCCCAGAGGTTCCGGAAGGGTCTTGTCAAGGAGGTCAAGTCCTTGACCAAGGGAAACAGGGATGCCACATTTGAGAAGATCTTGACGGGAGCCTTATTGGCAGAGGATGATCTTGAGCTTAGGCTCAAGAGGGGACGAGACCCAGTTAGAGAAAGCAGCAGCGAAGGCCAGGCCAAGGTCCCCACTTTCAGTACCAGCAGTCGAGGCAGTTCCAGCCGCAGCCGATCCAGCAGAGGCCAGTTCACCAGCAGCAGCAGCCGAAACAGTACCAGCAGGGCCAGAGACAGGTGATAACTTGTGCTTACTGCAAGAAGCACCGGCATGTCACCAATGAGTGCCGGAAGAGGCTGGGCCAGTGCCTAGTGTGTGGTTCAGCAGACCACCAGATGAGGGAGTGTCGCATAGCACGAGTAGCTTAGGAAGGAGGAGCCAGGGCTCCAGCAGGCTAGCAGAGGGGACCAGCCCTGCCGACACAGCAGCAGAGGTTCGTCCAACACCAGCAGCAGGCCAGGGGAGGCCAGTAGGGGCGATCTTTTGCCACGGCGGTCGTAGATGCAGAAGCGATAGGAGAGCTAATTGCAAGTTCGATTCTTTTCGACTCCAGTCCAGCTTTTGTATTATTCGATTTTGGTGCTTCGTATAGCTTCATATCAGTATCTTTTACGATTAGATACAGTATCATAGCTGAATCATTGCCTAGGACTTACAAGATCACGATCGGGGGTGGCATTATCCTCGTGAGTGATGTTTGTAAGGGTCGGAGTGTTGTTCTAGGAGGCCGTGAGTTGGAGGTGAGCCTGCTCGTAATGCCATTGTCGAACTATGATACAGTACTCGGTATGGATTGGTTGAGCATGTACCACGCCAGTATTGATTACAGAGGGGGTAGAGTTCTCTTCAGAGCGCTAGGGGAGCCAGAGTTCGAGTACTCCAGACGTCAGGCGGAGCAGAGCAGCAGAGTTTTCTGCGAAGTATCGGTTGAGGAGCAGGCGATTCCACACCCCTTGATAGCAGAGTATGTGGATGTTTTCCCAGAGGAGTTGCCAGGATTGCCACCAGACAAAGACATTGAGTTCTCGATAGACTTGGTTCCAGGAGCGGAACCCATCTCTCAGCATGTCTATCGAGTGAACAATAGTGAGTTGGTGGAGCTGAAGAAGCAGGTAGATGAGCTGCAGGACAAGGGCTTAATCCATTCAAGTTCGTCGCCAATGGGTGCACCTATGTTGTTTGTGCCGAAGAAGGATGGGTCAGTACGGATGTGTATTGACTATAGGGCACTCAACAACCTCACGATCAAGAATAGATACCCACTACCGCGGATCGACGATATTTTTGACCAGTTGAGCGGAGCTCGGGTATTTTCCAAGATTGATCTGAGGTCGGGATATCACCAGGTGAAGGTGAAGGGGAAGGATATTCCCAAGACCGCTTTCAGGACGCGGTACGGGCAGTTTGAGTTTTTGGTTATGTCGTTTGGGCTAACCAATGCACCAGCAATGTTTATGAACCTAATGAACAAGGTGTTCCACTAGTACCTGGATCAGTTTGTGGTGGTGTTCATTGACGACATCTTGGTATATTCCAAGACTGAGGAGGAGCATCTGAGGATAGTGCTGGAGATTCTCAGGAAGGAGCAGCTTTACGGGAAGCTCTCCAAGTGTGAGTTCTTCTTGGACCGGGTGGACTTTTTAAGGCATGTGGTGACTGGAGATGGTATCTCAGTTGACCCCAAGAAGATCGTAGTAGTTGAGGCATGGACAGCGCCGACTTCAGTTGCAGAGATCAGGAGTTTCTTGGGGCTGGCTGGAGATTTGTGCAGGATTTCTCCCGGGTTGCAGAGCCGTTGACTCGGTTGACCCGGAAGGATGATGAGTATGTTTGGTCAAAGGAGTATCGGGCAGCTTTTGATGAGTTAAAGAAGCGGCTTACGATAGCTCCGATTCTGACATTGCCTTCAGGATCAGAGGGATTTACTACTTATAGTGACGCTTCAGGAAAGGGGCTGGGTTGTGTATTGCAGCAGCACGGGAAGGTGATTGCCTATGCTTCCATACAATTACGTCCCCATGAGAAGAACTACCCTACCCATGACCTGGAGCTTGCAGCAGTGATATTTGCTCTAAAATTATGGAAGCATTATCTGTATGAGGAGCGGGTAGAGATTTTTACAGATCACAAGAGCTTAAAGTATGTGTTCACTCATAAGGAGCTGAACATGAGGCAGCGCAGATGGCTAGAGTTGATGAAGGACTTTGACATCCTACTTCAGTATCACCCAGGGAATGCCAACGTGGTTGCCAATACCTTGAGTAGGTATCCGACGGCCATGTGTTTGACCATGGACCGTCACTTGCTTGCTGATTTGGAGAGCCTGGGGATTGAGGTGATTGGGCCCAGAGTACAGATACAGATGTGGGGCATGCAGATATAGTCGGACTTGGTAGAGAGGATCAAGTCAGCACAGTTTGAGGACGTTGCTCTATGGTATCTCCGAGAGCAGGTTCTAGCAGGATTGCTGGATGGCGAGTTTTCTCTTGCAGAGGATGGTGCCTTGAGGCACGGTTCCAGGTTATGTGTGCCCAGCTGAGAGCTTAAGGAGCAGGTTTTGCAGAAGGCCCACAGATCTCAGTACTCTATACACCCTAGTGCCAACAAGATGTACCGAGATCTGAGGGAGCATGTTTGGTGGTCAGGAATGAAGCGGGAGGCAGCTCGCTTCGTAGCTAGGTGCTTGGTCTGTCATCAAGTCAAGGCAGAGAGACAGAGACCCGGTAGATTGTTGCAGCCGCTGCCCATTCTCGAATGGAAATGGGAGCATATCACTATGGATTTCGTATCTGGACTGCAGCGTACACCAGGAGGTAAAGATGTAATTTGGGTCATCGTTGACAGGTTGACCAAATCGGCCCACTTCTTACCATTCAAGGTGGGTACGTCTACAGAGAGGCTTGTAGAGATGTATATACGGCAGATAGTCAGGATTCAAGGGATTCCGGTCAGCATCATCTCAGGTCGGGATAGTTGCTTTACTTTCCATTTCAGGAGGAGTCTGCAGACCAGCTTGGGCACTCAGCTCAAGTTTAGTCAGCATACTACTCCCAGACGGACGGACAGTCAGAGAGGACTATTCAGACACTTGAGGATATGCTGCGGACGTGTGTCCTAGACTTTAGAGGTTCCTGGGAGGATCATCTACATTTGGTGGAGTTTGCTTACAACAACAGTTTCTAGGCCAGCATTAAGATGTCACCTTTCGTGGCTCTGTACGGGCGTAGGTGTCGTACACCCTTATTTTGGGATGATGTTGGTGAGCGATCTTTACTAGGACCAGAGATGGTTGTTGACACAGCCGAGAAGGTGAAGCTCATCAGGGACGGACTTCGCGTGGTGCAGGACGGACATCGGCACTGGGCCGATAGCCACCGGAGGCCGTTGGAGTTTGAGGTACAGATTAGAGTAGGATTAGATTTAGGTTTGTTTGTTTGTGATTTTGACCATGTTTGTTTATCATAATTAATTGAGACCTTGCTTGTGATTAGGTTGGAGACCAGGTTTTCTTTAGGATATATTCGACTCATGGTACGATACGTTTTGGTGGCGGCGGGAAGTTAGCCCGTGCTTCATCGACCCTTTCGTTATCAGCGGAAGAGTCGGTGACGTGGCATACAGGCTAGACTTGCCACCTGCACTAGTGGGGGTCTACAACATATTCCATCTATCACAGTTGAGACGGTATGTGGCTGACCCTAGCCATGTACTCGATCATTCGGAGATTGAGGTTGGACCTTCTCTCAGCTATCCAGAGCAGCCAGTGGAGATACTGGATCGACGGAAGAAGGTTCTGAGGAACCAGGTGATACCCTTGGTACGCGTCGCATGGAGATATCATTCTTCAGGAGAGTCTACCTGGGAGCAGGAGGATGAGATGCGCGAACGTTACCCATATCTTTTTGGACCGTGAGGTATACTTTCTATCCTTCTCATTAGTTGCATTTTGTCTTTCAATTTCGAGGACAAAATTCTTTTAAGGAGGGTAGATTTATCACTACCATATTTCTAGTTTGAGGGTATTTTTGTCATCTTTGAGGTTTTTGAATTTAATATAATTTATTTGAATTTATGGGAATTTTTAGGACTTATTTTAGAATTATTTGAATGATGGTTGACTAGGTTGACTTTGACTAGCTTTGACTTGGTAGACTAGCCTAGAACCTAAACCTAGTTTTAGTGACTTGGTTAGATTATGAAACCCTAGGTTGAATTAAGTTAACCATATTCTAGTTAATAGAATCAATTTGGAAATAGGATTTAGAATAGAGAATTGATTAATGACTTGTGACTTCACAAGTCATGATTAGCGATTTAAACACATAGATGCCCAAAGACCAATACCATGTGACCTAACCTAACCCTAATCCACTAGTGGCCAACCACACTTAGCCTAGGGATTCCCACCCTATAAATAGTCTCCTAGAAATTAGGGCTAGCCTCTTTAGGAAAGAACAAGTGAGGTAAGTCTCCATCTTCATAAATTCTTAGAAAATCTATTTTAACTCTTTTTTAATCCAAATAAATTGCAATAGGTTCTAATTAGTGTGCTCTTGCTGTTTATGGAGGTTTTTCTCAGTTTGTGTGCAATTTGAAGAAGTTTGCTAGCAAGGAGTAACCCCCATATTGGAAGCTTTTCTTACATTTGGACACCACTAGGTAAATCACCCTAAACTCTATTAATTTCTGGATTTCTTTGCATGTAGACCTAGCCCTAGGTGTCCCCTAGCCATAGGAATTGATTTTGTGTCCAGGTGGACCTATTTCGTGTCCGTATTAGACACGTATCCGACTGTACATATAGGTGTTTGATGAAATGCCCCAAAGGGCATTTCGATTGGATTTTCAAATTATGTTTGAATGGAAAATTAGATCTAGGTCTTGTTTATAGGTTTCCAATTGACTGAGCATGTTTCTGTGTGTGTCGGACACGCAATAGGACACGATACCTATATTTTTCTGCACCGTACAGCTCCCCTGCTACTCGGGGGCTGTATCGGGCACAATACGCATCTAGCGGACACGAAACTTGACACACACCATGGGGCAGTGTCTGACACACCACGTGTCAAGTTTCAGATGACCACGTAGCGTGTCGAGGGAGCAATCATCATCGTGCTGGGTTTACACTGACACAGTTCACGTGGTTTATTGGTTCGGATACGCGTGTTTTGACACGACACTGCGGCACGTTGACACGAATCAGGGTGATGGATACGAAGACCTACACTAGGCGTATCCCTGTTCATGGGCACGAGGGTTGGTTTGCACTGTGTCGGGTGCACGACACGCGTGCACTTGTGCACGAGACTGCACTGCTGTGCAGTGTCCAGTATCTTGTTTTGAGTTTTATTTTATTTGGACATGTCTGTGTCGTGTGTGGTGGACACGAATTGGACCCTAAGACACGTGCACATATCTAGGATGTGTTACCAACCATTTGATTTACATTTTAGGATGTTTTAAACCATTAATTCCCATTTTTCCATTTTTACTGATACCTGGTATATTTCAGTTATTTCCAGTTTCTAAATTTAACTTTTGGCAATCTATTTTACCTAATTAATACTGTTTTTAGCATGGTTTAAGTCCCTAATATAGTTTTCCTACTTGTAATCTAACTATGGGTCAAATTTGGGATGTTTTGGACTTGATTTGGATTTATAATGGGTGTTTGGAAACTGTCAAAAAAACTGAACTGTTTGTGAATGAAATAATGGTTTCCTTTCCTTCTCCTTCTTTGTTACTGTTTTCAATCACACATTCTGAACACTATTTCCCAGCTCTCATGTTCACTGTTTTACAGTCCATTATTGGACTACACAAACATACGCACACTGTTGTATATGTAAAACACATTCAGTTCATATATTTTCACATTGCCTACTCTCTTCTCTCACACACACACGCTTTCACACACACACCCTTCATGACACACTCACACACACACAAGTGTATGTCCTGTTCACACACCCTCTACTGTCCAGATTGGACTGACCATTAGTCCCCCTCACTTGTACACACACACATTGCCTTCCCCTCTTTATATACATATATGTGTAAGGTATATATAAGTATATATAAATATGTATATAATTATGTATGTCTATGTAATATGCTTCTAGTATATTATCTATATATGTAATAAGTATATGTAATATATATATGTATCTAGTATAGATACTTGTAAGTGAATGAATGCTTGATATAATTTGCTATGTATATATAATATAGTGAGTGTATTGAATATATATGTATATATATATATATGCTATGTGGTCCTAGTGCCTTGAGTTGAGTTGGTGTACTAAGTCTAGGCTTGGCTAGGCCTAGTAAGACTTGATTAGCCTAGAATGACTTGTTTGACCTAGTTTAGACTTGTTGGACCTAGTTTGACCATAGTTGACCTAGTTTGACTTCTAGGGTTGACTAGAGTTGACCAAGAGTTGACTTTGGCCTAGATTGACCTAGATTCATTTAGAATGTATTGAATTGCATCTTGTTATCATTTTAGACTTGTTGTGACTTGTGCTGTTCTGATTAGGAGCCAGACACCTCTCCTTGGACGGTACATTTCATCTGGACATACAGATACCAGGCGAGTACATTCTCTGATCATTTCATATCCTGCTTAGAATTATTTTCCTGCTTTAAATTACTTTACTTGATACTGTCACGTTGGTCACACGGATTAGTACTATATGGATCCCTTCTTAAGATGTTATCCCTTCAGGGAGCATCGGATACTTCATGTTCTATGCGTTTCACTTACATGGCGTATCATTATGCCTCATTGGTTCATTGAATCACTTGTGACATGTACTCTCATGATCATAGAGGCTTCCATGAATTCTTCTATTTATTAGGCTTCCTAGAATCTCCATTTATGCGACTACCATGTACCACCCTTCGGGGGCCATTGCATGGAATCATAACATAACCTGGCTGGATCCTTATGTATTAATTGGGGGTACGGGGGAGTAGAAGTAGACATGTGAATAATACCCTAGTTGTATCTCATCAGAATCATTCTGTAGTGTCTCATCAGAATCATCCTATGCCATTTATATGTCTATATTGTACCTGACTCACTAGCCACTGTTAGTTCTCTATTATAGTAGATATTCAATTACAGTTCTCTCTCTGTTTATATACTGTATTTCTTTCAGTACTTGTATCTTACTTTACTGTATAATTATATTTTCTAACCTGCCATGAACTGTTGAGAAGTATTGTGCTCGCTCCTGGCCTGACTGGACCTGTTAAAAATATTACAGAGGACGAGGATGAGGCCTGTGTGGATACCTTCTACGGGGCAGCCCTAGATGACACTTGTGAGCTGGACTCTCAGGAGGACCCAGCTCTAGCTGAGGACATTACACCCATTGCCTAGACTAGCTTAGTTAGGCTTTATCTTACTTATGTTGCCTTGAGATTAGTTAGTTAGATTTATTTTTGTCTTTGAGATCTGAGTTGTATATATTCTTTCATATTCAGTAGCTGAGACCTTGTACTCGGGATATCTGCTGAGATGTTATCTTAGACTATTTGATCATATGTATTTCCTTGAGTTCTATATCATATCGTACTTTCTTCTTCCTTAGTTATGATTGAGTTTATTTACTGCTATGTCACCCCCATTCGGGGAGTATAAATTGCTTAGAATTATATTGTTAGATGTTGTGACCTAGGACAACGTTCTACCACCGACACTGCGGCATAGGCTGGACGTACCCACATCTCGTGCCCTTATTCTAGGGTACGGGTCATGACACATTAACATTAAATTATCAATCTAGTTATGCATCATCTAAACCACAATGTAATTATCATTCAAATCTCAGGTTGTATCAATGAATATATTCAAGGAATTCAAAACAGTATTAAATTGTTAGTGTATCACAGTTTCATAAACTCGATAATGAACCAAAATCAAAACAACTAAACTCATATGAATCCCAGATACTTCTACACATTCTACAGCATATAATCTAACATGTAATTGCATTTTTAATAATCTAAAATCCATTTAACTCCTACAAATCCCCATTCGAAGAGTGTATTAGACAAAGGGACTCGACAGCACAAACAACCCAAATCATCTTCGAAAACCTAATTAAATACCAAATTAAAAGTCTATAGGCATTAATACAAACAATACGTGTCATGGAGGCTGTCCTCATGTCCACAAAGTGGAACACGAGATGCCCAAAAGCAATTAAACTCAGTACAGTTAAAGGACAGACACTGCCTCAAACGATCGGTTCGAGTCATCGTGGACACGCCGTGAGACACGAGACACCACGAGACTTCATCCACACATAGCCCACATATAGGGCTACCAATTCGACAGAACACGAGGTATTCAAGTTGTGTCCTCTGCTGATACGAACCATGTATCAGAGAGCCAAAACACAGTACACTGTGACAGTG
Organism: Iris pallida; assembly: GCA_029216955.1. NCBI lineage: Eukaryota > Viridiplantae > Streptophyta > Magnoliopsida > Asparagales > Iridaceae > Iris > Iris pallida. The sequence goes on from JANAVB010034417.1 coordinate 15,037,004, forward strand.
CAAATCCGATGCACGTTGAATCCTGTGTACGACACGATACAAGGAGATTTGAGACTCGAGGGGCATGTTCGCAGACACTGCCCCCTCGTGTCCCCCAAGTGGCATATCTTCTCGAGTCGTGTCGTATCCTCAGCAAGTATCGAGTAGCAGGTCACACTGTGTACTGCCTTGTGCAGGGTGTCCAGCCTCGATTTAGACACAGACACAATAGGTATTTAGAGTTACACAATTGCAATCCCTACATACAGGGCTAGAAATTTGTTCAATTAGAATTTGAAATAATAGCAAAATAATTCATTCAAACATTTCATCAAACATCTATTATAGGACACTAATACGTGTCCGATACGCACATTAAATGGACTCCAAATCCTACCAAACTTGGTGTACAACTAGGGTATACCTAGATAAATGCATCTATGGAAAGAAAATGGAATTTGGAATCTATTCGAGGAGTTTTACCTATTGAGAGTAAATCTCAATGTAAAGGCCTAAAAATGAGAATCCTCCCTCAAGCTCCTATTGCCCAAAGCTCTTCAAATCCTTGCTAGCAAGCCGCCACTAGCCTCTAATACTGTAGGGGACTCCAATTTGGAGGAGAAATGAAGAATTGGTCAAGGTTTGGGGAAGAACTAATTAGGGTTTCTTGTAGATATTTAAAAAGAGGCAAGAACAATATAGGTTGATACTTATTATAGGATTTCTAGGTTATGGCTGGCCATCTAAGTAGGAATTAGGGTTTGACAATAGCTAGATGTGTGGCTAAGGTTCTTTCCATGCAAATCAAGCTCAATCAAAGGCTAGAAACAAAACTAGGGTTTACCTTTATTAATATCTAACCAAAATATCCTACTTACACAATATCTAGATATTTCTAATCTTGGCACTTAGTAGGAAAGTTCTAATCATCATCTAATCCTCATGAATAATCTAGATTAGGCTAAACTTCTAGGTCAAGTCTCAAATAATTAATTAGCACATATTTAATTAATATAATTTATAATTTCACAAAATTGTCGAAATGACCAAAATACCCCTTGGCTAAAAAGTGATAACATGCAATTCTAATCACATGACTAGGCTCTCTTGGTCATGGTTAGTCTCTAGGCTTAGCAAAACTAGGGTTTCACTAGTTAACCATCAAAAGCACAGTTCAACATTATAAATAGTTTTAAATTGATTAAAATTCATCAAAAATCATTATCATGATTTCAATTAGATTATTAAATGATTTAAGTACAAAAGTTCAAAATTATCCTCATTTTAGAAAAGTGGGTGTTACATGGACAATATTTTGTTAAACTTATTATAAATTGATATATATCCTGAGTTCTTCATTTTTGTTCAAATGTATCTCATTTGCTACTTAGGTGTCCTCTTATGAGTAAAATCTATATTACTTTTTAATTCCTCTTAGAATATTGCCAATAAAAACAAAATATGTATGCGATGTCAATCCTGAATGCAAAAACTATTTTTCTTTATTAAAATATTTATAATATACCATCTATTTGAATTGCTAATATTCTCTAACTAATGTAGTTACAAAAAATGTTGTCACGTGACATAAATTATCAATTTGCAGTGAGGGTCTTTACGAGCATCCAGGAAAATGCACCAACAAGTAGTATCCTTCATATGCTCTTGGCATTCCTTTATAATATTTAATGTCTCTAGTTTACTCGATAAAAGATAGGATCTTTGGAGGAGTTGTTTTTCTACTTTACATTTTAACATCATGATGTCTGATGGTATTGTTTTCTTTGACATAAAATTTTACTGAACTCAAAACAAATGATTTTTTACTCTTGTTATTCGAGTTTTATACCTATGTGGTGTTTCTGCAGTATAGTATCCAACATATATTTGTATATATCATATCGTATGGTGATTGATCATAAATCTATCCCAATCAGCTTTCCTAAAGCCATTGATAACCTATTCACATAATGAGTTTTTTGCAAAAAATGGACTAGAATTAAAATAATGAACAAAATTCATATCAGAGTGGATGCTCTGATGCTTCTTCCTAGGTTTTTAACACAAATTATGCCATAACTTGTGCTCTATTGATCTAGTTGCGGGACAACCTCAAAGGGTGTTGATCTGGCACTCCATAAGTTCATATATGAATCAGGAACCTATTAAAGAAATCAAGTTTATGATTGTAGACCCTTTTTTAATCTGTAGTATAATACAAGAGAGAGTCCAAATAAATTTGCATATTCATTCTACCACAAGTAGCACTATACATGTTATCTGTGAATGCACAAGCCTTTTTACTCTTATGCTTTAGTCTTGGGTGTTACCTCTTACAGAGCCCATAAGTAATTTGATAAATTCCTTAAAACTTTGCCATGATAATCTTTATCTCAAAGTCGGTAGTGCAGCGCCAATATAAAGGCGACGAGGCTCTACAAAAGAAGTGAATGTCTTGAAACAAATCTTGATGTGGATTTCTACTAGTATTGTGATTTTTGACAGTTAATTTCCCACAATAGTAACATTAAAGAATTAAGAATCCTGAAATTGGAAGAGTAGGAATTATATGCATTTAATGGCGATTAAATATCACGTGGCGAATTTAATTGCAAGATCTTTAATTAAAAAGTTCTAAAAACTATTTTCTATAGAGACTGTTTGGTTAATTGGGACTGTTGTATATATGATGTTATATTGCAGAAAAAGTGCTTATCAGGTTGTTATATGTTCTGAGCAAGATGTACTCCATATTGTGAAGAGAACAAAAGAGCTAGAGATAGTGGATTGGCTCCACGGCATGCTCGTCTTGCTTTCGGGGGCCTCCCTACATCTTACTGATCTAGAATATTCCAGTGAGATTTTGAAAAGGGCATGGTAAGTTATTTTTGCCTATATGTGCTCCTTTCCATGTCTTGGGCACTAGTATCCTTCTTGTACCTCTCAGAGCCTTTGTTCAAAAGCTTCAAGCAAAATGTTATATGGGCTGTTATGAGTGTGGTTGTGGTGCTTGAGTACACTGCAGGTATATAGATATTATTACATTAGCTGATTATTCATTTGGCATTCTTTTTATATTTTCAACATTGTTGTATCCATTTGTGTGTGGGTGGTAATTTCTTTCATTTGGAAACTCGGGTGCAACCTTGTGCAAGGGAGTTAATAGAGGATGTGGTATAAACTGCTGGCTTGTTAGCATTTGGTATCGAAGAGGTGGCGAAATAGTTTGGAAGAGTTTTTGTGCTGTTTTCATAGGAGGATCGGTTTTCTAGTAGGTACTTACATATTTCCTTCCTATATTTACATTGTAGCTGGACATGCTTTACAAAATAACTAGGTAAAGTAGTATTAATTTCTCAAGCAAATAGATGGTAGGATTCTAACTCAAAAATTAAAAAGGACTTACCTCGAGGTCACACATCTTAGTACTACTTGTGCGGTGGAGTTTTAATAGGATACGATGCTCTAGTTTTTTTCTCGAAGAAGCAAAAACGTAGGCAGAAAGCAACCATATCTATTGCAGTTACATACAACACATGAATTCGAATGCTCGAACTACAAACTTTAGTTCGTTATTGTAAATCAATTGATATACCACATAGATATTTATATTTTTTGAAAGAAACTAGGAAATTTATTAATAAAAAATTCATATTTTATAACTTATGCATTCAACTAGTCATTACCTTCGTGACAGTATATAACTATATTGAAGCTGAGTTGTCAAGTACATTTACGTTCGTCAAGGATCATATTCTGAATTCCTATACTGAAATATGATTTTACAACCCCAATGCACCTATAGACAGTTTGGTAAAGTATAATAACATCAATAATAACAAACAAGTTGCTAGTGTAGTAGTACAACTTGGTGTCATTTATTAGCTATCATCCTTCCTTTTTTGTTTGATCAGGTGTGGGTATCCTGCAAGAAATGCTTCTTACTATGACTTGAGTTTTTATCCTGTTAGCACCAGGGACGACAAAATTTACAAAAACACAAGAAATGAGAAGTGCAAGAATTGTGATTCTTGCAAGCAAGTGCTTCAATCTGGCAAGCATGTCTATTAAAATCGTAAATCATTTATAAGTTCTATGTACTCGCACATCTTGTCTCCTCTTTTAGGGCTTGAGTTTCATAATACATGTTAGTTCCGGGGCTTGATCAAAGATGGAAAAACTGATGCAATCGAGATCTATGATGATACAAAAAACCAAATAACCCGATTACAATATGAAGGAGGGAAATATAGAAGAGAAGATCTCTCGTTCTTACTTGCAAACGTGTTACAATTGGGACAAAATGAGTTACAATAATCTAGAGAAAGATGAGAAGAAGAAAAATGCTGGGGTGTCAAAATACCGTTGCTCAAAGTAAGATTCGCCCCACATGAATTGCTTCCAAGAACCAGCAAGTTGAAGAACTTGTGGAACGCTCGAAGTCACCTCTGTTCTGACTCCTCGGATGGAGTTGCAATGGCGGCAGCAGCTCCTCTCTCTCTCCTTTCTCACTTATAAAATTCGTAGTGCCCACAAAGGAGGCCAGAAGAGAGTATATATAGAGAGGGTGGAAACCCTAGCCGCCTCTTCAGTTATGGAAAGATTGAATCAAATCCCAAAAAGATAGCAACGAGATTAATTTAAATCCCACAAAGATAGCAACGAAATTAATTGAAATTCCACAAAAAGTAGAACTGAATTAATCGTATTGAATCAGTCTTTCCATAACTGACTTGTAGTCTGCATAGTCAGCGGAGCCCTCCATGCGGCAGCAGCAGCAGTAGCCTGGCCGCATCAGCCGCATGGATCGTATGGACCGTATGGGCCGCATGGGCCGCATAAGCCGCATTGGACGTATGGGCCGCATGGCCGTATGAGCCGCATGAGCCGTATGAGCCGTATGGGCCGCATGAGGCCGCATATGAGCCGCATGTCGCATAAGACCTCATTGCCGTATATGAGCCGCATAACTGCTGACGTGCTAAGTGTAAAGTGCGCCAACAAAATGCCACATTATGCCTCATGAGCCCATGAGCCCGAGCCCGATTCCGAGTCCGAGTCCGAGTCGCTAAGCCCCTTTGGGGCTTAGCTCCAAATGGAATTAATCCAATAGAATGACAAAAGCATTAATGCTTAATCCTTGTAGCCTTATTCTTACCTCCTAATAAAATCACCCACATGGTTCCCTCCTTAGGGACACCACCCCATGTGCATCTCTCAACAACACAACCAAATATATATGTTGAGATAACTCATGGTGTATTTCGGATGTAGGACTAAACTTTTATAAGGCATGTAAAGAAAGCACCAACAATCCCCTACATATCACAACATATATATGTGCCCAGGCTTGAGTGTTCCCTACAGTAACTGTCTATTTTGTATTATGATGGATGTCGCTGACGACTTGAATCTTCCCGTATGGGTTAAATAACAATGTGATACAAGAATGGACTACGCCTTGAATTTTGTACCACAATTGTAATTCTTTCCACTCACAAAGTGTAGTTACGTGTGCTTCTGGCTGCACATTAAAGGCCCTGTGCCAGCCTGGTTTCAGTGTATAATTTTGGGCGTCTACAAGTTTACCCTCAAGAGACGGCCTGATATCTCTTTCCATACACTATAGGTGAGTTCTTTATTAAAGAGACATGGCATGAAGCCTTGCGCTTCCTTGTGGTACTACGCCGCTATGACATGTCCTGAAGCTGAGGCATTACCCCTACCTGGGAACCTCATCGTAGTGTCATACTACTGTAGCATGAGGTCTCAGCCTCTTTGTAGTGCCAATCTACTCAGCATGAAGCCTAAGACTTCCTTGCGATGTTACGCCGCAGGACATGGCTTGCAAGGCCGAGGCTTTACCCCTATCTGGGTACCTCATCATGGTGTCATGCCACTATAACATGGGGCCATCCTCCCCTTTGTAGTGCTGTCTACAACTCTTTAATTACATCATACAGCATTAGGCTACCTGTCTATTTGCGGTGCTACGCCGCTATGAATTGGCTTGCAAAGCCGAGACGTTACCCCAGACCTAGGAACCTCATGGTGGAGTTATCCCACTGTAGCATGGAGTTTCACTCCTTGTAGTGCTACTCAACCGTGCTTCCTGTAAAGCACACCAGGCATTCACTCTGCCTGAGAACTCATTAAGGTGTTTAGGCCAACCTTCCACAGGATCTGTTTTTCCGCAGAAAATATATAGTAGACAACAGTGGTTATGGGTCCGTATCCCTTCCATTTTCCAGAGAACAAGTACCCACTATTACCTGATAGTTTCCCAGTCAGTGATCCTCCTTTGAACCAAAAATTAGATGCCTAGTAGATTTCTCTTTGAACTAATAGCATAAAACTTTTTGGTAGGATTACAAAGACACACTATCAGAATGCCTTCAAGCCCATTTTACAAGCTGTGTCATCGACCAACTAACGCTTGAGGCCCTTTGTGAACGAATCTACCAGGTTCTCCTGACTTCGAACATCAATCACTGCAACTACCCCTTTTTTGATAAGATCGTGTACTGCCCTGTGCTTCAACCGCATAGTCCTCTTTTTTCCGTTTAAGAGGTCATTTGATGCCACCGCCGCAGTCGCTTGTTTGTCACAGTATATCGGTATCTCTGATATCTGAGCCCCAACCACTGGAAGATCATACATAAGCTCCCGAAGCCATTCTACTTCATCCGCTGCAGTTTCACGTGCATAGAATTCAGATTCCATAGAGGAACGAGAGAGTATAGTCTGCTTCTTCGACTTCCACGATATAGTAGCCCCACCCAAGAAAAAGACATCCTCTTGTGGATCTCTCGCTTTCCACCTCTAAACACCAGCTAGCATCACTGAAGCCTTCCACTACTGTCGGATACCCGTTGTAGTGCAGTACATATGTCTGAGTCTTCTTGAGATATCTCATCACCCGCTTTACAGCTTTCAAGTGCTCAATCCCTGTGTTGCTTGTGAACTGACTCAGCATTCCCACGGCGAAAGCGATGTCAGGCCTTGTGGTAGTGGTTGCGTACATCAAACTTTCGATAACGCTAGAATACTCCAGCTGCCTGACGCTTTCCCTCAAGTTTGGCTTTAGCTTCTGATCACACATGTATGGCGTATCGATCCCTGGAAGATCCTTATACCCATAGCATGTGAGCATCTTCTCAATGTAGTGAGATTGTGACAGCGTTACTCCAGTGTCTGTCCAGATGATCTTTATGCCCATGATGACATCAGCATCCCCCAAGTCCTTCATACTGAAATTGGTTGAGAGCAACTTCTTTGTCTCCGTGACACAGCCTATATCCGTCCCTACGATTAGCATGTCGTCCACGTACAAACAAACGATGACTCCTCTTCCATTAGCGAACTTTGTGTAAACACATTTGTCCGTCTCGCTGACTCTGTAGCCGTTTGACCTAATAACTTTGTCAAACTTCTCATGCCACATCTTGGGAGCTTGCTTCAAACCATACAATGATTTCACCAACTTGCAGACTTTGTCTTCAAGACCTTTGACGACAAATCCATCTGGTTGTTGCATGTAAATCTCTTCGGTCAGCTCCCTATTCAGGAATGCTGTCTTTACATCTATTTGATGTATCACCAACTTATGTATAGCTGCTAGAGCGATTAACATCCTGATAGTGGTCATCCTAGCTACTGGAGCGTACGTGTCAAAGTAGTCTATCCCCTGTTTCTGAGAAAATACCTTGGCTACCAGCCTGGCCTTGAACTTGTCAATAGTTCCATCTACCTTCATCTTCTTCTTGAAGATCCATTTACATCCGATGGGCTTTTCTCCTTCAGGTAGATCTACCAACACACATGTGTTATTGGAGGTGATAGAGTCAAACTCGTCATTCACTGCCTCCTTCCAGAAGATAGCATTTCTGGTCTTCATCACCTCATCATTGGTAAGCAGATCTGTTTCCACATGATAGGTGACAAAGTCATCTCCGAAGTCTTTAGGTCTCCTCGCTCACTTTGATGTCGGCTCTGCGAGTTCTGGTACAAGAGTTATTTCATCAAAAATAGCTTCTTCTTGGACTACTGGCCCATATGAGATTTCAGTCTCATTTGTACCTACATTATTTTCTGGAATGTTCGAAAGAATAATGTTTTTGTCTTTTGCAAACTTGTCTTCAAAGTATTCAGCATCGCGAGATTCGATAATATGATTTGACTCAATATCAATAAATCTCCGAGCATCACTCTTCTCAGCATATCCCAAGAAGATCGCCTTCGTAGTCTTTGTCCCTAGCTTATGAATCTTCAGATCTAGAAGCTTCACATACGCCAGACACCCCCACACTCGAATGACATTCAAGTTTGGTCTGACTTTGAACCAGAGTTCATGAGGAGTTACGTCAGAAGTTGCATATGGCACTCTATTCAGAATGAAAGTGACCGTTAATGCAGCTTCTCTCTAGTAACATTTTGGAAGACCTACAGTAAGCAGCATTGAATTCATTATTTATGTTAATGTTCGATTCTTCCTCTCTGCTACTCCGTTGGATTGAAGAGAATATGGAGCAGTAGTCTCACATATGATTCCATGTTCTTTGTAGAACGATACGAAGTCATAAGACCTGTACTCCCCACCTCGATCACTTCTCAACCTCTTGAGTTGTTGTCCAGTCTGCCGTTCAGCTTCGGCCCTGAACTCTCTGAAGGTATCAAGTTTATATAATTTTGGACAGAAATTGCTATTTATAGAATTATTTGAATCAGAAACTATTTGAAAAACAATTATTTATAATTAATTGTTAACAGAAACTAATTTTGCGTATTTTGAGAAGTCGTCGTTGAATGTTATGAAATACTTCATCCTGACCTTCGTAGAGAAATGTTTGAAGTCACAGATATCGGAGTGTACCAACTCCAGAAGATCTGTGCTTCGATTAACCCGATGAAAGGGTTTTCTAGTGATCTTCGTCTGAGCACACACTTCACACTTCTCCACCTTACCCCCATATTTGGAGATAAGTCCTAGACTAGACATTTTGTTTATTCTTTTACAATGAACATGTCCTAGTCTATTATGCCATAACTCAAGAGAATAATCAGAAAATGTAACTCTATTAATGTCTTTAAACTGGTTGACAAGCTGAATTTTAAATATTCCTTCGGTTTTATAAGCCTTTCCGAAGTATGTTCCTTTCTTGGACATCACCATCTGACTAGCATTGATGTCCATCCTCAAGCCTGTGTTGCAGAGCAGGCTTCCAGAGATCAGGTTCTCGGCAATCACCGGAACATGCTTTACACCTTAAAGCGTCAGAGTGTTCCAAGAACTGAGTTTCAGTTCCACGGTCCCGATTCCCAGAACTTCAGCTTGGGCCTGGTTCGCCATGACAACCTTCTCAGATTTCGACTGGTATATGACGAACCATTCCATGCCAGAACAGACATGGCAAGTCGTACTAGTGTCTATCCACCAGTCAGAGTCAACCCCGACAGTTGTGACCTGTGCGATCATAGCAACAATGTTAGAAACCAATGAAACCTTATTAGGCTCACCTTTCACTAATTTTTTAGGCTTAGATCTGTATTCACTCTTGTAGTGGCCTTTCTTGCCATAATTGAAACAAGTCACGTGGGACTTGGACTTCTGTTGTTTGAATGAAGGAACCTTCACTTTTAGATTGGTGAAGTCCTTTTTCTTGTGATGAAAAGCCGCCTGCTTCCCCTTGGGATCTCTTGTCTGCACTAGATTGGCCTTAGCCAACTGTTTGGACAGAGTGTCCATCTGCTGTTGGAAACGTATCTCGTCCTCAACATGGATCTCTTGAAGTAGATCTCCCAAGCTAATGTCTAGCTTCTTTCTGAGTATCCTTGCATAGAAGGTACTCCATCCAGCAGAAAGTTTTGAGACGATCCCTCCTACGACAAACTTGTCGGGAAGGGGCATCTCTTCGTCTTCCAGTTTCTGACATAGCTTCAGAAATTCCTTCACCTGTGGCAACATGGACTTCTCGTCCTCAAAGAGCAATTTGTGATATTTTTCAACCACAAATATCTTGCTCCTGTTCCTGTCTTCTTCATACAGTTTTTCCACAGACTCCCATATGTCTCTGGCAAATTCCTTCTTCGAGTAGGATTCTGCCAGGGAATCCTCCATAGCATTCAGGATGAGAAGCCTGTAGATGCTATTTTTTCTTCTCCATTTGGCCTAGAGTTTGGTAGCCGCATTGATTGCGGCAGTAGATCCAGTGTCTGGAACAGTAGGTTCTTCCTCCAACAGAACATGATCAACGTCTTTTAGTTGAAGAGTTAGATAAACCTTTCTCTTTCAGACTTGATAATGCTCTCCATCGAACTTTTCCAACTTGTAATAGTCCGATTGGACGAGGGAAGCATTAATGTTTTCCATCTACAAGGATCTTGCTTTGAGATTGTTAGTCTCGGGGCTTGATCAAAGATGGAAAAACTGATGCAATCGAGATCTACGATGATACAAAAAACCAAATAACCCGATTACAATACGGAGGAAGAAAATATAGAAGAGAAGATCTCTCGTTCTTCCTTGCAAACGTATTGCAATTCGGACAGAACGAGTTACAATAATATAGAGAAAGATGAGAAGAAGAAAAATGCTGGGGTGTCAAAACATCGTTGCTCAAAGCAAGATTCGCCCCACACGAATTGCTTCCAGGAACCAGCAAGTTGAAGAACTTGTGGAACGCTCGAAGTCACCTCTGTTCTGACTCCTCGGATGATGGCGGCAGCAGCTCCTCTCTCTCTCTCCTTTCTGACTTATAAAATTCGTAGTGCCCACAAAGGAGACCAGAAGAGAGTATATATAGAGAGAGGGTGGAAAACCTAGCCGCCTCTTCAGTTATGGAAAGATGGAATCAAATCCCAAAAAGATAGCAACGAGATTAATTCAAATCCCACAAAGATAGCAACAAAATTATTTCAATTTCCACAAAAGTGGATCTGAATTAATCGTATTGAATCAGTCTTTCCATAACTGACTTGTAGTCTGCACAGTCAGCGGAGCCCTCCATGCGGCAGCAGCAGCAGTAGCCTAGCCGCATGAGCCGCATGGACCGCATGGCCTCATGGCGCTATGAACGTGCTAAGTGCAAAGTGTGCCAACAAAACGCCACATTACGCCTCATGAGCCCATGAGCCCGAGCCCGAGCCCGAGCCCGAGTCCGAGTCCGAGTCCGAGTCCGAGTCGCTAAACCCCTTTGGGGCTTAGCTCCAAATGGAATTAATCCAAGAGAATGACAAAAGCATTAATGCTTAATCCTTGGAGCCTTATTCTTACCTCCTAGTAAAATCACCCACATGGTTCCCTCCTTAGGGTCACCACCCCATGTGCATCTCTCAACAACACAACCAAGTATATATGTTGAGATAACTTATGGTGCATTTCCGATGTAGGACTAAACTTTTACAAGGCATGTAAAGAAAGCACCAACAATACATGAAGATGGAGTGGAGAGTGGTTGTAATCTTTAATGTCATCAGTCACAACGAGTTACCCAAGCATTTGTATGTACCTCTTTGGAGTATCACCTAATGTTCTGTCATTGGTATATTTTTCACATCACTTTGATACCATCCTATATGATTTTGGTCTATGAAGAGTTTGTGTTTGTTGGTGGCAAATGCCTGACCTAAACATTCAAATGATGGCAATTGTGTAAATGATAATATGCATACGGAGGTGTTTCCTCCCGATAATTATGTAAATGATAATTGTGTAGTCTTTGCTATCTACCAATTGCAGTACCTCTTTGGAGGCATCCATGTTGCATTTACCTTGCTTTTTGTAAGCATAATATTTGGACCAAAAATTGTTTTTTAACTTTATCATGGACATTCTTCTTTACCAATCCGAACATTTACTTTTTTAGAATGGTGGTTTCTTATTGAGTTGTATCCCAGCTAGGCGGTGACGGTAGTTTCAATAATCTGCTTTATCCTATACATCAGATACATAAAAAAAATATCTCTTTTCTGCAAGTGTTTGGACATTTTTGTTTACAACAGTTTGACACATGAAATGTTTGAATACACTTGTTATCACGGTTACTTACCTAAGTAGGATTATCTAGTTTTATGAGGTGTCCCACATTCCAGGTGCCTAACACTTTTATGGCCGCTTCCAACATGGCACTCCTTTTTCTCTTTCACTTTCTTTAGTTTCTGTAGACTGGCTGAAAAATGACAATGCATGATGTTGTTAATTTCTGAACTTCACTAACCTTTTTGTTTGTTATTTGATATTGTTTATGTATATATCGGATATCCAAATAAAGAATTTTCATTATCATACTCCTAAGTACTCTGTTTCCTCTCAATTTTTTGCAATGCCTGAGTGCAATTTTTCTTCATCATACTGAAACATGTTCTTTAAATTGTTTATGCCTTCGAATTCATATTGCTCTTTAGGATGATTATCATGATACAAGTGCAAGAATTATATTTAATGAGCTAAAGCAAAGAAATTCAATATTACATTATATTTGATTATGTACAGAATTGGCTCACTTTGTAATTTTGGTGAACAGTTTGAGACTAGAATTTGTTTACTATGTTGACTTGTAGGCCTTGTGGTTATTTTATTTTGTTTCCAGTTAATTTATACAAACATGTGCACATAAATGATTAAAATATATTTTTCTTCTTCTCATAGGAAGTACATGAAAAATGAAGGTGTCGTGAATATGAGAGGAATGTGCTCCGGCCGGGTTTGCTACCTATTTTGGTTTTATTTGTATAATTATTCGTTTGGATGTTAAGATGTATGGAAAATACATACTTTGGTTGGATATGTTTTTGGTTGGACAAGTGTTGGATGTTTGTGGTTGGATATGTGTTCAATGTGTTGGAAGTTTGTGGTGTATAACAATATATAGTTTATTAATATAAAAATTGGATTTTATAGTTATTGATATGTGAATATCTTCTAGATTATTGATTATGTGTGTATTGATTCATAATATAAATTATAAATGGAATTTGGCTATACAAAATTTGTTTTATCTTGACGGTTATAAAACGTCAACAACTAACTGATCAATCTAGCTGTAGAAGTGCCTTTCATCAATGGTTTTAACCGTCGTCTAGGCTGGAGTCAAGAAAAGTTTTTAACTACATTGACGGTTTTTCAAAATTGCTATCTTGACGGCTAAAAACAGTCAAGAAAACTATTTCATATGACGGCCAAAACCGTCAAGAAAAGTCCTACCAACGACCGTCAAGAAAAAGGGATGACTTTTCTTGGCTTTGGCCTACTTGATAGATCCGCAACCGTCAAGATACCCCTTTCTTGATGGAGAAAAACCGTCCAGAAAAGCCTTTTTTCTTATAGTGTGTCAACCTTGCATCATGAATGTTTCAGTGTCCTGTAATCAATCGTGTCAATGGACACGTTAATATGCACAAAATACCTAAGTGAATACTCGTGTCATCATCATGACATCGGTACATGTCTTCTAAACGAACACTAAGCATTGACAATCCTATGTCATACAATGCTAAGAAATAAACACCAAGAAAAGAAAAAGGAAACAAACTATAACCATGGCAAGGTACACTTGCTTGTAACCGCTGTTTGAAGGTAGGCATGACCAACTCCGGTGTGTCACGACCCGCCCCTGAAGAGGGGCACGAGCACGTGGTTACGTCCAGCCTACGTCGCAGAATCGGCGGTAGAACGCTATATATAGGGTCTGTAACTACTACGACTAAAACAGATAAAGGTACCAGTACAGTATATACACTCCGAATGGAGGTGACATAGCAATACAGTCTCAATCACAAATATAAAACTAAGGTAGGTAGTGCGGAAAAGTACAATAGATGAAAACAGGAATAAGTCCAAGATCCATACAAGTCCAGAGCATACATACTCACAGAGTCACAGAAAATATATAACTACTACAGTCTGAAAAGTACTAGCTGGCTCGCAGGCCAGACAAACCTAACTAAGCTATACTACTCAGGGTGAGCAAACTCTAGTGGCTCTACTAACAAGCCACAGTCAGGGTCTACTCCATCAGACTCGACCCCATAATAGGTCGGGCAATTTGCCTCAGAATCTTCTGTAATATATCAACTGTATCCTGTCAGGAAAATGAGCATGTACAAACACCAATAGCAGTTCCATGTGAATTAACAAATGCTATAAGAGACAGTATAATGAAATACAAGACAAAGATATATGAAATACAGGGTAAAATTTGCAAAAAATGTATAACAGATGTGAGTACTACATAGGAAGACAATATATATATAGGACGACTTGGAAACTATTCGAAAATCGAGTTACAGCCCTTAAACCAAACAAGGACCGGGTTGTAACTCTTCTCCCGAACAGAACTTAGCTTCCTACAATAATAAATATAAAAGGTGCCTTGAATTATTAGTGCGTTATGTGATCGGCTTGGAAAAATGATCAGGCTTTCCATCCGACCGGCTATGAACAATGTGTACGATAGAGCGGTAAGGCCGGTCACCATGGAAAGCTATGAACGATGTGGGGTAAGGCTTTACCCGTCGTGAGACGAGGGTATAGCTATGAACAATGTATAGAACAATATGGGAATTTTGATCACACAACCACTAATAACTCCCCATCCCTGAATAGTATAATGGATCTGGACATGACATGTCATGACATGGGATTCCAGAAGAGGGTAGCAAGTCCCCTTAGAAATCGGTGTCTATACCGATAATAAAAATGAGACAGAATATGTACCAATATACAATGATAATCTAGGAACAACATCCCATGTCATGATCCAACATATACTAGTCCGTGAACTATCGTTACTGGAAATCGAGTAAGACACTACAACTAAATCAGATATAGCGAATATCAAGACAATAAAAACTATCAGTGAATGTACTCGCCTGTGGTCCTGAGCTTATAAGTTGAACAGACGCTCAGAGTAATCACAGACCTATAGATAGATGTCATGAGTCCAAACAGGGTTTAATAATGAAATAAAAGCTAATCTAGTCATGATATGCAAGTCTAAGTCAAAACTAGGTCAAACCAAGTCACACCAAGCTAAACTAGGTCACACTAGGTCATATTAGGACAACCAAGGTCAAACAAGGTCACAAGAAGTCAATCTAAGTCAAACTAAGTTAATCTGGGTCAAAGGTTGACTTACAGTTAACTTTTGGTCAAAAAGTCAACTTTGGTCAACACTGAGTCAACCCTGGGTCAACCCTAGGTCAACCCTAGGTCAAAACTAGTCAAATATTGACCAACTGTTGACTTTCAGTCAACTGGTCAACTCTGGTTTGATTTCGGTCAAATCTAGTCGCTTATAGGCTAAGTTTGACTCTCGGTTGAGTATGTTGACTTTTGTTCAAATAGTTAACCGAAGTCAAAACTAGTCTAGGAGCGCTATTTCTGACCATTACCAACAGGGAACCAAGTTCTAACCATATCTTAAACTCTAAACTTAATACCTTAGCTTCTAGGTAAATACTACATTATCCTTACCAAGGTAATCCGACTACCTTGCTCAATACAAAGGAAACCCGCTAAGTCTCGGGATACTAGCTAGGCTCCCTAGGGTAGTTAGATACTATCCTATCTAAGGGTTACCTACCAAGATACATGGGTTCCTTGATATCTAATCTATCTTAGACACATGTGGTCATTTACCCATTATCTTACTTTACCCTTGTACCATTGTCACATTTACCCAAACACTCACATACACACCAACTCACTCACTCTTACTCACACATGGTCACATATAGGCTCTAACTATAGGTTTACATATGGGCTAACACCTATAGGATACTATACATATATACTCACATACCACACTCTAAGCTCACACACACCACACACAGACACAAGGCTGATTTATGGATGATATTAGGACATGTTTCGGGACAGGTTAAGGGATGTAAATGGGCTAATTTTGGACAGCCATTTGGCTTGTGTTTAGAGCATGTATGGACTGGTTTGGACAGGTATTTGCTGGGCTAAGGGACTAAGTTTGGGGGTGTATCAAGGGGGATTAGATGGGGAAGCCATGTCAGGTTTTAGGGACTGTTTTAGGACATGTTAGGACAGGTTCTAGACAGTTGGGGACAGCCATATAGGGTGCTGAAATAGACAGCTATGTATGGGTTTAAGGACAGGTAAGGGGCTGATGTTTGGCTGAACTATATGCTAGACTTGGGACAAATTGTAGGCTGTAATGGGGGCTTCAAATAGGACTGATTTGGAGTGTTAATGGGACTGAAATTGGACAACATATGGGGTAACATGGACTGTTTTGGGGACAGCCATGACAAGTTATTGGGTTGAAACATGGACAGCTAGTAGACTGTTTTTAAGGACAGCCATTAGGCTAACTAAAAGGGCTGTTAAGGAGCAAAGGGGGACAGCCATATGTGGTGTAAAGGCTGAATGTTTAGCTGTCATGGGACTAATTGGGGCAGCAATGAGCTGCTATTTGCAGCTGGGTTTCAGCTGGGTTCCCCCCTCTCTAACACCACTCACACACCTCAAACACCTTCCAACACCAATTCCTCTCTAAACTAACACATACACACACATAACCAACACAACAACACTCTAGCTTCTCTCCCTTTGGCCGAACTCATCCCCCAATCAT